>JAMJFZ010000239.1:41490000-41940000 GCA_026225945.1 Cricetomys ansorgei | reverse complement strand
CTTTTGGTTTGCATTGAGAGCATATTACTTAGTTATTCCCTTAAAGTGCTCTTTATAAAACTTAAAATCAAATGTTAACTGTATTTTCTCTTCCCAAACTCAATATGCATTTGAACTAACATGATTTATTTTGCAATCTATGTTTTCCACAGTAAACTGAAATGTCACATTTTTTATGTGCCCACAGGAGCTTAGAAATCCATTTCTGTGCTCCCTATTCTGTGACATTAATCTGCCCGGCTGGTCAGGCTTTGGCTCCAAAGCCAGACAATTATCTATCTATCTATCTATCTATCTATCTATCTATCTATCTATCTATCTATCTATCTATCTATTCATTGCAGCATGATATCTCTTCTTAACTCTAGATATCCTAAAACTTGCTGTGTATTCTAGCCAATCACAGAGATCTGCCTGCCTCTGCCTCCCAAGTGCTAGGATAAAAGGCGTGTATCACCACACCCAACCCCCCAAAGGTACTATTTTGCTTATAGTGGTACTGTGAAAGTATGCTTCTTCAAAAAATTCCCACCATTTTCCATTTTTATAACACGTGCGGTTTTATTTATGTTTCCGTGTGTGTGCATCATGGCACACGTGTGAAGGTCAGAAGACAATTTTGGGGCGTTGGTTCTCTCCTTCTGCTATCTGGTTTCTAACCATCCAGCTCAGGTTCCCAGGTTCGGTGTCAAGCACCTTACTGTGACTCCATCATACCTACCTTCCTATTATCTCCTTGCTAGCTCGTGTTCTCTGTCAGTTTTAGTTGTTTTATCAGGTCCTAAAATGGAATCATAGAGATTTTGATTATAAACATAATGAGGATGTTGCTCAAGCTGTAGGAATTGATATCTTTGATGATTTATGTTTGTATGTTTGACTTTTTGTTTGTTTGTTTTTAAGAGTAGCCTGACAATGATGCTTAATGGTATTTTCTTTTAACAGTTTCCATAAATGATAGCAATACTCTCTCTTTATATTCTAAGATAATAAAATATAAAGGTGCAAAATTAAAGCAGAGCTGGTGGTGGAGAACAACAACACAAAGGTCTAAGCTTCCACATAAATAATTCGAAAGAATATGCTTTTTTGAAAAATAGAGATCCTCCACATTGCTTTTTATGCTCAAAACGTTTGATATTTTCAAAGAAAATATAGTTAATTTTGCATGTTAATTTTGTGATTGCTCATGATGACTATTACCTGAGCTAGCACCTCTTTCTCATTCCCAGGCCTAAACAACACCTTCTCTAAACCCACCATACTACCTCACATACGGAAGGAAGTCCTTTGAATCGACCTTGTAGTAACTTGCATTCTTTGTGCTGTGTTAAAAAAGAGAGGGAACCTTCACTTCCACCAGAGATGTAAATGGGATTTCCCCTAAGACCCCCATCACACATGTGGGTGTGTCTTATTATTTCCCTGGGTTGTGCTCTCTCTATTAGACTCTTTGCTTATAGTCTATTTAAAAAACATCTTTAAAATTCCATTTTTCCTTCCTTCTGGTTCTTTCTGAAATTCTTTTCTAAGGTGAAGTCTTGAATCTTAGTTTTTACCCAAGGGAACTCTTCAGGCTCCTTTAGGGTATGAAATTAAGCTGTGCCTCTGTTGCTCAGGGTAACAATGTCTACAAACCAAAAGCAAATAAAACAACCAGAATAAATATCAATGAAATCCCAGGTTATATCAGTGTAATCACTAGTAACACATTGAGATATATTTTTTCTCACCCAAAGCAACTCTACAAAAGCTGGGAATATGGTTCATTGATTACAAACACCTGCTGCTTGCACATAAGACCCAGGTTCACTTTGAAACACCTACGTGGTTACTAGTCTGTTATCCCAGTTCCAAGGTAATCTGATGTTACCCTCTTATTTCTGAAAATAACAAGGTGCACACAAGGTACACACACACACACACACACACACACACACACACACACATATATATATGCCTCCTGCTTACTGGGCAAACACTGGAGTGCCTCCTGCTTACTAGAGAGGCTTGACCTTTACAGTTCTGAGTTATATATACGGAACTTAATCTTCTGTTATCTTATGGTGGGCCCTGCAAAATCTGTGAATTTACCTCACTTATAGCTTTTAGGTATCCTGCTCAAGGCCAGCTTCTTCTTTGATCCCGTCACCATTTGTGAGGACATATTACTGGAGTTAAACTGGATTACTTTCGAGAATGCTGGTCATCCTGCCTTCTGCCTAGTGCAGATAACAGAGGACAAGATAGTTAAAAGAGACCCACTGTGGAACTCTACTCAGGGGCCTCTTAGGATCATGAACGCCAAATTCTATCATAGGATGCTCTATTGGATCATTTTTGAAGCAAAATAGAATGTAAAGAACAGACTAAGAATACAGTTAGTTAATTAGTGGCAAAACTGCAAATGAAGCTGGGATTAAAGGCATCAAATGATAAATAACAGGACACACATGGACAAAGCAAGAGTAGATACGGGCATCAAGAAGCATACTGTGTTTATTTTTAAGGGATTTTCCTTGGGGATTTACCTTTTTGTTTTGTTTTGCTTTTGTTGCTACTTATGAGGAAGAATGTCTCAAGTGTCTTCCAGTTTGAAGAAAGTAAAGAAGTACTGGTTAATATGTTAGACAGAGGTAGTCTTGAAGATTTTTTTTCAAAAAACAAATGTAATTCTGGAGAATACAAAACATGCAGATAGAGTTAAGTAATTAAGATCAGATCAACTGTATTGAAAGGTCAGCCACAAGAGAGAAGGCTCCTAACTGCCCTCTTGTGTGAGGCCCTGTCTGTTCCTAACGCTGTCACTACCTAACATGCCAGCCTTTGCTTGCACCCACACTCTAGTCCACACACCTTTCTGTGATCTGTGAGTTCGCTTTCCAGATGAGAGGAGTCATGGTGCTGAGAGTTATTACGACGACACTCTGAGGCCAGCAGTGGGAAAAGCAATGTGTGAGGGGCATGTGATATCCACGAGTCAGAGAATAAGACTCCTCGGAATAGGGACAAGAAGACAATGGCCGAAAACCAAGCATTTGGCTAGGTGAAGGAATAAGAAGGCCACCCATTACTAATGCTCAAAGGGAAAGATGGCTGCTGGTGTCTCAGCAACGGGATACAGTGAAACCACAAACACCTCATGCTGTGGAAATGATTACAGTAACGGGATGACAGTAGGAATCAAAGGCTGCTGGCTTACTGCGTCGGGCTAGCTCAGGAAAAGGATCTGTGAGGAAAACCGAATGGCTTGTTTCCCTTCTTCCTTCCCTGTGTACAACATTTTTACTGGCTTTCTCAATGACTGATCGCCCCTGATTCAATACACTTACATCAATGCACGTACGGCTCTGATTTCTTCAGGTAACTCACCTATTAAATGTATGGCACATTCTTTCGGTACTGTGGTTTAAATTAACAAAATATGTGATGACAAAAGAAAAATGGAAGGAAGGAGAGAAGGAAGGACAGATGAGCAGAAGGCACGATAACTCCCTCAGATTCTGTGTGCGTTTACATGCACACATGCACAAAGACTTTCTACAAAAGAACAGTCACTAAGTATCAATTTACCAGTTACTCAGTCATTTAAAGATGTATCTAGTTAGTATTTAGAAATGTACCAAACAAGCTCTGTACTGTCTAAAATTACGCTAAGCAGAAATTTAGACTTTTGCAGTAACAATGACCACCTCATATTTGAAATATGTTAAAATCTGGCATAGAAGAATGTTTCACATACGATAATAAAAGTAAAATTGAGATACAGAAAGAAAAGTACATGTGTAATCGACACAAAATAGGTTGAAGAGTGGTATGGAGGAAAACGAAAGCGGGGAGCCTAATAGGAGATCCCATCTCAGCCTGCCGAGGCACAGTACCCACAATTCCAATTTGGTTTTAAAACCCTGTTGCTCAACAGATATGACCAACACAGGGTGATGCACTGTGAGTCTTCTTTAGTTGACTTGCTCTGGCAGTACTAAAAGACTGCTTTTAAGCAAGGGGCATACATTTACATACTTCTAAAATAAAGTCCTTCTCTTGCATTCAACATCAGAAAAATCTATTAATAACCATAAATGTATTCTCTAAGAAACTATGACTATCTCAATAGATAATAAAACAGGCATTTTTACAGAAAGTCTAATAACCGTAAGGATCGAAACAGGTGCAAATTTCCATGATGGATGGGGAACACACAACAAAAATTCAATTAGATGATATTTTAAGACAAAAAATTAAAGGACAGTTTTTACAATGATGAAGAAAACTAGTTAGTGCAAAATAGATTCACATGTTTAGGAATTCAAAAAATAAACTTGTATCAAAAAAATCCTAGCATAGAAAACCGGAGAATACTTCACTTATATGCTATGCAAAATCAGGATGGCAGGATTTCTAGGAAACTCAATATATATTTTCAAAAAAGCAAGACAACAACAACAAATACTGTATAATGCTGATAGGAGAACAAGGATATTTTGGTTTTCAGCTTTTACAGGGAGTATCAGGGAATGTTTCATTGTTCTTCTTTACATAAGGTGTATGTGTATTTCAAATCTCTTTAAAAATCCAGTGAGTTTTTAAAGGGGAGCCTTTACAGTACTGTTCACACCCTCACGTTTGCAAGTTCCACCTTTGGAGTCAAGATTTCCTTGTTACCATGGAACACAAACAAAGCATGTAATCCCCCTGTGTCTGTGGCTGATGTAAGACGGCTTGCCCAGCTGTAGCCTCTGCTACAAAACTCTCTGATTTGCATCTGACTTGTTCACTATTTCTGTTGTAACTGTACGCTCATGATTCGTAGTAGACCTGTGTAAGTTTAACATGTCATTTTCTGTCTACTTCTGGCTTGCAAATACAGACCCATTTATTTATAAAGCAAAACACGTTTTCAACTTAAAACTTTGGAAATAACCAATGAGTTAGAAATAAAAGCAACATTTGAATGAATGTTTTTAAAAACTGAAAAACAAAACACTCCTGACCTCTATTAGAGATTCAGAGGATAGCCTTAGAGGCCAAAGTGTAAGACAGGTTCCATCTCTCCTTGCAGAAATGAACTGACTCCAGCATTACTTAACTTTTCCTGCTCCCGCCCCGCATAGCCCCACCCCCGGAGCCCCGCCCCGCAAGACCCCGCCCCCGGAGTCGCGCCTCACACCCGGAGCCCCGCATTCGGAGTTTCACCCCGCCCCTCAAAGCTCCGCCCACACAGCTCTGCCTTCAGAGGTTCGCCCCTCCCCTCAGAGCCCCGCCTTCGGAGTTTCGCCCCGCCCCTCAACGCCCCGCCCCCTGCCCGCGCCCCACCTTCAGAGTTTCGCCCCGCCCCAAAGAGCCTAACCCTCTGATCGCGCCCCGCCTTCGGAGCTTCGCCCCGCCCCCAGGACCCCGCCCCCTGCCCGCGCCCCGCCCTGTCCTCTAGGAGACGGGCCTGGGCGGCCACGGCGAGCCCGGTGAACCCCGGCGGAGCTCGGATCCTTCTTCTGGTGGTGAGTCCCCGCCGCTGACAGGGTCCCCGACCCCGGTGAGTACCGGATCCCGGAGCTGCATCCTACACGGACTCTGAGGCCGGCGCCTGCGCGCTTGCCCACCAGCCAATCGCGGGCCTCCTGCCTGCGGCGCCCTTTGACCCTGCGCCCTGGGCTCCCCGCACCGAGTCCCTTGGCCCGGCTGCCGGGTTCCGCGTTGGGTCCCGCAGGGTCGGTGTCCGCAGCGCAGTGGAGGCTGCATGGTCCGGCTGCCCGCGGCCGAGGGACGCTTGCCCGGCGGTGCCCACGCCTGCACCCGGAGCCGGACCCCGACCCGGGGGAGGTTCCGGGGGCCGGGCCGTGGCCGCGGCCGTGTCCCGGGAGCTCGCACCCGGAAGGCCGCGGGGCCGGTCCGCCCTCCGATGTCTTTGTCCCTCTCCCCTCCAGCGTGCCTGTCCCTCCCGGGTCGCGGAGGAGCAAGTCGGGAGAGCAAACCCAGAACTTCGGTTGTGTGGTGTCTAGGACCGGGGGGGTGGAGAGAGGGAGGTGGGGAAGTCCCGAGAACTAATGCCCAGGCTTTCCGGAGCTGATGGGAGTCTGCGAAAGCTCAGAACTACAGCCAGACCGAGGGCGGTCCGTCCAAGCCGCAGTGAAGGCGACTGGACAGAAAAGTGCGAAATTGATCTAGGTCTCGGTGAAATTAATTCGTGGCAGTAGATCACTTTCGTGACAGTACGTTACTGCACTCCGTGAGCTGTTTGTAAGCCACGAAGGAATAGACTTTGCGGCATTTTTGGTCTGCTTAACACACAAGCCGCTGCTCTTACTCCCCTAATAAGTAATGAGCATGCGACGAGAAAATAACACAGCACGATGTGCCGCCTCCTGGTTAAGTGCGGGCCACAGGTCAAGGAGGACCGAACCATTAGCCATTTCTCAGTCAGCAGTTTCCAAGCTGCACTGAAGTGTGCCCTCAATGTGAGAGGCCTCTTAGGGTCCAGGAGCCGAAGTAAGAGCCCAGTATTTTGTTTGCCCTTGAAAGGTGCTCAGTGAATGCAAGGTTACTCGGCCAGTTTGCTAGCGCAACAGCTTCGAAAATGTTACCTTCTCAGTTTCGTCACCTGTAACGTGAAATTCTGCCTAAGAGATGGTTTCAGAGGTAAAAATGGAAGAATAAGATTATGCCTGACTGAACTTCAGTACAGAAGGTTACCGGTGTTTCCGGTGACACTGACCTGGGAGAGATTCTGAAAGTAGCAGATGTGTGCTGTAGCATCAGTTTTATGTGTCTCTAGGAACTACCAGAAGAAGACAGTATCAACACAAAAGAATAAGCAGAGTGAATCTGTATAATTTAATTGATGATTTTAAAATTGAAACTATGACTTTCCTGAGTTATGTAGTACCAGTCAGTACTTTTAAAATAATCTGTTTCACACTGCTTCTGGATCATTTAGATCTCTTAGCTGCTTGAGTATGTAATGCTTCTTATTAGAAATCATGAGACTTCCCCATTAACTATCATCGTAAAAAAATCAAAAGCACCAAATATAAAAATGGCCTGGTTTCAGAAGAACTAGTTGTGTAACTGGGTAGGGCAAACCTCCCTTTGATGAGAACACATTGTCAGTGGCAGCACCTTGAGTTCCTGCTTTGCCAACTATAGACCTGCAGTTGACTTGTAGGATTTTGGTTTTGTTTTTTTTTTTTTTTTTTTTCTGTCTTTTTGTTCTTCTCACAAGGGACTTTGAAACCTTTCTTTACTGGAAAGTAGGTGAGTAGTTTCTTTTCCTGTCTCCTGCAAAGAAAGAGCGGTGGATTTTTGAGGCATCAGAGGCATTGTGTTGTCCCAAATTTGAAGATGGTAACTTGTTTAGATAGACTTTAAAATCTTCATGAATTTTTTTTTACAGTGATGTTCGTGTACACTCTACATAGATCTGGTCTGCATATATGCAGTAGAATATGTCATAGATGTACTGCCCAAACACATGCCCATGTCAGAAACATGAGGGCCAAAACTTAGTGTATTACTGATCATAATATTTGTTGGGATCTACTAGGGTGCAAGTATACTCCGTTTCTAAAGGGTAGAAAACCTGTACGCAGAAAGGCTGATATAGTGCCCAGTGTAAGAAATGCCAAGACTGAAGGAGAGCAGAGCTGCATCTGTAGAGGTGTCTTTAGGGAAGAGCCTTTAGGGAGGGTATCAGGAAGAAGATGTGGACTTCTGCTTCAACTCAACTCTTATTTTAGAGAGAATAAGTCATATGTTGTATTTATTTGTTTGTTTCCTGCAGGGCTAAGGGTCAAACTTAGAACCCAAGGCATTGTTCATGCTAGGCTTACACTGAACCACATGCTCAGTCCCATGTGCTGGGTTTGTTTTATTGTTTGTTGTTGTTCTTGTTGTTTGTTTTGTTGTTTTGTTTGTTTTGAGACTGTGTAACTCTGATGGGCCTGTGAGTTCCAGGGTGACCTGGAAACTCATAAAAATCTGCCAGCCTGCTCTGGTGTCTTATTTAGGTTTTATTACTGTGAAGAGAGTCCACAACCATATCAACCCTTTTAAAGGAAAACATTTAATTGGACTGGGTCACAGTTCAGAGGTTTAGTTCATTGTCATCATGGCGGGAAGCATGGTGGCAAGCAGGCAGACGTGGTGCTGGAGAGGAGCTGAGAGTTCTACATCTGGATCCAAAGGCAGCAGGAAAAGAGAATGACTCTGGGCCTGGCTTGAGCATCTGAAACCTCAAAGCCCTCCTCCAGTGACACGCTTCCTCAAACAAGGCCATGCCTCCAAATTGTGCCACTCCCTGTGAGCCAGTGGGGGCGTTTTCACTCACATGGCCACATGTAAAAGTGTGTGTCACCTTACCCTGTCCCCATGTGCTAGTCCTGGAGTGATTTCATCCCACCCATTTTTTTCTGTGTCGTTATAATCATGAGTTTGCCCATGGCTCATAATTACTTAGTGATACATTGTCAGATATGAGTAAGTCTTTATCCTCAACAGAGTCCTGTGAATGAGATAACTGCAGTGGAGAAAGGAATAGAAGCATCAGGCTAAGCAAGGAAAAGATCAGAATTTGGACTTACTTATTGTAACCACATAGCTCAAAGGTTTCTTAAATCATTTGTACTTATTCTTTGATAATTTCATGTATATATATATATATATATATATATATATATATATATATATATATATATCTTGAGCTCACCTACCCTCTATGCTCCCTCCAACTTCTCCCAGAATTCCCCCATCACATCTCCTAACTTTATGTCCTTTACAATGAGTTAAGTTTTTTTAGCTAGAGCTTCACAGGAACATTTAGGTGTGACGTCATCCCCAGTGGTATGAGCAACCCAGGCTGGAGCCACGCCCTCAGGAAAATGAGACTTGTCTCTGTCCAAGCTGTCATCAGCTACCAGTTGCTCCTCAGCTAGACTGTGGGCTCTGAGGGCAGTGCTCCCTGCTAGAACTTTTAATAGCTCGTTCTTCCACAGTTAACCAGAGCTGCCGCGAGTCCCTGTGTGCCCCAGCCAGGTCTGTCCGGAGACAGCATGTCACAGCACACCTCTCCACAGTCCAGCTCTTACGTGCTCTCTACCCTTCAGCAGGGTTCCGTGCTGCAGTGCTGTAGGGGCAGGGAGGTGATACCGTCTACAGCCGAGAGCTCTCAGGCGTTTATTCTCAGCAGTTTGAACAGTAAGGAACCTCTTCATTAACCACTATCAACTGCAAGAAGAAGCCTCTCTGACCAAGAGCAACATAAATCTATGGACATAAAAAATATGTAGAAGACAGTTTGATCATGTGACCACTTAGAGAAACGTCAATTCACTCTCTCCTGGGACCTGTGACTTCCCTAGCCACTCCACTGGTTTTGACCATGTCTCCAATGGAAGGCATGAGTCCCCACTGTGGAGCAGGCTTTAAGTCCGATCTCGAGAGCAGTTGGCTACCCACATGAGCCACCTCCACGGCACCTTCTGTCAGTGTGAGGACACCTAGCAGGGACAGAGCGCAGGCTTTTCAGCACAGTGAAGTGACTTGTTGAGAAGCTTGGAATCGCTCAGGGGATGATCTCTAAAGATGGACTGATTGGCTCCCATGATGTAACAGTCATTGGAAATGAACTGAAGAAGTAAGGCAATAAGTAAAGGACAGCTTGAGACGTTGAATTTATTGGCTGATGGGGAGTGTCCTTAAATGCGAATTTTGGTATTACATTTAGGACTGTATCTAATAAATGAACCAGAGAGGTATAAAAACAAAATGCTTGGTGGGTTTTTTTTTTTAATGTATTTTTCCTCAATTACTTTAAATCTTAAGTCATATCTATTTTATTTATTTTTTAATGTAATGACTGGATTTTAGTTTCCATTTTAAATACTTTAGAAAGCACTGTTGCTATCACCTTCTAATGCTCTTCTTTCCAATGAATTGCAGCAGAACATTCACTATTTAGGAGCTTCGAGTATGTCATCATGGCAAAATTCCGACGAAGGACTTGCTTCATTCTGTCACTCTTTATTCTGTTTGTTTTCTCTCTGATGATGGGATTGAAGATGCTGAGGCCAAATGCAGCAAGCCTTGGAGCTCCTTTTGGACTTGACCTTCTTCCAGAACTTCGTCAGCCAAACGCCCACTTAGAGAAAAAAGCTGACTTCCAAAGGAGTGACGTCGAAATCAACATGGAAGCGAATACCAAGAGTTTAAAAGGTGCCAGCGGCACCACTGTGCAGCCGCTCAAAGCCTCCGAAGCAAACCAGGAAGAGCTGCCTCCTCTGAATTACTTTTTACACGTGTTTTATTACAGTTGGTACGGAAATCCACAATTTGATGGTAAATACATACACTGGAACCATCCAGTCCTGGAGCACTGGGACCCTAGAATAGCCAAGAACTATCCACAAGGGAGACACACTCCTCCAGACGACATTGGCTCCAACTTCTATCCCGAGTTAGGGAGTTACAGCTCGCGGGACCCCTCTGTCATAGAAACTCACATGAAGCAAATGCGCTCAGCCTCGATTGGTTGGTAATTATTCTATTTACGTATATAAATGATTTTAGTGGAGAATTCAATTCCTCACTAGTTTTTACTCTCTGATAACTTACAGCCTTAACTCGGACCCCTCGCTTCAGCTGCATGTGCAACCTGCTCTGGTTTTGTTGTTGCTCAGGTTTTGGTTTTCTGCAGTTCTGGTGAGCTCAGATGTGCGAGGCAAGCCCTCCTCACCTGAGCTAACCCTCCCTGTCCTGCACTGTGAGGCTGGGTCTTTAAGGACCCAAGACAGCTCTCCTTCTTCAGCCTCTCAAGTAGCCGAGGTTATTTGTGTCCTTTAAAAGTGAGGTAACCACTTTTTAACTGCTTCTAGCGTTGTTTTGTTTAATTGATAAATTTTGAAGTATTTTTGAATATACTAATTTATTGTTTTCTAATTGAACTCATACAAAATATAAAGAATTAATTCATTTTTAAAATACCAATACAACTATGAAATAAAATACCTCTGTAATCCAAAAGGTTTCCTCTCTAACTGCCTGGTGGAACATGCCTGCACTTCTGGCCTTGGGAGGCTGAGGGAAGAGGGCCGTGAGCAGCGGGACCTAACGTTGCCTCTTCCCCGTTTACCGGTGACCCAGACCCCGCTGCAGAACCGTCTCTGATTTCCGTCACTGTGAAGTGGTTGTGATGGCCCTTTTCCTCTGTGGCTGCAGAATGAACTGTTGGCTTGCCTTAGTTCGCACAGCACAGTATTTCACGAGTCACCTGTGTTGCTAAGAATGTCAGTCATCTTTACTGCTGATGGTGTTTCTAGATGGTTGCAGACATGTGTTGTACATTTCAACTGTTTCTGCTTTTCTATGGCATATAGTTTGGCTTTGTTTCTCTAACTACTTTTCAGTTTCTGTGTGAATTTCATTTTTATTTAATGTAATACGGTTTTAAGCGTTTCATTTTGCATTTCCGCCTGTCCTCTTTATGGCCCTTTCCTCATCTTCTATACGCCTTATCTGACACTGAATGTGTGGAACATTCCATTCTGCAGTCTCTTTTGGCCTAGTACATAGAGTGATTCCTGTTTATCTTTAAGACTGCTGTAGCATTGCAGTCTGCACCTTTAACTTCACTGGTGAGACGTGCCCAGTCCTTCTGACATTCCCAATGTCTCTCCTTCTCTGCCCTTCGTGTGATTTCCAGGTACATGTCTTTAGGAAATCATAAAATCCTCCCAAAGACAGTATACAACCCAGGCATCTCTAGTGCCTGTGTCTGAGGGTTTCCACAGCAATGGCTGTTGTCTGCGGCAGTTCCTTAAAAAAGCCTAATGCTTTACTCCCTTGTGTTCTTTTTATAGTGCTTATTTGTATTTTGTTCATCGCTCTCTGAGACATGCTCTTTGCAGATAATTTGAGCTCTGGAAGAAGATGGCTCCTGAGCGAGTTTGCTCTGTCTTTTCTGTGAGAGTGTGAAGCTGGCTCACCTAGGTGTCTGCTTAAAGCACAGCAGAGACACCGAGCCTGGGACCCAGGGCTGCAGACCTGCTTCCCAGAGCTGCTGCATCCCCCAGGCACACCCAGGACACTGACGCCCTGATCACTCGTCATTAGCTTAGTCATCCTGACATTTCTTTCTTTTTTCTATTTTTCAAGCTTCTTTAATACATTTCAAAATATAGACATGAACAATGTTTCACATTAATTCAATTAATTCAGTCAATATGGTTTAGCCATAGTATTTACCATATAATTATAGTGAAAATTTGAATAATCTTTATTTTCTGCTCATGAACATTTTTACTGTAATATTTGGGATACTCATTTTTTGGCAGTTATTCTTTTTATTACTTTATTATTATTACTCTATTAATTTTTCTTCTCTCGTACATGGTTGTTTGGCTTGGTGTTCTTTTTTTTTTAATTCCTATTTTAATTGGTTTTGGTTTTCCAAGACATGGTTTCTCTGTTGTAACTCTGCCTGTCTTGGAACTCTGTAGACCAGGCTAGCCTGGAACTCACAGAGATCTGCCTCTGCCTGCCTCTGCCTCCAGAATGCTGGGATTAAAGGTGTGCACCACCCCCGCCTGGCTAGCTTAGTGTTCTTGCAAAACTCCTACAGGCTGGAACGAGGGAGTTTCTGGCCCTTTACATGCTCTGGGGACCCTTGTGCTCTGTAGGGAGTAGTGCCCTGCCTTGTTCCATCTTGTCATGCCTGTTTGTAACCCTGGGAGGACAAGGTGGGTGGCATTGGGGGGGGTTAGATCTCGGGAAGAGGGAGATGGAGGGGATGGGTCCTCAGCTACTGTTGGCACTGATTGATCCCTGCTGCCCTCTGCGGTGGAATTTGGCTGGCTGGATCCTGAGTTGTTTCTAATCTTGATCCCTAGTTTCCACAAGCTTTCCATATATAACATTATTATTTCTTGACCTGTATTAAAAAATGTATTGATTTATTTACATATTTAGTGCTATCTGTTTACTGCCCTGCCACTTCTTCAATAATTTCTCTGTTAAATGATATTTATGTATAAAAAAAAAAACCTAGCATATGGATGGTTAAAGAAGTTTTATTCGTAAAGCTACTAGTATGTCCTTTAATAGGACAGTAAGTAAGCTGCCACACAGTGGGCATCCTGCAGTAAAAGAACTGTTGAGCTATTGAGTCCTAAAACGACACGAAGGAATTAAATATAAGCAGTTGAGCCAAGGGTCCAGTTGAAGAAAGCTGTCCTAGATACACAGAGTACTCTGCTTTATGGTTCCAGCTGTATGATGTCTGGCAACGGCCAAGTGCTAGGGGCGAACTGAGAGGGAGGAGGAGTCAACAGGTGGGAGGCTGGTGTTTATAGCAAGCCAGTCTGTCTGTCTGATGCTGTCAGGGTTAGGATGTGATGGTACCTGCCCGTCTATTATAGTAGATACGGCTTACAAAGGAGGGGTGCCCACATGGAGAGGGTAGTGGGGCTGCAGGAGAGCAGGTATGTGTAGTGTGCTCATTTTAAAAGATCAATTACCGAAACTAGTTCATAAATATTGAGTGGATTAACCAAATAACCACATCACCCGTTTGAATGTACATGGAACTCAGGTTGCAGTTCTAGACACCTGCAGTAACGCTTGATTTTGCCTTATTCCTTTTGTTCTTTGCTGTGCTTTTCCGTTAGGAGTCCTGGCCCTGTCTTGGTACCCGCCTGATTCGAATGATGAGAACGGAGAAGCTACTGACCACTTGGTACCAACTATTTTAGATAAAGCTCATAAGTACAATCTGAAGGTATTTAATTTATTTCCAACTATATGTAGCATTGTTAATCCTCTTGATAGCAATAATATTTTATGTACTCAATTAGTATTTTGTATATGTAGAAATGTTTTAAAATATTACCACGTCATAAAGGTTTGTTTTAATAATTTAGATTATAAAACTTAGCAAATCATAAGATATCCCTTACCTGATTGTTTTAAGCATGTTTCATAGTCATCAATTACATTTTGTTTTGTTTTTCAAACAGGGACTCACCATGTAGCTCTGACTGGCTTAGAAATTGCTTTGTAGACCAAGTTGATCTGGAGCTCACATTAGTCCTCCTGCCTCTGCCTTTCAAGGATGGTAAAGACACACGCCACTCTGTCTGGCCTTTCCTGTGTGTTTCAAAAGGACAGAATATAGATCTTAGTGAAATTAATGTCATTAGGCATTGGCTTACTCCTGTATCCATTTAGCACAGGGGTTCTCAACCTAGGGGTCGAACAACCCATTTCTAGGAGTTGCCTAAGACCATCTGACTGTCAGATATTTGCATTGTGAGTCATGACAGTACCAAAACTTACAGTAATGAATAGCAGCAAAAATAATTTTATGGTTGGGGGTCCCCACAACATGAGGAACTGTATTAAAGGGTTGCAGTATTAGAAAGGTTGAGAACCACTGATTAAGCAGAATAATACTAGTAAGTTCTCTTCTTGGACCTATGACCTATTTAGCCCTAGGTTCTTGGACCCATAAAGGTTCCAGATATGGTTTCCATCTTAAGGAGTGGGCCTTAAATCAGAAGGTGGTTGGTTCTCTCATGGCCAGTGGTTATGTCTTTTCAGGCTGGTTACTGTAGCTCCCAAGGTTGAAAGCTGGGTGAGATCGATGGCTTCTTGTCTCATGCAGTAGTGCTGAGCTTCATCCAGCACTACTAAAGCTATCTAGTAGGGACAAAGCTTCCAGGCCAGAATCATCCTGTTTTCTCCGTGTTCTACAACTCACGTTTGTAGTGTTCGGCAGTGGAGTGTTAAAGTCAAAATCTGGGGGTAAGAGAGAGCATTGTCAATGGTTCAACCTTTTTAAAAAAGGCTTCTCAGATGTTTATGTCTCATATTTGTGTATTGCCTCATTTCTGAAGCTGAAATTTAAAGCTCTATATTGACTTCAGCTTGAAAAAAAAGGGGGGGGTCTCCCTTGTCTCCTTCATGATTTTCATGGTGATGCTTTGAATTTTTCCCATTCAGTGTAAGATATGTTTGCCAAATTATGTTGAAGTGGGCACCTTCTATTCCTAGGGTTTGGGGAATTGTTTTGTTGTTTGCTTTGTTTGTTTGTTTTTGTTTTTACCATGGAAGAACACTGGACTTTTTCTGTATTTATTTATATGATCATGTGATTTCTGTCCTTGAACCTAGTCATACGGTTTCTTACATTTGTTGATTCTCCTGGATTTACCCAACCCTTGTGTCGTTGGCATGAAGTCAGCTTGATCACGAGAGTGATCTTTCGGATATGTTGTAGAATTTAGTTTGTCACTGCTTTGTAAGAATATTTGCATCCATGTTCAACAAGAAGTTGCCTTCGGAATTTCCTTCCCATTGTGTCTTTGTTTGGCTTGGACATCAGTACAGTACTGGTCTCATCTGATGTCGCTTGGCTTGGACATCAGTACAGTACTGGTCTCATCTGATGTCGCTTGGCTTGGACATCAGTACAGTACTGGTCTCATCTGATGTCGCTTGGCTTGGACATCAGCACAGTACTGGTCTCATCTGACAGGTCAGGCAGTGCTCTCCCCTTTCTGTTTTATTTATTGCTCTGCTGGAATGATTTGTGGAATATTAGGGCTAGCTCTGTAAAGTCAGGTAGAATTCAGCAATGAATGTATCTGGGCTTGGGCTTTTAAAAAGTTAATTGGGAGACTTTGTAGTATCCCTTCAATCTTATCATGCACATAGACTGGTAATTTTTATATCTTTTTGTTTTAATTTTAGAAGGACATATGCTTTTAGAAATATATCTCTTTCTTCAAAATTATCCAAAGTGGAACATGTGGTTGGCAACGTGCTCTTACGTCCTCTGCACTCGCCGCAGCACCTTTCTTTGGTCAGTGCATTTAGTGATATGAAGCGACAGACGCCTTCCAGGCTTGTCTGTCTGCTGTTCTAAAGGCTTCCTGCGTCTTTCCTAGATTTAGGGAATTTGAAGGTTTTATTTTATTGAACATATTTCATGGTATTTTTCACCTTTTCCTGTGCCTTTGATTTGTGAATCTGATCTTTTACTTGTACCCCATGTATCTCACGAGCTGTGTTTGTACTTTATCTTCATGGGTGCCTGGGTGTTCTTGTCCGTCTCTTTTCCTCAGGCCTTGGTCTTCTGTCTTTTCTTGATCCATTGGGGAAAATTTCCACTGATTTTAGTTTGTACTTTTTCTTATATTTCATTTATAATTTAAATCCACATTATAGATTGGCAAACATTTTCTGAAATGGTCCACGTAGAAAATATTTTAGACTTTTTGAGTTATATGAGCTCTCTAAAAATATTTTTTAATCTCTTCTCATCGCATTTTTTTCTTATTGAAAAACATTTTCATAGAATATATTCTGATCATGCTTTTCCCTCCCGTGCTCCTCCCAGACCCTCCCACCTCCCCAACCCCGTGTCCTTTCTCTCTTTTTAAAAACAAATAAAAGAAAAGCAAATTTGAAAAACCAAGAAACTTATACACTCACACAAAACCCACAAAGGCACAAAACTGGCAACCGTAATATGTTCATAAAAGATCAGTAAGACAAATATTACCTAATATAAGATGAAAAGTTTACAAAAATTGCATTGAGTCTGTTTCGTATTGACTGCTGGGTATGAGACCTATTGTTGAGTGTAGTTCATATATCCAGTAAAAAACAAAAACAAAACAAAACAAAGCATTTTTTCCCTTTGCAAGTGCTTCTTACTCAGGTGTGGGGGCCCATGTCCACTTCCCCCAGTCAGCACTGGGACCCATTCTGAACTTCTGCAGGCCCGTGTGTGCTGCCACGGCCTCTGTGAATTCATATGTGCGCCAGGCCTGTTGTATCTGGAAGACACTATTTCCTTAGAGTCATCCGTCCTGTCCTGTGTGGATCTTAAAATCTTCCTGCCTCCTCTTCCACAAAATTCCCTGCACCCTGAGGGGAGGGATCTGCTGAAAACTTCCCATTTAGGACTGAGTGTTCCAAAATCTCTTACTCTCTCTACGTTGTCCAGCCATGGGTCTCTGTGTTAGTTCTCATCTACTGCAGGAGACTTCTCGATGGCGGCTGAGTGAGACACTGATCTGTGGCTATAGCAGACTGTTAAGAGTTATCTTACTATTATGTTCCCTTAGCAGAACAGTAGTTTGGTTTTCCCCGAGGCCCATGGACTGTCCTTGGATTTTAGGCCACCCACGAAGTGCCAGGTATGAGTTCCAACTCACGGAGTGAACCTGAAGTCCAACTGAGTGGTGGATACGCCACAGTGTGTCACTGTTGTGCGAGCGTATCTTTCAGATAGTCAGCATTGTGGACTGTGGGGTTTGTAGCTGGCTTGGTGCTTAGCTTTCTCCTCTAGTAGTATACAGAGTACCTTCTAGCATCATCAATGCTGGTGGTGAAGGTAGATAAAGTCTCCAGTTAGGCACCAGCTCAGCCTCCCGTGTTCAATGAATTATGCAAGTGTTGCCTTCAGCAACAATTTTCCACTGAATTATTTTGAGTGAGCTTTTTCAAGGTTTTCATTTGTTTTTCTTTTTAGTATGCCTTTGTCTGCATTTAAGTTTGTGTTCATATCATGCATTGACTTCCTTATTTCGCCCAGATGTTCATTTGCATTCTCTTTTAATTCAAGAGCTTATTTGTGTCCTTTTAGAATTCATTTAATCTTATTTTGTATCATTCTTTCAAATTCTTTGCCTGATATTTTATTCTCATCACTTTTCTTGGAAAATCTAGTGCTGTGGAATTGGTAGTTTGGGGAGCAGTCCTGTTGCCCAGACTTTTCATGGTCCTTGTTTCTTTGTTAATATTTGTACGTCTGGGATTAGGTCATTGTGGGCATTCGTTATGTCTCCCTTATTGTTTGTACTGATGTTCGAAGTTCTTCTGGCAGTTTTCTCCTGGAAGTTGCTTGTAGCAGGCTTAAGATGCCTTCCCCTCCCAGCTCCTGTATGAGCCATAGTTCACATGCTCCGGGGAATCGGGTGTAATATGCAGCACAACTCCAATAGTGGAGTACTACCCTCAGGAGAAGCCCACTGCCTGGTAGACCTACTATGAAATCTCAGTAACAGTTAAAAATCAGCCATCTCCCTTCAGTCCTAATGACCATTTGAGAATAAAGGGACGAGGGTTGTGTTCGTTAGGGTGTCGCCTACCAAGGGTAGAAGTGGAAAGACAGTAAGGTCAGTGTGACCAGGAGTTTGTGTAAATTAGATCAGTAGATTTAGAAGAGAGGAACTGGGCCATGGTTAGGAAAAACAGCCAACAATCTTCATGCTACTGAAGCCTGCCTGTGTCCAAGGTCTTAATCTGACTTGTTCCACGGAGTTTAGTTCAGCTGAACTCCCATGAGGGGTTCTGGGGCCCTCTGGGTCTCCTCTCTTGGGGTTGGGGTTTGGAGACATGGGAATGTACCTTGTCTATGCTGCGCAGCAAAACGTTTGATTGTAGTTTCCTCTTGTGCCTGCTCGCTCCTCGCCCTGCCGTGATATGTGATGTCTTAGGTTAGAGTCCACGGATAGCGTCCCTGCGTCTGCGTCATGCAGTTTGTCGGTCCTTGTAAAAGGTTCTTCTGTCTCTGCTTCTGGGTATTTACCTTTCCTGTCTTCTTTTGTGGATCAAAGCTAGGAGGAGGAAAGGTTTTCTCTTGTAATTTTTATTACAGTCTGTCATTTTTTATCTAAAACTAACTTGAACAGTTTCTGTAGCCCTAGGAAAATCTTGAGATGGCATCTCTCAAATGAGCTGACAGAGCTGCCACATAACGTGCTCCTCAGGGCCTTCCAGGAAGTTCCCATTGGCATCTGACACCGCAGACAGTCGCCTTCGAGTGATGCACACAGCTGAGGTTGGACAGGGCATTGATTTATTTTGCATAAAGGACCAAGGCCCCCGATCTGTGCGATCTGTGCCCCAGGTCTGTGACATGGGGTGGGGGTGGTAACAAAACTGAATGTTTTAGTTTTTGAAGGAAAAGTAGTTAAAATATTATGACACAAAAAACTAGACTGCTTTTAATTCTACTGAAAGCCCTTATGTGGAAGAGGAAATTAGCAAAAACCTCAGCCTTAAATTTTCTCACGTGATCTCTCCATCCTTTAGATTTTACAATTAATGATCAAGAAGACATGGAATTTGATAAAATATTGTTCGTTAATTATTTTCTTGCCAGTGTTCAAGTTTTCCCAGTACTTAACACCGATTACCTACCCAGTGGCTCTCTACCTTACTAAACTTATTTTGAAAATAATTTAATGATTACACTGTATTAATTTGACTTTAACTTTCACAAATATATTTCAGATTTTTTGGTTGGGATGATTCTGTAGTTCCCTTTCTATCTGGAAATTTAAAAAGGTTTCCTTCACTTTTGTACTTGATTAGAAATAGAGTTTCTAGGGCACTGCTTTCCTCACAGGTAAGCTCTTGCTATAGCCTATTAGTTTTGATTACATAATGTGCTAATAGCATCAGTCACTAAATACTTTATAACTCTAATTTTGGTTAACTTAAACTAAAAGTCATTTTAGGTGAGTGTTATTAATTATAAACAAAGAAGCAAAGTTAACAAAAAACATTTGAAGAATTTTGACATCTTTTGTATTACTGTTTGCAAATGTTGACAGTTTTTTCCGAGTATAAATCACTGAAATCCAAATCTAACTAACAACTTGTTCTCTCAAAGATAAGTTTGTTTTTCCTTTGTGTTTGCCTTGCTCTGTGGATCATGTGCTTGTAGCACTTGTGCCCTTCCATGGGGTCATTTTGCCACAGCTATAAAAATCAGAGCTGCGTCCTTTCCGCTCACTGAGTATGTCTTCTCCATGTGCCATCCTAAGAGCAGAGCAGTGAGACCCCCTTCTGTAGGAGACGTGGAGCTGATTGGTAGACTCTGTCGCTGTGGAGCGAAGTCCTGTTCTCCTTTCCTTCTTAGAAGCTGTGAATGTGTTTCCTGTCCAGTTGATGTTAGGTTTGCTGCCTGGCCTGCTTTGGCTGAATCCTGGCTGCATGTTTTCATGGCTGTGCTTCTGTTTTGTTTGTTTGTTTCTAATGTGAGAAGATACCCCAAGCTCTCCCTAGGACACAAAGGACAGAAAGTGTAGAATTCATTTGGACTTGATTCACAGCCTGGAACAAAGCCACCACGCCAGTACACAGCCTTTACATGCATCAAACAAATAAAATTGAAAGTTAAGAATTTGAGGGCTGTTTAGATCCCAAAGAATCCAAAGACCTAACAAAATAAAGTCAGTTATCAATTCTTTCCCCCAGGATGAGAGGGAAAACAAACACCTCAGTTGTTGGTTATCTTATATTTCAATAAATTTACCATTTTATTTTAAAGTAACATTTTTAACCTTTGCATAGATCACTTGTCTTATCCTCATGATTTAAAAGCAGTCATGTCTCTTAAATGGGTAGCATGACATAGTGAAACCGTGGCAAATCTGACCTAAATGAGCCTAAGTGGGTGACTTAGGGTTTAGTGCGACTGCTGTTTAGTTTGGCATGGGAATCATTAGTTCATGCTTGCATATACCCATGTGGTGCCTGCTGTGCACCAGGTTTTGCTCTACGTGTGAGCAATACTAAGAAAGGGCTGGGCATGTCCGTCCACATCTGTAATCTCAGTTGGAAGGTAGAGGCATGAGGATGGGGGTGCAAAGCCAACTCTATCTACAAGAAACCATATCTAAATAAAACAGAAAAGAAAAACAGATTGTATGTCTCGTGTTAAGCGAATTTGAAGTCTACTAAGGGCCAGAACCAAACACAAGGAAGTTTTAGAAAGAGAAAATTACTAAGTATGATGACTACCAGGGATAGGAGGACTTACCTCACTCACGTGTGGTGTCAAGTGTGGCACCGGGTTGGATGGAGGAGCTCAGAAAGAAGAAACCTGCAGTTAGATGCCCACGTGGGAAAAGGCTTTGGTGGCAGTGTTCAGAAGAGTTCTGGTAAAAACAAAATCACAATTGTGAAATGGAGTTCTCACATGATTCACATTCTCTAGAAGTAATGCAAACGTTTAATTTTATGTATCAAATTCTGCCATTTTAAATTTTATTTTAATGTTAGTGTAATAGATTTTTCTAAAAGGAAGAGAGAAACATTGACCAAATCCTGTTATTAAGAGTGAAATATAAAATATGATTAATTAGTTGAGAAGTTGCAAACACATAACTTGGAATTTACTGCTGTTCGTTGATCGGCACTCAGCGGAAGAAGCTGATCGCTTGTGGTCTGCAGCCCTGAGAGCAGATCGCAAGGATGACTTGACCTGAGTTGGTCACTGTGCTCGCATAAGTACAGAATGATGGATTTACTAACTAAACTGACTTTAAAATTAATTCAAAACCTTCCGACACCGTGCTTGCATTAAGTACAGAATGATGGATTTACTGACTAACCCAACCTTAAAATTAACTCTATGAAAATTAATGAAAAATACATTTAGCTTTAATTGGATAATTGAAAAACCAAGACTTAAGCTGCAGTGTTATAGAAGTCATTTGTCACGCAGGCATTGTCACGTTCGAAGTGTGAATTTCAAACAATAATTTTATTAGATTGGCAATAAGATGTATTTGCTACGGATAACTCAGCGAGTGTAAGAATAATTTTCATGATTGTCATTTAAGGTGCTTTGTCCCCTATACCATATATCTTACGACATAGAGACAGTGTACAAAGCAAAGCTATTTATTAGGCATAATTTGTTAAACTTGATTGCGCACAACTGATATTTCTAAGTAGAAAATTTAAATTTGTGCACAGTATTTGAAAAATATTTTTAGTTTCTGCCTTTTGTTACAGCAGTGATATATAGACTTTATCAGTAGTGACATAAAAATCATTGTGCCTCTGAAGCTTTTAGACATTATTTTCTAAATATTTTATAGTCTTTGGATAATAAGATAATAAATATTCACAAGATATCCTTTTAATGATATAAAACTATCATTTCATTGAATGTGCTGTTGTTCCTATCTAAGCATAAATGTAATAGTCACATACCTGAGAAAAGAATCCATATTATTTTGAAACCTGGACATTTGGAGCCTTAAAAGCAAAAAAAGAAGAAAAAAAAAAAAAAACAGAATGCTATGGCTGAATGCAGAGTATATTGTAACTTACAAAGAACACAGCCTTTCATGTAGCCTTTTCTGTTTCACAGACAGTGGCCGTCTAGAAAAGGCTTCGTCCAGATGCCCCACACTGCATCCAACACACTGGGCTCTTGGCAATCATGAGGCCTGTGCCCACTTTCTTCTTTATTTAGGAAATGGAGTCCAGGGCTACCTAATCCAGGGATGGAGGCTAAGTGAGTTCCTGCATACAGAATGCTTCACAGAGGTTCCGCGGTAGAAACCCAGCAGTGTTATCTCCTGAGATTTATTTGGTAGCCACTGGGTTTAGTAAATATTCAGCTTGATGTGGTTGAATTGGCAACTGATTAACTATGCAAACTGTACTTTGAGAAATAATGCTTTCTTTAATGGATTTCTCTTTTTCTTTTTCAGGTCACTTTTCACATAGAGCCATATAGCAATCGAGATGATGAAAGCATGTATAAAAATGTCAAGTATATTATAGACAGGTGGGTTTCTTCAGTGTTCAGTTACGCTGTGTGATCTGCTGATAATTACTGTTATGTGTACATTTAAATGATACCTGAGAGTTAGATTAGAATCTGTCGTTTCTGAGAATTTTGCCACAAGTAAACTGCACGGCTATCCCGGGTTTCTTCTAGTTCACTCTTTGCGTGAATAAAGTTGCTACTTCACTATTTTTATATGCTTTCAAGGCCATTTATGATTTCCATTCATACTAATTTTAAACTTTTTTTAAAATCTTATGAATACACATTTGTCTTTTAAAAGACGGTTCAGATGAAACGTGAATTAATTTCATAGCAGTGTGTGCATATCTGCCTTCATTTGAATCTAGAACAATCATGAAGAATTTTGCAATTAGTTTCACTGTGGCATTTTGCTGATAAGATTCTCCCAGGTGTGTCATGCTCTTACAGAGAGCCATCTCAGCAACAAATGGACACCTGTCACTGAAATGATAAACGCTGTTTCTCTGTCAGCGCAGATCATAATAAGCTTGTTTTTGCCACAATTGACCTCCTTTTCGGTAGCATGGCCAGTGTCTCATGCTGTATACGCAGGATATGTTCGGTCACTGTACTTCCTTAACTACCGCGCTGAAGACCGAGAGCGATGAGCTCAGACTTGACTCATCGCTCTGTTGTCGCAGGCCTGTGAGCCTTATCTCACTTTCCCACGTGTCTCTGTTGTAGGTATGGAAGCCACCCAGCCTTTTATAGGTACAAGACCAGGGCCGGGCATTCTCTGCCCATGTTTTATGTCTATGATTCCTATATCACGAAGCCTGGGACATGGGCCAACCTGTTAACAGCCTCGGGATCGCAGAGCGTGCGCGGTTCCCCTTACGACGGGCTGTTTATCGCGCTTCTGGTCGAAGAGAAGCATAAGTCCGAGATCCTCCAGGGTGGTTTTGATGGAATTTACACATATTTTGCCACGAACGGCTTTACGTACGGCTCGTCACATCAGAACTGGGCGGACCTGAAGTCGTTCTGTGACCAGAACAGCCTCATGTTCATCCCGAGCGTGGGCCCGGGATACGTGGATACCAGCATCCGGCCGTGGAACGCGCAGAACACGCGGAACCGCGTCAACGGCAGGTACTACGAGGTGGCCCTGCGCGCCGCGCTGCAGACCCGCCCCAGCCTGGTCTCCATCACCTCGTTCAACGAGTGGCACGAGGGCACGCAGATCGAGAGCGCCGTGCCCAAGAGGACCGGCAGCGCGGTGTACCTGGACTACCGGCCTCACAAGCCAAGCCTCTACCTGGAGCTGACTCGGAAGTGGTCCGAGAGGTACAGCAAGGAGAGGCTGGGGTACCCGTCAGATCTGCTGCCGGCCTCCTAGCGCAGCACAGAGGGTTTGTTTACCACGGCACCCAGTGTCGGCAAACTCCCTGTGTTTTGAGTTATGGGGGAAAATTAAACTGTCAAAATGAATGTGCACTTGCTACTGTGACCTTTATCGGTTATATCATTTTTACTTTGTAAAAGATTGTATTACCTGTCTTACAATGCACAACACTGTTCAGAGAAAACGTCGGACCACGAAGGTCTTTTCAGTGACATTCCTGAAGGCATGCATAATTTGCTGACTCTGTGACTCTGTGACTTTTTTAACGGGTTGGCCTTTTAGGTTGTTGTTGCACAGTAGGGGCATTGCTTGCATTACGCACTGCAGCTCGCACGCAGGTAAGCCGTGCTGGAGACCCGGCGCGAAGGCGAGGAGTGCGGACGTGCGCAGCAGGCCTGGCTTGCAAACAGACCGGGAGGACCATGTGCTCTTGAATGACCTACTCAGAATCTGCCTGGCTCCCCAGGGATCAATTCCCTCTGAGTCTCTTGAGGACCCAAACATGTTTAGGTGACAGGCCATCTTACTGTGTTTTCTGCCCCCGATCGCCTTGGTGCATGGCGTCTGTGGGCGCAGATGCGGTGCCTGTGCGCTGGGCGCCTCTGCATGTTCAGTCTCCTGGTGTGCCCTGCTGGAGTAGAGCCTAGACACCGTCGGAGGTGGTCAGTCTCCTGGTGTGCCCTGCTGAAGTAGAGCCTAGACACCATCGGAGGTGGTTTCGAAGCGACTGCTGCTCTGCTCTAAGGAAAACCGCTTCTCCATGATGCAAAGTCTGTCGCGTGCACATACTCTATGTCATTGCGCCTGTCGGGCTTCCCAGCTCGTCTTGTTGACTTCTTAAAAATAACTGTTCACTGGAGACCACTGAGCTAAGGAAGGATAACGTTAGTACTGGAACTGTTTTCCTTTTAAACGTTTAATTTAATTTTACCATGTACAATACCGGAAATGTACTAATCTCTTCAAAACTAGAGACACATAAACAAATACTATTTTTCAAGTAACATGATATTTTTGAATCATAGTATCTAACGTGTTAAAAATGTTAGTGATCCGTGGCTGTCATGAAAATGAAAAACAGTAAAGGCTACTGAATTTGATATTTATAATTGTAATAGAAAAAAAGGTAGTCTACATAATTTTATGCAAATGCTATTTCTTAGTTCTACTGAGTGAATCAGTTGAGTCATGCTAGCAAATAAAACATGACAATCTCCGGAGCATAAACACATTCAGAAACAAATTAGTTCTGGAATTCTCCATAAAATACACAACAGAAAGGCAAGGCTTTTAGGGTAAAGGAGACTCACCAGTGGGTTGTGTGCTTCCCATGCGAAGGCCTGAGTCTGAATGCCCAGAACTCACAGAAAGGTGAGCTTGGTAGCATTGGTGCTATCCCGGTGCTCCAGCAGCGGGCTACACTGTGTCTAGCATTTTCAGCCATTTGTAATCTCTGGGTCCTGGAGCCTGTTCCACACAGATAGCAAGGGATGACTCTATTAGCAATTATCGCTAGAGGACTGCCTTCAGAGTCCCCAGGTGTTAGTTATGGCTACCTCTGCTGCCTGACTGGGAACTGGAAACACAGTTTGGATTCTAATGATGGCAAGTAAATTTGACCAAATAATCCAGCTTGCATTTTTTTTTAAAAAAATCTGAATATTTGAATCAGTAAACTTAAAGACATAATATATGCAATGCATGAATTATAGTCAGTTCTTTTATAAAGTTTGTTTTGGTGGGTTAACCCTTCTGTTTAGATTGTGGAGAAGAGCCAGATTTTTATTTCTCCTTTTAAAAAATAATATTATAAAAGACTGCCCTTACTAATGTTTATGCGAGTTTTATGTCACCTTGCTTATTATTTTGTTTATGTGTGTAATTTGGAAAATGATTTATTTTGTTATATGATGTTAATTTTTGTCTAATAAAAGCATACATGAAAAATTTTTTAAAAATGTTATTTACTGGAAAGTTATTGTTACTTATGATCTGTCTTATTTCATTTTTTTATAAATATAGGAAAAGTAGTATTTGGTCAGCATGAGATGGAGCACTTTCAGGGTAGATGTCTTAAACTCTGCTTCATATTCACATAAATGCCATTTATTTTAATTCTGGAGATGGTTTCTTCTGTAACTTTTGCTTCAGTATAATTGCTTTCAGTATAATGAAAATTAATGTGGAATGGTGAATTAAGGAGTCTCAGGAGAACTGATCACACCCATAACTGTGGACTCTGCAAGCTGGAAACAATTTCTCAGTCTGCTAAGGACGACTTCCCAAGCTCTACAACACCTGCAAAAAACAGTCCTTCAAAATCGCCAGCTTTAGTAAATCAGCTTTTTTTCTTAATTATGTTTCAGATAATTTGTTACTGCCATGTAGAAATGGTGCTGGTTTTATATGTTAATATCATATCCTGCAACTTTGGTGAATTTATGTATTCCCCAGAGTTCGAGGTAGGATCGGGGCTAGGGAAGGAGTCATCTCTGTGCATAAGATCAGACCATGTGTCCACTGTGAGCCTTTGACTTTCCATTTGTGTATGCGTTTGTTTCTCTTGACTTACCGCACTAAGTAAAACTATCTTAGCATGTTTAATAAATACAGAGGTGTCAGATTCCTTTGATTAACTGTCAGGGATTTGAGTATATTATATAGAAAAACAGTATTTTCCTTAAATCCAGCAAAACTATTTATATAAATAGTTTTTCAGAATAAAAAATTACTTAGGTATAAGCAAAAGGTCTTTATGATTTGGAATATTTCTTTGAAAGAAAAATGCATGTGAAATTAAATCCAAAGCCACTTTGCTGTATAGCTACTTCAAGGCTAAATATTCATGGGCTTAATCTAATTTTTTTATCCTTAAGATTGTGAGCACTACTTTGACTTATGACTTTACAGAGACTCAGCTTCAGTCAAATCAATGAGCTAAGCTATTTCTGTTCACCTCTGTCAATGAAGGGAGAAGCATTTCCAATGCAACTATATGTTCTGTAAAGCATCAAGCATGTGTATCTCTTGCTTTTGAAATGAACTAAATGAAAACTCTAATCAAGGATCTTCCCTTGTTTAAGTTAAAATTATGGGTGGTAGTCCAGTTCTGGCTCCTTATTTCAGAAACACTAAAGGAAGTAGAGCTCCTTGGTTCCCACAGGTGCTTGAGCACTCTGTGCTCATGCAGCAAGGGCTGATCCATTCTGGAGTTAGAGGCCTTCCGCGGGTAGAACACTAGTAAATCAGAGATTTCCTTCTATTCTAAAGTATGTCATACCCTTTGATCTGCAGAATATTCTTCATCTTAATTAGACCCGAGTGAGAAGGCTTCAGGCTCCAATTACATCCATTTGTAAGAAATCTCAATCTGTGGTGAAAATTTGCACAGTAGTGTAATGAGATCTAAGAACTGCAATGGCAAGCATTTCACAAATTAGAAATCAGACTGGGCTTCTCTGGAGAAAGCATAATGGGTAAAGCAGACAAAGCTGGAGTTCCCAAGGGTTGATTTGGCCTAGATCTTAACTGCTTTCTCTCTTATAGGACACTAGAGGCAATACTACAACCTCTTCCACTATGTATGTAGACTTGAGACAGTGTCTGGTGCTGAGAAGGTTCTGGAACTCTGCCAGGTTCCTTCACTTGTCCATGTGTCCTCACAGAGACGTCAAAGGGAGGTTTCCCTGTGGTTCTTACTACTTTAGATAGTATTGACCCCTGTCTCATACATCTTCCTTATCTATTTTGATAATTATAACACACCTGAAAGCAATTTTATTAATCACAACTGTGAGTTTCAGGACACAAACC
This sequence comes from Cricetomys ansorgei, assembly GCA_026225945.1. NCBI lineage: Eukaryota > Metazoa > Chordata > Mammalia > Rodentia > Nesomyidae > Cricetomys > Cricetomys ansorgei. The sequence continues at coordinate 41,912,227 of JAMJFZ010000239.1, read as the reverse complement.
CAACTCCTATTAACTTAATACAAGATAAAGGTTTTTTTTGTTTGTTTGTTTGCTTTTTTTTGTGTGTGTGTAAATGGAAATTTGTAAGGCACACATATCCAGGGCAGAATTTGAGGGTTCATAATATTGAGGGTTCAATTTTCTTCACCTCATGCTTTTGTTTTCCTCTGTATCTTGGTTTCTATGTCAGATAAGTGTCTGTGAAATGCTTCAAGTGAGACCTGATTTCCAGGCTGAAATATGGTTCCATCCCCACAGCAAGGGAGTGGGGCAATTTACCACACAGTTGTACACCAAAGCTAAGGACAAGATTAACAAACATAGCCATCTCACTGAACTGGGACATATGGATCCTCAAAAGTTAAAAGAGATGTGTATGTGTGTGTGTGTTTATATGTGAGTGTGTGTGTGTGTGTGTGTGTGTGTCTGTGGTGTACATATATATGAGTGTGTGTGTATCTGTGTGTGTGTATGAAGAAACATTTGGTAAACAATACCAACAGACACCTTCCAAAGAAAATACCATGCTTTAAATTGAAAGTTCTTTGAGGATGACCACGTTGTGTTCATTTTAATTGTTAAATGAAAGGCGAGGCCACCATGTTGTTTTGGGGAGGATTGTGGTAGGAATTTGGAATTATTGGCCGGAAAAGGTGTTGAATGGTCAGAGCTTCAGGAACTTGAAAGAACTTGTAAGATGAGAGCAACCAGAGGGAGGCATGGCTTGTGATGTTTCAGAGACAAGTTTTCAGAGTTCCATAAAGGTTCGATAGGGATGCAAGTCTGGAACAAAAACAAAAACCTTCTAAGCGAGCTAAATTAACAACACAGAATGTGTGCTTGTAGTTGGAAGGTAGTGGAAGATAACCAAGCAGCAAATATGTCAGGATGTATCCTCATCCCTGATTGGACCTCATGGGAAACACATATTCATATGGGTTCTGCCTTTAAGAATTCCTACAAATTACAGCTCAGGCCATCTTGGAGGAATCCCAGAACATGATTCAGATCCTTTCTGCTGGGACCTCCACATGGTCCTGGCCAGCGTTCATCAGTACTCACCAGTAGTAAAAGCTTGCTTAAAATCCACTCAAACTTTGTGGAAATGGTCTCTCTCAACTGATGTGAGATTAACAGGACCATTTAATACTTAAGTCATCTGTGTTTCTGGTCCACCGAGGCTGAATAATCAATTGTGAATAAGACAGTAGCAGCCTTGTTGGGGCACAATTTTCAGGCAAGAGTTTCCTGGTGGCCAGGGCTCTAGCTCACAAAGCCATCAAACTTGGTAATGTGTGCGTCCCAGACAGTCATAGTTTTGAAGTATGAAGAGATCGTGGAAACCGGTTGAGGCTTGGCAACATGAGAGACTGAGAGAGTCCATTGGTGAGGGGGCAGTCTAGGTTTCAAGAGAAGCTCCTGATTGAAGTGGTAATGGAAATTGAGGCCGGGTACAGTATGGCAGGTTTAGAGTTCAAGAAAGCCTAGGAGAGGTCACTGGCAATGGTGCCACCCTGTTGCTGTAGAGACCTCAGCACTGTGGAGACTCCAGTACCACAGGACGACCACCAAGGACAGAAACCGTGGTGGACTGGGTGGAGAGGAGCCGGCCTGAGCCTGTGGGGGAAGCTGTGTGTGCTGTGTATTCTAGCTGTGCCAGAGAAGTGAATTCCAGACACTGGACACTGAGTTATTTGCACTGCTAGATTTTGGGTTTTCTTTGATTTGATTGTGACTGTTCCTAGCTATTCCCTCTTGGAATGAGAAAACATCTAGTTTATTCATTTTGATTTTACAGGAGCTGACAGGTGAGAGACTTTGAACTTCAAAAGAGACTTAGAAATTTTGGAAAATTTTAGAGAGAATTTGGATATTTTAGAGAGACTTTTAACACTCAAAGAGATTTTGAATATCTTAAAAAGTCTGAACTCGGTCAACTATGTTACAGCAGCTTTGTTCATAACAGCCAGAATTTGGAAACAGCCTAGGTGCCCCTCATCTGAAGCACAGATAAAGAAAATGTGGCACATTTACACAATGGAGTCAACTCAGCTATTAAAAAATGACTACATTAATTTTGCAGGCAAATAGAAGGCACTAGAAAAAAATCATACTGAATGAGGTAACTCAGTCCTGGAAAGACAAACAATGTGTGTCCTCACTTACATGTGAATATAAACTGTTAAGCAAAGGACCACGGTGCTGCAATCCACAGACCCAGAGAGATTATGCAACAAGAAGGGCCCCAGTGTGCGCACAGGGATCTCCCTGCTAAAGGGGAAATAGAACAGAAGATGCGAGAGGGAGAGGGAAGGATGGGAATGGGAAGAGAAGAGGCCAGAAAGGCGGAGAGGGAAGGAGAGAGAGAATATATGGAATGATGACTGTTATTGGACATTTAAGGGACAATTGGGAGACCCAATGCAGTAGAAACTCACTGGAATCAATGAAGGAAACTCTAGCAAAGGTAATGGGGGTGAGGGAGTCTAAACAGGCCATATCCTATAATGAGGCAAGGCTTCCAGTGGTGGGACTGGGATACCATCCCAGTCACAAAAACTTCAATCTGTGGCCTATCCTTCTAGCAGGATCCACTGGGACAATTGAAGGGCAGAACACCATCCTAAAGGAAAGATCCATGACCAATACACCAGGGTATGCCAGGAACTAGAGTCTGGATAAACAGGAGAAGACTTCTGTTATTTAACTCTCCTCCTAGATTAATGTCTAGCCCAATCCTCAACAGGGAGGATCTCCATGACAACTGAAGGGACCAGATGCAGAGACCCAGGGCCAAACAAAATGCAGAACTCGGGAAACCCCACAGAAGAAGGGGAAGAGGGATTGCTGGGACCAGAGGGGTCAAGGACACCAAGAGAATAAACCCCATGGAGTGGATTGACTAGCACTCTTAAGGGGTTACAGAGCTTGGAGCGGCAGACATGGAACATACTGGGTCTCCCAAATATGTCTTGAGATTGCCTGACCTGGTACTCCTGCAGAACTCACAGAGACTGGAAAAGGGGTATGTGCCCCTGAACCTCTTGCTCACCCTTGAGTACCTTGCCCCCTGTTGAGTTGCCTAGTCCAACCTTGAAGGTAGGGAATTGTGCCTAACACTGTTCCATCTTTTTTAACCATGTTTGAGCAGTAATCCTGGGAAGACTGCTCTTTCTTAGGGAGAGGATGGGTGGGAGTGGGAGGAGTGGGGTAGATCTAGGGGATAGGGAAGATGGGGGTCTGGTTAGGAATGAAGGGAGGGGCAGAAGGGTGTTTTAATGCAACATATGAGAGAAAAAAATTATAATAAATAAATAATTTAAATAAATAAGTAAAAAAGACTGAACTTCAAATCATTTGAATTCTTAAAAGCCTGTAGGACTTCTAAAAGTTGGAATGTTTTATATAAATACTAATATGTGAATTGGGGTAACTGAGAAAGAGAAGGTTATAGCTGAATAGTAGTGTGTTTGCATGTCAAGCTGACAAGGGGTCAATTGTGCGGGTTGGTTTCATGTCGACTTGGTGTAAGCTACAGCCATTTGGGCTGAGAGAGCCTCAACTGAGAAAATACCCTTACCAGATTGTCCAGTAGGCAAGCCCTCGGGACAATTTCTCAATTAATGACTGATGTGAGTGGGCCCAGCCCACCAGGGGTGGTGATCTCTTGGGAAGTTAGTACCGGTCAATATAAGAAAACAGGCTTAGTACACCATGGGGTGCAAGCCAGCTCGTAGGACTCCTCTCTTCCATGGCCTTCAGATTCCTATCTCGATTTCCTGCCCTGACTCCTTGGATGACAGACTACAAGGTATACTAAGATGAAATAAACCCTTTCCTCTCCAAGTTGCTTTGGTCAACGATGTTCTGTGACTACAATAGAAACACTAACCAAGGCAAATCCAGCAGTCACAAAAAGGCCCTAGGAAATTCAGCAACCACCTGGGGAATGTGAAGATCTGCCAGGATAAATTCATCAGGAGTAATAAGCCAAGATTAGTCACTAAGATTTTATTCCGACACGAGCATTTTTCCTTTATTGCCTTTTGTTGTTTATAATCAATACTCAGGAACCATATTATGTTTCCTTACCCCCGTGCCCTTAGTCAGGAGACTGACTGGCTAAAAGCTAGACTCTGCCCATTTTTCAAGCTCACTTTCATATGTGCTCTGGACATTTTTACGTATTTCTTATTAGATAGCTTCTGGGATGGTCATCAATTTGAATTTTCTGACTTATTTTTAGTGTAACCAGACTGAAATTTTCATTTGATTTTGTTCTATTCGTGTTTGGGGAAGGGCTATTACAGCAGAAACTCTTTAAAAAGAAAAGAAAAGAAAACTTGGCCAGACTTTCTGAAGTTGGAAAAAAACAAATCTTGTTTGCAGATTAAAAGAAAAAAAAAAAAACTATTCACCAGAGAGAGAGAGTAAATTAATGATGGAATAAGACAGGACAACATGCTTTTGAGCAGACAAGAAGAAATAGGATTTAGAACCCAGGGGGAGAGCTTGCTCTTGGATGAAAATAGACGGCTCATTCACAGAGGAGGAAGGCTGGCAGAGCGTAGAAGGAAGTGTAAGGGCATTTTGAGTGCCTTTTCCCATGTATAAATAACAAATTATTACATGTTTAACAGCTTTAAACAATGTATGTTTATCTTTTCAGAGTTTCCGTGTATCCAGGAATGGCTTAACTGAAATTTCTGCTCAGAATCTCACAGGCCAGTACTTCAGATATCAGCTAGTACTATGGACTTCCGAGAAGCGCATGGATAGTAGTTTGGTTTTGAGTAATAAAGAGATTTGGTTTTTTTTTTTACAAATAGCATGTTAATTTTTAAGGGCAAACAGCAAATGTTGATGTATGAGTCCTCCTATAAAAGCTGAAAGCTTTGAGAGAATTCTAGAATACTTTTACTTGCTTCTGAAACCTCACAGCACCTAATACCAGTTGATATGGATTTTTCAATGTGCTAAGTAGTCTTTGCTGCAATAAATATTCTGTCTATAGAATAAGCCTTTTATTTCTTTCAGATATCTGATTCGCTGCAAATGAGATCAGAGTGTCATAGGTTGCTTAGTCATCTCTTCATCATTAGAATATTTTTTATTAATTAAGGCGCCTTCATTAATTGGCAGCTGCTCCTTTGTGGTCAGCGTTCCGACCTCATACATTATTAACACAGCACAGGCATCACTGACTGATCATCTCTAATGATGCCCTGCAACATTTTATTCTTTTTAAAACCTTTTACTCACATAATCACAAAACCAATCATATATTAGCTGAAATATTTCTTCTTTATTGCACTTTCTAAGAATTTCAAAGTAATATATATATACATTCGCCATTTGGAGACATCGCGTACCCTGACAGGTGACTGCTGTTCAAGACTAGAATCTCTCCAACCGTACACTGGAGAAACTTACACAACCAGCTGTGAGTGATCTGACTGTTTATTAGCAGCAATTCACTGGAAACCAGTGTGCACTTCTGCTTATATGCATCTTATTTCAGGTTTTACATTTTTTCTCTAGAAATTCTGTTTATTTTTCTCCTAGTTTTTTTTTTCTCTTTCCCCCTCACTCATGAGCTTGTCTTTCCCATCCATTCTTTCTCCAGTATTTCCTTCTTCCAACTCCTTTACTTTATTTTTAAAAGGGCACCCATTGTTACAAATAACGTTCCTCCAGAGTAAATTTCCTTGACAAGTGGATACAAGCAGCATGTTGTGTCTTTTTCAAATTATCTTCTCAACTCTTGAATCTAATACCAAACTATATTTTACATTTTAGTCTGTCCTATTCACAAACTTGAGTTGCTATGCGTTACCTGTTCTCACAAATTGCAGAACATCAGTGAGATAAGAGCTTCACGGTGAAGCGCTCTCTGTATGCACATCGGCTGCACATATGTTCATTACTAACCACGGACAAAGGTGAATGCATAGCTAGTGTGTTTTGACTGCCTGTTGACTGTGCCTTCAAACTCTCCTTGCAGTGTTGGGGAATTATCTTTCAGATTATTTTCATTATTCCTCTCAGTTAAGCGAGAATAATGGAATCACGTGATATTCATTGAATTAGAAACTCTATGCGAATCTACTGAAGGTTGAAGAGCTAGGCTAACCCAGGATCTCCACATACTTGAGCCTGAGTGCAAAAGTCTTACCTGCTGTGCGTGATGATGTAATGAAAGCCAGGTGCTGATGGGAAGGGCGCCTATAATCCTGCTTATCTTTCCCCTCGGAAATGACACCAAAACTCCTACAGCCTTGCTTAGTTATCTCCAATGAGATCCACCAACCCACCTCCCTTCATTGTTTTCTCTTTTTTGCCTTGTTTTGTAAAAGGATTTTGCTCATTAGTCAAAGCTGCCTTCAAACTCTAGATCCTCTGCCTGACCTCGCATAACGATGAGATTATAGGCATGCTGCGGCATGCCTCGCTGACCTTTTTAGACACGGAGTTTTTCCCTGTATCGATGGATGACCCTGACTATCCTCGCCTGTGAATTCAAGTTCTTCTGTACTCATTTCTATAATGACTTTTTTGTGGGGCCAGCAGTGGTGGAGACCTGGGACTTGCTCCTAATACAACCTTGGAAAAGTGAATGCTTGTCTCATTTGCGATAATAACAATTAACTTCACAGCATTTGTTTTGCTAAAGTATTTGCCTCTTGAGTTGTTTGCTCGTTTGTTTATTTTGAAACAGAGTTGCACTTTGTAGCCCAGCTGAACTTGAACTCGAGATAATGTACTTCTGTCTCAGTTTTCTCAATGCTGAGATTACAGATGAACAGAAGCCTTGGCTGCCCATAATGCAGCAAGCAGTCTTACTGTGGAGACGTAGGTAACAAAGTTCTCTAGCTTTCAGTTTGCAGACAGCAGGAGGCTATGGGCTTTAGCCTATAACTATCCAAAGACCTGAATCTTGCCACAGCCACATGTGTTTGTAAAGTTGAGTCTTGAGAATATCCTTTTACTGGCCCCTTGATTCAGAATTCTAGAGGATAACATGTCTTATGGACTACTGACCCATAAGAAATGGAAGATAATATATATAGTTGTAATCCACAAAATTTGTGATAATACGATTATCGGTAATACAAAACATATGTGCTTCTGAATTCTCAATATTTTACGTTTTCTTGAATTCACTGAGAGAGCAGAGGTCACTAGAAGAGAACTATTATAATGTTCCATTAATAAGTATTTTAAACTTGCAACATTGCTTTTCTTAGCTATCTACCCTGTCTGTTTTGATGAATAAACTTTCTGTTTACTTAAGACTAATTTAAGACTTGTGATTTGATCCCCTTCCATACCTTCTCAAAGGCTTTGTTCCTGAAATGTTACTCAAATTAATTCTCACCGCAGTCCTCATTTTGCTGTGGGATAATTCTCATATGTGCAAAGCATGTGTAACATTGTCATCTTAAGTCAGCAAGAAAACCTGTTCTTCGTTTCTAACCCTACCACAGACATCCATCTTCTCTCCTATATAGCAAGTATCTGAGGGAATATAGTATTTTTTAAATATATATACACAATACACGTTTACACAATGGGGTATTACCCAGCTGTTACAAAATGACATCATGAAATTTGCAGGCAAATGGATGGAACTAGAAAAAAGATATCCTGAGTGACGTAACCCAGACCAAGAAAGACAAACACGATTTGTATTCACTTGTAAGTGGTTATTGTCTGTTAAGTAAAGGATAACCATGTTACAATTCCCAGACCCAGAGAAGCTAGGTAACACAGAGGGCTCGAGGGAAGATGCATAAATCTCTCCCTGGGATTTTGAAATTGAACAGTTTCTGTGGGCAGACAGGGGCAGGTGGGGATGGGGCAAGGAGGGTTCAGCTGAGGGGAGAGGAACAGATAGAGGGATGGAGAAAGAGAATACGGGGAGAGACCACAGAAATTGGGGGACATTTCAGGGGAGATGTGGAAGTCTAGTGCAATGGAATCTCCCTGAAATATGAAAAGGTGACCTTAGCAAGGACTCCTAGTCATGAGGACATGGAGGCTGAACCAGCCATCTTCTGTAACCAGGAAGGCATTCCAGTGGTGGGGCTGGGACACCACCTTCAACCACACTCTGTCCTGCCGGCAAGATGTCCTGGGGCAGTGGTGGCACAAAACTAGGGGGAGGGACCAGCTAATGACTGGTCTAACTTGAGGCCCAGGACATGAGAGGGAGCCCATGCCTGACACCGACTAGATGACCACAAACCAGCGGCTGGATAGCCCAGAGACCTAGGGTAGAACTAAACATGACTCGGAAAAACCACTGAAATGATTCCTAATGATATTATGCTCTACTCATAGATCAGTGCATAGCCCAATCATCACCAGAGAGGCTCCCTCTACAAGCTAGTGGGAGCAGATCAGAGACCCACAGCCAAACATTAGGTGGAGAGAGAGAACCCGTTCGGAGATCTCCATTGGGTCCCTCCCATGGGATCCTGAGAAAAACCATGGAAGATGGGGAAAGGGACTTAAGGAACCAGAGAGATCGAGGCTACCAGGGAAACGTGGCTCACAGATTCAACTAAGTAGGGCTCATATAGGCTCACAGAGACTGAGGCAGCAATCACAGAGCTTGCATGGGTCTGCCCTAGATCTTCTGCATTCATGTCATAGTTGTTAGCTTAGTGTTTCTATGGGACTCCTAAGAGTAGGAGTGGATCTGTCTTGTCTGCCTTTGGGACCCTTTTTCTTTCTACTGAAATTGCATTGTCCAGCCTTGATATGAGGGCTTGTGCCAAGTCTTATTGTATTTTGTTGTGGTGTGTTTGGTTGATATCCCTGGGAGACCTGCTTTTCTCTAAAGGGAAACAGAAGAGAAGTGGAACTAGGGGAAAAAAGGAGAAGTGGGGAGGGGGAGTGCTGGGAGGAGCGGAGGGAGGGGAACGATGCCTGGGATGTATGAGAAAAGAATGATAGATAGATACATAGAGAGATACATAGATAGGCAGATGATAGACAGATGATAGATAGATAGATAGATAGATAGATAGATAGATAATAGATAGATAGATAGATAGATAGATAGATAGACAGATGATAAATAGGTAGATGATAGATAGATGATAGATAGATAGATGATAGATAGATAGATGATAGATAGATAGATGATAGATAGATAGATAGATAGATAGATAGATAGATAGATAGACAGACCTAGTGCCAGGAATGGGTTAAATTTTTTGAAATTGATGTCCAGTCATTTGTCATAGACCCTTGAGTATTTACAGGCTGTTGCCAATATATTGGCTAGCCTTCCAGAACATAACAGTCAGACCCTATTGCTACAGAAGGTAATAGACTTCCTCTTGCTACTTAAATTTAGTTGATCTTTCCCCACTATTACACTGACAGTGTCTTCTAGGGCCCCTAATGACCACCAGACTACTAAGTTCCGTGGGTTTTTCAACTCATGTTGCCTTCAAACTCTCAGCAGGGAAATAGCTGATCACATCCTCCCCCTCTTTGAAACAGTTTTCCCTCAGGTTTTGGTGAAATGGCCCCACCCCTTGCTTTTCTTCCAACATTAACAACTCCTGTCCTGTCTCCCCTCTGCATACCGTTCCCTCTCTGAGCCACTGAAGGTTGCAATGCTACAGGGCTGCCTTCCGGTGCATCCTCTAGTCTCTATCAACATCCCCTTCCTCGCTGACTTTTCTAATCCCATGGCCTTAACCATCACGAGACATACACAGCTTCCAAAACACTTCCCCAAACCACTTCCCCAGCTGTGACTTTTCTTCAGTGTTTTGGATTCCTGTGTCTAATCAGCACTCGAGTCTTGAATTTCTAGCTACAACTTAGATATTACAAGCTGAGCTACTAATTTCACCACCTCATATACATTTGCCTCCAAATGGAGTAGATCAGTAGTATACTTTGTCCCTCATGACAAAATTTTTAGAATCCATCTTAATTTCACACCCCAGGTCCATCCTTCTGTTCAAAACCTTATACTTCCACATACACATTTTGTTCACAATGTGAAGCTTGCTCACTATATTATTTAGGGTTATCTTGGTTGCAGACATCTCTTCTCTGCCTGTCATTCAAGTTCTTTGACAATTAAAATCCGCCCGTAGTTTAGTAGCCATATAATCTTTCCTTTAAATGTTTAAGTAACACCACGATGTTTACATTTTTAAGGACATCCAATGACTCCCCTCAACGCTAAGGATAGCAGCATATTTACAAAAGTATGGCACCCTACAGGATGCAGCCCCTGCTTCTGTCCTGACTACTCTGCCCAGCTTCATGCACCTCTGTGCTGTTCCTACTCAGTTTAGAGGGACTCCTCAGGTCTGTGCTTTCTGCGTCCTTGTGACTGCTTCTCAGAATGTATTTCTCTGTAGACAACTGCTCCCTCTCTCCTGTCAGTCTATTCCCAAAAGTTTCAAAGTCCCTTCCTCAAAGAAGCAATCCCCATCCATTGTATTTTCTTATACTAACTCATTCTTCTTAAAGGAAAAATTTGCTAAAGGAAAATATTATGGGTCTAAGATTATAATTAATTAATTAATAATTAACGTTAATTAATATTATGGGTTAGCATCTGTCATCCACTTTGGAGTGCTAGTTCAATATCCTGTTAGGCACTTTGTGTTATCAACGTGCATCGTAATGTAAACAAGCCCTGGGCAGGGTAGATGAAGCATGAGCAGAGAGGTAAGCTATGAATATCAACAAAGGAAAAACAATATTCTTTTAAAATGTTCATAGATTGAAGAATTGTTTATAATGCATTAAGGCCAAATATGCTCAAATATAAAAATTTGCAGATCACTGTTGCTTTAATAATTGCACATATGAGAGTCTGGGAATTTCCCCCTCTACAAGAAAGTAGAGGACTTGCTGAGGTCTGAAATCCCAAGTACTCATGAACTTGAGGCAGGAAAACCATGATGTTAAGACTTGCCTTGACTTCTAAGTAGGTTCAAGCCCAATCTGGCCAACTAAGAGGTGCTGTCTTGAAATTAAAAGAATTTAAAAGAGCTGGGTGCTGTAGTTTAGTTCTAGAGCACCTGTCTGTCATACACGAGACCTCCAGCTCTAATCTATAGACCCAAAATATTATAAAACTAAAAAAATAGAAAGTCCTGGCTTTTTCCTATTCTGCTTATTTCTAAATAAGCACGAATGCCATGATTCACTTAAAATAATCCATCACTGTTCTCTGGGGTCTATCACATCAGTTGATTCTTTTGTACTCCAGGACTTTCAATAAGGAAAAATCACTGGGTAGAAAATGTTATAAAATGTATTACCTAGTCAGTAATCCTTTGGTTAGCCTTAATCTTTGCCAGATAGTAAAGGACATCGAAAACATGCCCCCAAACTTTCTTAAAGCTCCTGACTTTGTCCTGGCTGGCAATGCCTCCCATTTTCTTCCACCTTACCCATGAATGATTTTGAGACTATGACAAAGGTTTCCCCTTGCCTTCCATTGCTTTTGCATTTACCATGTTACAGAAGAATCCAATGCATTTATTCTGACTCTTTAACCAACTTTTCACATGCCTGCATTTTTCATGTAAGTGTAAACACAGCCAGTGCTTCATTTAAAGACTGGAAATGCCGTCATGTCAAAAGAATGAGGCTATTCCAATCTCTCATAACCTCGTACTTCAGACTGTAAACATAAAATTGTCCTGCTGATAAATGGCTTTCTTGAATTCCCTCTAAAAAATGAAAATGAAAAACTCATTAAAAATGGTTTTTCCAATATACTTGGACGTCTAACAAAATCAAGTAGGAGGGCTATGTCTAATATGTGCACCTGTATATACAAAGGCACAGAACTTGAGAAAGAAGCCTTGAATCTGCAGAAACCTACTCTGCCTTCCTCTTAGCATGTCCTCTCCGCTCCATCCCTAGTCTTCGTTCAGAAAGTGCGGTTCTGTGCTTCCTGCACCTCAGATTAAAATCTGGCACTTCGGGGTTGTCCTTATAACTGCAAGTGGTTTCCATGGAAACGCAGCCTGGATCCGCAAACGTCAGCTTTCTCAAACTAGCGCTTGTGATTTATGAAGGATCCTTCACTGAACTGTGACAATCATCTCAACCACTGTAAAGCAGAAAATGCTGGAGCAAGAAGAAACATCATCACGGCTAACCGTACGGCTAAATCCCGTTTCTTCCTTTAAAACTATGAAAGAAGCCCATCGATTACGGCAGATTCTTCGGCCCCCTGCATAGGAGTAAAAGCTCAGTGTCAGGGAGACTTACAAAGAACACAAAGCGAATTCCTTCCCAGGAACATTCTTTAGGTGTCACCTCCCTCTCCTGCTAGCCTCCCCCACCCAGCCAGCGAGGGACATTCTAAAATCTCTGAGTGAGGAAAAGTAGGAGAAATAGATAGGAATCTCAGCCACCAGACCTGTGGCTGCAGGTGCCTTGACCAGGACTGGGGCAGGATGGAAAGTAATAAATGGACCTGCCTCTCGTTCTCAGCTCTCTCCACTCAGTGATGTTCAAGCGTGCTCAAGCATAGGGCTGCTGGGTAGAACCAGGCAGAGAGTCCGCCTCCCCACGTGTCTGCTCTTCCTTTCATGGGCTCAGATAGAGGCTCCCTGCTCGGGTCCCAGAGCATGGAGTGTGCCTGTCGTTAGCTGCGAGGTCACCTTCAGTATGATCAGTGCTGACTTCACCATTGCTGTTCCCCCTCACCAAGAAGTCTGTGAAAGACAGGGACTAAATAAGGTGTGTCTGTAAATATAGACGTGGCCTTTCCCCTAGGAAAAGAGCCCGCAAAGCCTTTGGGGATATTCTTCGTCAAAGGTGTTTAAACATTTATCAGGTGCTGGGAGATGGTGCAGAGGAAGAGTCCTGGCTGTTCTTCCAGAGGCCCTTGGTTCAGCGCTCACATGTCAGCTCAGAACCACCTGTAACTCTATTTCTAGGGGACCTGACTCCCTCTCCTGGCTGCCATTGCCATGACACAGCAAGGTGCGGAGACATACAGAGCGCCCACACACATAAAATAAAAACTAAGAAGAGGGACTAGAAAATAACATTTTAAAAAGTAAATTGTATTGGTAATAGACGCCAAACAAGCAAAGACGCAAGATTTCAGTATATTTGAGCCACTGTAATGGAAATTTTGCTCGTAAAATAAAGTAGCAAAATGAGGTGGCCGTGCAGCTTAATAACTGTGAGCAGAAGTCTTTCCAGTTAAAGTTGATCGCAAAGTCTTACTTTGGGATTTCACTGCATATCCCCTAAGTCTGAAACTTACCACTTCCATTCCATGGCTCCATTGATTTCTCCATACTAAACACATGAAATAGTTCTCAGAACCCAAGGGCATATAGAACCTTTTTCTATGGGGCCATTGATTGCTGGAGACCGAGTCAGATTGCTCATTAGTAACCTGTAGGGTGTGGACCGGGTCTCCTTCCCTTGCCTTGTCTTCTCTCTCTGTGTCTGCTTCACACCTCCCTTCTCTGTTCCCCTCATCTTTTTAATTTTCTCGTTGATACCTGTCGCTTTGCTGTGTGTGGGCATGTTCGCTGCATGCATGCCCAGAGGCCAGAGGAGAACTTTGGAAGTCTTCTTTGTTATTCTCCACCTTTTACTCTTGCGACAAGGTCCTTCCCAGTTGGGGCAGCAGCCAGCAAGAACCAGCCATCTTTCTGTCTCCAAACACCAGATCAACGCTTATGTGGTTTCTGCAGATTTGAAGTCAGGCCTCATCTTTGTCCAACAATCATTTGCTCGCTGAGATACTTCTTTAGTCTCATGTGGCTTTCACACACACACAGACAGATTAGGTATGCACGTGACTCAGTGAATTAAATGGTTTTATAAATAGTTTTAAGAGTGTCTTATAACAACTTTTATTGTCGGTCTTATTATTGTAAATGCTATTAATTGAGTCCCATCACTGAAAATGGTTTAGCTCTGAATCTTCACACTTTGACTCATTTGTGTGTGCTACCCATGACTAGTGTTCCGACTCCGTGTAGAGATCTTGATTAGAATGTTTCTGCCCTGGGTTCTGAAGCTCCACAGTCCTGTACCTTGATGTTAGTCATTCTTCCTCCATTCAGCTAAAATCTCTGAGATCCATTTTAAGGAAAAATGCATATTCTTAGTTATGTAATTGTTTATATCCTTCTTCAGTTCATTAATTTTATGCCTTTGAAAGTATTTTCTTTCTCTCTTGAAATTGTATTTTTAAATATTGAAACTGCTGGGCTAAATAATTTTCATATCTCTCTTCTGGTTCATATCTCTTGGCTCTTTTGTTCCATAACTTAATTAAGACTTAAAATTTATCTAGTAATGCTTCCATTGAGGTTTTAACCTGCTAGTTTCTTAAAAATCTGTTTGTCTCTGATCCTCTTGTTTCATGGCATCCTGGTGTTGCTCAATGATTTTGAATGATTTCTTGTCTTTTTGACAAAGTTAAAACTAGCAATTTTGAAGGGATTTTTCTCACCAGGAGTCAACTTTCCTCTAAATTACTTCTTTCTGCATCTTTAGTATTCTGTCTTTCATCGTAAATACTCCTCCCAGGTATCAGGGTATCCTGGCAGGAGCAAAATGGCCCCAAGGGCAAGTAAAAGGGTCAGAGACTCCTTCACTTCAGCCTGTAGGAGTTTTTCAAGGACACCAATCCAGAAAGCATGAGATGTATTTAGGGGATCCTGCAGGCTCTGTATGTGTCTCTTCAGTCTCTGTGGGCCCCTAAGAGTGCTAGTCAGTTGGCAGTGTAGGGCTTGTTCTCCTGCTGTCCTCTTATTCCATATTGCTAGCATGCCCTGTTTGCATGGGAACCCTCGGGGACTGTCGTTTTGAGGGGAGAAGCAGGGAGGATGTTTGTGGGAGGTGATGGGGAGGGGTAGCTCTGAGGGAGAAAGGATATGGGAGAGCTGGGGGGCTGAAGGAGAAGAGAATGGGGTCGGGATGTATTGTATAAGTTGAATGAGAAAAGAAAAAAATTTTGACTTCGAAAAAATATGTTTCTAAATAAAGAGAATATAAGGATTGCATTTTTAAATATAAATTATACTAGTGTTTTGGAGCTAGCTCCTTCAGCTTTTAAAGTTACTGATTGGTAACTTTGTAACTAGTGAGTGCTCTTTCTACTGTGAGAAGATGAAAGTCTGTGCAGATCACACAAATCACAAAACGGCGGATAAGACTCAACATGGCAGGCTCTGGCATAGCACTTCGATTTAGGTACATGTGACCTAGACTACCTGCAGCAAAGATAGAGTAACTGCTAATGGACACAGAAATTGTAGACATGAAGTACACTTCCAAGTGATGTTAAGAGATTAAAAACAAGACAAAATTACACAACTTTCTAAACTTCTTAATCATACTCATGTTTAGCTAAAGCACACATCCGTGTGTCAGAAGCAAGTATACATGTTAACTTAGAAATTTGAATAGATAGGTAGCTTAGTATGGCTTTAGGGAATATTTTCTGTCATGCTGTAAAACTTAGGGAATAGGATTTTTTTTTTAATGAAGTGCTAACTTCAATTATAGCAAAGACAGTAAGAGATTAACAATTAATATGTAAAGCATATGCAAATATACTATTATTATATAAAATTAAAGCTGACATTCAGTGCTAAAAGTCTGCATGGTTAGTGAAACAAATTAAGAAAATATAATTATGCTGCTGTAGCTTCCAGGAGGCCGAAGATGATAAGCCACATACTGTAGACATTGAAGGAATAGGTGTCGGTTGAAATTTGGTTTGGTGCAAAACAGTATTCTAGCTTCTTAATACAGATATGTGTAAATCTCTACCACTGAGGATAACTCCAAAGATGAGGGCATGTCAATATGAACTGAGTGTTGATAAATAACATAAACCACCTCCAATTTTATTAAATCCTTCAGTGGAGATCAGTCTTCCAACAACATTACATTTCTGGTTAGCAGCATTCGACAACAACATGAGGGAGTTCCCACCTGTTAGGAGGAGGACTTGATATCCTTAGCAATGGGAAGCCTGCTGGACGCATCACACAGGGTCCCTGCAGCAAGCCCTTGATCTTGCACCTTTTAAAAGATACAGAGGAAATGAAGGGTGGTGGTGGTGGTGACACATGACTTTAATCTCAGCACTCTGGAGGCAGAGGCAGGCTGATCTCTGTGAGTTTGAGGCCAGTCTGGTCTAGAGAGTGAGTTCCAGGACAGCCAGAGTTATTAAAAAAAAAAAAAAAAAAAAGAACATGATTGCCAAGTGCCAGTCTGTGGTGTGTGTGTGTGTGTCTGTGTCTGTGTCTGTGTCTGTGTGGTGTGTGTGTGTCTGTGTCTGTGGTATGTGTGTGTGTGTGTCTGTGGTGTGTGTGTGTATGTCTGTGGTGTGTGTGTGTATGTCTGTGGTGTGTGTGTGTGTCTGTGGTGTGTGTGTGTGTCTGTGTCTGTGGTGTGTGTGTGTCTGTGGTGTGTGTGTGTGTATGTCTGTGGTGTGTGTGTGTGTGTGTCTGTGGTGTGTGTGTGTGTGTGTGGTGTGTGTGGGACCTAGAAGTCCTCTTCTGGAACTAAAGATATCTCTTTGGTCTGTTCTGTACAGTGTTAGCTTGTATGCATTTGTTTCCAGAGCTGACAATTTGGTATTGGATAGCTAATTGGTGTGCTCTTCCCTAGGGAAGACTGTTTCTCCCACTCTCAGTTGCCTACAGGTTTTTATTTTGTGTGTGTGTTGGGGGGGGGTCTGGTGTATTTTCCCTTATCCATATCAGCATATAGAAAGATTAATGTTGATCTTGCTTAGCCAAGGTTCACGAAGTCATGTTGGTGAGGCTTTATGACTGTAGCTTCTGACATCACTAGGAGAAAAAACTCTCACAGAAAACTCTCTGTTCCTTTGGTTGTTACACTCTTTCTGGCCTTCTGCAATGGTCCCTAAGTCTTAGGTGCAGGAGTTGTAATGTAGATGTATCTACTGGTACTGGGCTCAAGTATTTTGATTGGTTCTGGTTTTTCTTTCATGGTATCTGTCTTTGCAAAATAATGTTTCCTTATTGAAGAGTGAGAACTACACTTATTTGTGGATATCAGAACGGACATTACAACTGTGGTTAGGGATAGCGCTGGTTTAGTAACGTGGCTGTTGTAGCTTCTCCTCCAAGATCCACTTCACCAGTCCTGTGTATTTGACTACGTTTCCAGAACCAGGCACAGTATCACCCTTATTGAGTGTCTTAAATCCAATTAGAAATATGTTGGCTACTGTCCAGGTACGTGTGCCACTACTGTACTCTGAGGTTTATTTTTCCTTGGCGGTCGTTATCGTGTCAGAGCTGGGTAGCACTGTCGGTTTCGTTCCTCCCTTGGAGGTTTACAGGTGTGTTCCGGTACCATGTGATTTAGTCCTGACAGAGGAGACTTTCAGGTCAGTTCCAGCTCGGGGGCTTGTCTTTAGCAGTAGGGACTAATAATTTTTAAGAGACATGCTTTCTTGGTTTTTCATGATTTGTTTTTGCTCTGGAACTTGTGTATTTGTTGTTAATTTGTTGGTTGGGTATTTTTTTTTCTTTTATTTCAAGCCACCTTTCTTCTTTTAGTGGAGGTTTTTCCAATGACCAAGAGTGAACTAAGTGACTGCGGGCTTAAGGTATAGTTCTGTACTGCTGGAGTGGCTTTCAGGATGGCAAGCACCACAGGAAGTCTTCCCCGGGAAGTCTGCTATTGCCCTGGTCAGCTGCCGTCCCCTGGTGTGGTACTTGCTACACCCGGGTTCCTCTGCCCGCACCAGCCCTGGCCCACTCTTCTGTCCTGTGCTTTCCTACATTCCCTGGCCAGCTGTGAGTGATGTGTGAAAGATGGATGATAATTATTTTCTCTAACTCCCTAGCCTTTGTTTACACTTTTAGTCAAAGCACACTTTTAATCCCTCCTTCTGATGGTGAAAGAAAAAGCAAAACTAATAAAACCAAACACTCTGCTATGCTACACGAGAGATAAGGGTGTCTTTCCATAGACAGAGTTTATACAACAGACCTGGGAACTGGTAGGACAGAGGATATGACACCAAAGGCATACTCAAAGACACTGCACGGGTTTGGAGACTCTTCTGAGATGAGATTGTAAGCGCCTGGTCTCCTCTGCCAGGACATCAACAGCAAAGAGCCAGGCCTTCAGTAGCCCAGATTTCCACACACTTCTTTTGAAGAGATAGTGAGGGATTCAGGCTAAAAGAAGTCTCTCCCTTCAACTAAGACAGCCCTCAATTAAACCAGTAAGATGTTTTCCTGTGAGTAGAAGCAGCATCAGGCCCACAATGATTAAAGATAAGTTAGGAAAATGGGCACAGGAAGCAGAAAAAGTAATTTCACTAATTCAAGATCAATGGCCCAGTCAGTTTTGAGCTGGGATATAAGTCCGTATAACCCAGAATCAAAGCTTCCATTCATCACAATATTCTACTGCTTTCTCATGTCAGAGGATAAGGACTTACCAATATTTTGAAATTCTATTACATCAAAAATCCATCCATCTTCTGAGAGGGCAGTGTGGGCTTCATTTTGTCTCTATTATAAAGTATTTCCACCTAAAAATTGAGACCGAGGGCATGGCAAACAATAGCACATTCTTTACCAATTCCTGTGAAGCCTGGGCTTCAGGATGTCGGTTTCTTTGCAGATATTCACATCAGAATAGTGAAAAACTCAAAGCAATTTAGATAAATGGCTTTTTAATTAACAAAACCCAAATTCCAGCTCAAGGGAGAGTACTTCAACCTTAAAATTGGCCCTGTGATGAATCTAGTTTTAAAATGTCAGTTTTGCCCACCCACCTGCATCTCTGATAAGCGTGCTGTGGTTGCCAAGGAGTTTTCTATCAATTCGACCTCCTGGTATCAACTGCTAACGTAAAATTTGCACGAGAACAAAGTGTCTCTACTAAAACCAACTTACTTTATAAAAAGTAAGAAATTTAGCCTCAAACCAAAGTGCATTATTAAGCTGCATGTATTAAGGCAATTAAAGGTTTGAGAGTAGCCACGGCCAGCAACTCCCCACCTTGCATTCACCCTCCCACCCCTGTGATGATTTTGCAAAAGTCAACCTAATGTAACAGGATCCTTGAATTTCCCCAGGGATCCAGACATAATTGTACCCCGAGACACAGGAAGTAC
Organism: Cricetomys ansorgei; assembly: GCA_026225945.1. Classification (NCBI taxonomy): domain Eukaryota; kingdom Metazoa; phylum Chordata; class Mammalia; order Rodentia; family Nesomyidae; genus Cricetomys; species Cricetomys ansorgei. Next base: position 41,893,080 of record JAMJFZ010000239.1, on the reverse strand, counting down.
ATAACAGAACTCCAGGACCCAAAAGTATCAAGATGAGGCTTTGCCCCGGAAGTTACCAGATGTACTGAAAAACTGGAAATGTTATGGTTTCAGTCTGGCCTGGACTCTAGATTAGCAGTTCTCAACCTGTGGGTATCCAACCCTTGGAACCAAAGGATCCTTTCACAGGGGTCACCTAGGACCATCAGCATATCAGATATTTGCATTATAATTCATAACGGTAGCAAAATGACAGTTATGAAGTATCAACAAAAATAATTTTATGATGAGGGGTCACCACAGCATGAAGAACCGTATTAAAGGGTCTCAGTGTTAGGAAGGTTGAGAACCACTTGTGTAGACTGAGCAAAGGATAGATATCTCAGCTCCTGCCAGCTGAATCCCTGGGGCCGAGAAGCTTGGAAAAGAAAACAAAAGCTAGGAAGGAAAGCCCACAAAACTGGTGAAGAACTGCCATAGAAATAAACATCCTATATATAAATTGAGAAAATTAAAACATTTCAGAAGAAGATACATGAGAAAATCTATGTGATCTTGACTTTGGTGATTATGTTTCCAATGCAAAACTAAAAGCACAACCTTTGAACGAAAAAAACTTGAGGAAGTAAACTCTGTTTACTAAATTTTCTTCAATATCTGTAAAAACCTTATTAAAAGAATGAAAAACTAAACACAGACTGGGAAAGATTTTTCACATAGCACACACACACACACACACATACACACACATAGACACACACACACACATTTATGCAGAATTAACAACTAAGTGTTCAAGGCACTCTTAAGATGAAAGAATAAACTTATTAATTTGTGAGCAAAAATTCTGAATAGATACATATCTTGTTAGGGTTTCCTTTGCTGCTACAAAACACCATGACAGAAAAAGCCAGTTGGGGAGGAAACGGTTTATCTAGCTCACACTTCCACAGCAATGTTCATCATCAAAGGAAGTCAGAGCAGGAACTCGAACAGGGCAGGAACCTGGAGGCAGGAGCTGATGCAGAGGCCATGGAGGGGTGCTGCTTACTGGCTTGCTTCACACTGTTTGCTCAGATTGCTTTCTTATAGAACCCAGAATGCCAGCACAGGTTTGGAATCACCCACCATGGGCAGGACCCTCTTCCATCAATCACTAATTAATAAAATTCCTTACAGGCCTGCCTACAACCTGATCCTAACCCAGTTTCCTTCCTCTAGGATGACAATAGCTTCTGTCAAGTTGATATAAAACTATCTAGCACAATGCATTCTTTATTCATAGCAAATAAAAGTATAAAAGATGTTCAGCACCTTCAATGAAACTCAAATGAACATTAATATACTTAAGCCATTCTATACTGAAATGAGGCTATTAACTGCTCTCATAAATTTCCCAAACTGACAGTTTCAAATGCATCCGAGGAGGAGCCATAGGAATTGCTAGTGAGAAACTTCTGCAGGCACATCAAAAGACAGCTTGACAGTTTCTTATAAAGGTAACAAAACTGTTGCATACAAACTGCAGAGTATTTACCAAGTGGCTTGAAACACATCCTTTTGCAAAAGCTTACGTGTAGATTTCCATAGCAGCTCAATTCAGTCACCAAAAGCTGGACACAACCAAAATGCCTCCCAAAGGGCGAAAGAATAAACTGTTAATATACATACCCTGGAATATTATTGAGCTACAGAAACAGTGAGCTGTCAAGCCATGCTGGGGTATAAGCACAACATAAACACGTACTGCTAAGGTCAACAAGCTAGTGTGACAAAACTTGAGCAGCCTAAGGATTGGGAAGAGCACTGCGGAGAGCTGACTTGAGGAAGTGACTGCGGACGTTTCCTGTGGTCCGTGTTTGGATCAGCATTTTGAGCAAAGACAACCGGTCTTAGACACGATCGGTCTTTAAGAGATCAAATTGACCAAAAAGGAGGGGATAGGACAAATTCTCTTATGTATTTATCTGGGGGGGGGTTCATCTTCTCCAATCTTTGAACGTGTGACCTCTAGTTCTCTCTTGTTTCAGACACTTGGAATTATAATGCGACCACCTTTCCACGGCCTCCTCTGAAGTTCACAGGCTTTCGTTCTCAGAATAGCTCACAATATACGTTTTCTTGGTTCTGACTACAGATGGCAGGTAGACATCTTTGGCGGGTCATACATTTGTGTTGCGCCTATCACGAGGATGTAACCGGCTTCGTGTTGCCAGCAATATGTCTATGCGTTTGGATCTTTTATTTGAAAGATTTTAAAGAACATCACTGAAGCAAATATTGTAAGACTACAGCGTGGAAAACTATGATATGAACGAAGCTTAGAGATAGGTAGCACAAACTTTGCCCTTCCAAATTTTAAAACGCTGTACAAGAAGCCATTGTGTGAGCAACAACACCAACAAAACAACACCCACTGTAATAGGTGAGGGAAAAGTGATGAGACCATCACGGAGAGTGTTACGGAGTGTTTACCTAAGGTAGCGGCTGGGATCCCTGTTAAGAGGAAGATAACTCATTTCCTGAAATTATCTCTGGATAGGAAAGAAGCAGCAGAGCTGGCAGAACGAAACAACAGATGCGGAAGAGGCCAAATAGGCAGCACAGTCACACATGGTGAAAGCAGAGCATCCCTTGGGCTGTGCAGTCGGGAAGGCTGCTTGCCAGTACTTTGGGTCCAAGGGACACGGCAATAGCTGCGACCCCTGGCCGATAGTTGCCTTCATGGCATTGACTGCCTCGTCTCTCCACGTTGTCATAATTGAATGGCCAAATTGGATCCTGAAGTTATCCTTTGTCTGAGGAGGTAAAAGTAAAGCTGGTGCGGCTGAAGAGAGACTGTCAGATTCAATGTCTATGGAGCTGGTGACCATGGCAATGGCCGAAGTCAAAGTGGAGCTGAGAGCATCTGTGGGTGATGAGGGGGGTGAGGCAGTCTTTGTGTGTATATGTTTCCTGGTGTCTTGCCTGCATGTACATATGTGCATTGGAAGCATTCCGGTGCTTGTGGAGGCCAGAAAAGGACATTGGACCCTTAACACTTGGATTCCAGCTGTTCACGAGCTGCTATGTGGGCCCTCCAAACCCAGGACCTCTGCAAGAAGAGCAGCAAGTGCTCTCAACTGTCAAGTCATCTTTCCAGCCTCAAGACATTCCTGATACAGGAAACTTTGGCAGAGGGAGCGGATAAGCTAAGTCAGAGTTGTACCAGGGGTTTTATAGAGAAGTATTGGGGATGGATACTATGCCTGGGAAACTATTTAAAGATGGATCTTAGGAAGAGAAAACTTAGGAAACAAAGCGTGTATTTGGGAGAGATGGAGTGGATCACAGTATAAACGTTAGTGGGAATGGATCCAGTGCAGCGGCGAGGAGCTCCACGCACGTGAGTAGGTGAAAGAATGATCCGTCTTTGGTAGCAGACTCTAGAGTGAACAATTACTGTGAACAATTACTACACAGCGCGTGGGAGTCTCTGTCCCAATCTCATCCACTTGATGGCCTGGTGACAACTGTGAAGATCATCTTTATTATTTCGATAGGTATTTCCTGTCGAGCAGCATTATAATTTTAAAATATCTTTGCAAATTCTTTGTCTCTCTCTGTCTTAAGACTTGTAGCTTCATTGTACTCACCTGCAAAATGTGAGCTGTGCTTAGTAGCTTACTTAGTGACCGACAAGACACAGGCTATACAAAAACGATAGGGGGTCTTAATGACATATAGCTAGGAGACAACAGCAGGTGAGATAAACCACAACACTCTATCTTCTGTCTCCCGACATAACGAGGACACTCTATATTCTGTTCTGCTCATAGGAAAGAACCTGAGACCTGTACCAAGAGCCCTCAGAGCTAAGGCCTCGTTCGTATTAACAGGGTGAGTAACGTTGGAAGTATATCTTCAAGCTTCAGCAGTCTTCAAATGACTGGAACCTGGGCTCAACTGAAGCTGTAATTTCATGAGTATCCCTGATCCAGAACCATTCTGTGATCCACTCTCAAATCTTGATGCTCAAAAGTGGTACCATCTTGGTTTTGTTCATTTGCTCTTTGAGACAAAGTCTTCTTATAAATAGCTCAGGCTGGCCTTCGGCATGTAACCCTCTTAACATATTCCCAGATGCTGGGATTACGGGCATGTACCAACACACCCAGCCAGTGCTGTTTTAAGGAGCAGGTTTTGGAATCATTTATGCACAAATCTTGATAACTAAAAGAGAAGGAAGGAGTTTGAACTTACTCCCAGTGTTAGCTATGAGGATTTAATTGGGTCGGAAATGATGGGAAAGGAAGGAAATGGAGACATTTGTGGTGCTTCCAAAATATATCTCATGTGAGACTGGTAATAAAAGAACGGGAAAGAATTGGAAGACAGGTAATTACAGACTGCTTACCATTGGTTAACATTTTAATTTCTCATCATTCAGTTACTGGATGGCCCTTTCTAGGATGGGACATTTCTAAGGATGAATCACGTGCTCTGACTCAGGCTACAGGTACAAAGGGGAATGTGTGCTTAACGGAACAAGGACAGGGTGTGAGCCTTGCTCGCATGAATGTCTTAACTCAGAATTATGTTACTGAAAACATTGGAAATTAGTAGGCAACATGTTCCAAGCTCCAAATGCATCTTAATTCTGTAGTTTTGTATTCAAATGTAGTAGACTCTACATTTTGAAATACGAGGGTTTTTTTTTTTTTTCCTTTTTAAATAATGCATTCACATTTGTCCCCGGAGCTTCCTAGAAGCAAGAGGATGACGCAACAGTGCTATATTGAGGTGAAATTATTCAAAAGGGATTTCACTGAAAAGCAATTATCTAGCTAGCTAAGCTTTTGTGCAGAGCCACGGATGCCTAAAATCTTTCAGTATATGAAGAAATAAGCCTGATTGACTCCAGGATCTGCTTTTGTTTCCACTGAAGAACAGCTATTCCCCTGCCTCTGATGAGTAGGGTATATGTCCCTTTGCCTCTGATGATCAGAGTATATGTCCCTTTGCCTCTGATGATCAAGGTATACACCTCTTCGCCTCTGATGAGTATGGTGTACATCCCTTTGCCTCTGATGAGTAGGGTATATGTGATTTGTGCTTCTTATGGTCAGGGTATGGATCCTTCCTGCTTCTGATCATCAGATTATGCATCCCTTTGCCACTGTTGATCAGGGTATAAATCCCTTTGCCCCTGATGATCAGGATATGCATCCCTTCTGCTTTTGATCATCAAGTATATGGCTTATTCTGCAAGACAGCAAGATTAAGACAGTTTCAAAGTCTTCTGCTTACCACCTGTACTTCAAGGATGGCTCTTTGAGGAAAATTCTGACTCATAACTCAGTGTGTGACATATTAAGGCAATTACTTGTGTGTTATGTGCCATTGTGTCAGTGGAATGTAAGTACTGATCAGAATGGTGACCAGTGCCAGAATAATGGACACAAAGGAGACCTTAGTGCTAGTCTGTAGCCTTGGACATTCTGTGCAGGGTTGCAGATACGAAAGAGGAATCTGTAAGTTTACAGACTTCTAATGGCCAGATTCCCAGTGCCTGGGCAAGTACCTGTAGCCACCATCTCCAGAATTACTACCACTTAATGCAAAAGGAAAATATCAGATTCCATAGCTGAGAGGCCTCATGGTCCACAAGAAGACTACACAAGCCTCAGCTGGACTCTGTACTGCTGATAGGAAGCTGTATATGTCATCACCCACTTCTCAAGGGAAGAAAGTAGATCCGACATAAATACTTGCTGTTCCGCTCTGCTTTAAGACAGGTCCTAGCTCCACACCTAGGCATGGGCTCACTGTGTAGTTAAAGGTTGCCTTGAGATCACAGCAATCATTTTTGACTCAGTTCCCTACATGCTGGGACTACAGGTGGGAAGCGTGTCATTCAGCCTGACATTGAAAAACCTTGTATCTGAGGAGATAGAATTGTTTGACAATGATCTAGTATTATTTGCTCAAGCCTCAAAATAAGACTTGTAGATTAGATAACTTTAGTATGCTTTCTCTCAGTACCCAGTGGGGTGAATGCTCCTGAGAGAACTATGCGAGACACAGAGAATAAAAGGGTTGCACACATCTGCTCTGCTGAACTTAAGTAGAAGCTATGAGTGGTCCCGAACATGGTTATCTAAGTGCACATGAGGCTTACAGGCAAGTTTTCTGACTCCAACAGTAAAATCTTCTTGTTGTGAGTTTTAGCTACATTATTTTCATAAGCAATAAGAATAGGTGATAGAACTATACTTTTTTCTATGTTTATTTTTTTGTTGCTTATTTTAGTGTTTATTTACTTGTTCTCTGTATATGTGAATGTGGGGGGGGGGTGTGGGCAGATGTCTTTCTCTCTCTCTCTCTCTCTCTCTCTCCCTCTCTGTGTGAGAGAGCATGTGACAGGGAACTCTATAGCCTGGGCTGTCCCTGAAATCATTCTTCCTACATCAGACTATTGACAAAATAGTTTATGATCTTGGATTCAACTAGAATCATTATGCAGACATGACCTCTGCATTTCCAGACTTGCTGACTGTGTGGTGAGTTTATATTACTTAGTATCTCTATATTACAAAAAACAGAGGCTATTGTTCTTAATGGGGCATAGCTGTGATTTTTTTCCCCAGTGTAAAATGTGCTCTTCTGCAAGAGTAGCTTTATTTACCACCTTCTTAATGCATATTCGTGGAGATCATTTATTTTTATGGCAACAGTTTCCCTGCCTGAGGCATTTTGTATCTTCAGTTAGTTTTTGTATTTCTCTGAAACAAAAGATGCACCATAATTAATCCTTTTAATCTGTTTTTTGTAATTTTTGTAGCAGATATTAAAATATTCATCAGAAACATTAATTTTCTGAAGGCTGTATATATTGAGACTATTAAAATTTGTAATTTAAGTTCATCATAAAAACCACTCAGACAATTCAAATATAAAGAGTGGTTTTCAGAGTTAAAATAGCCTCTTTGCCCTTGATCAGGTTTATTGATTGAACAGTAATCATAACAAAGATATAATAAACTAAAGGGAGAGAAGAGAAGGAAGGAAGGGAGGGAGGGATAAAGGGAGGGAGAAAAGGAGGAAGAAAGAAAGGAAGGAAGAAAGAAGGAAGGGAGAGAGGAAGGAAGGAAGGAAGGAAGGGAGGAAGGAAGGAAGGAAGGAAGGGAGAGAAGGAGGGAGGGAGGGAGGTAGGTGACTTTCTAAATGTCTCTCGCCTCATATGTGGTCACTTCTCACCTCTTCTCCAGGGCAGTCCACCCATGTCCCACCAGTCACCAAAGCTTTGAAGTCCATGGTGTTGGGTGTTGCTTCTGTTATGTCTCTCACATGCATGCAAAGCAGGTCTGAAAACAACCTCACGTTCAGCCTCCCATGGCTTCCTTCTTGTGGAAGCCACTCAACACCACCATTCTATGTGTGCGCCTCTCCATCCTCTGGTGGCTATGGCAGCTGTTCCCATGGCCATCCTGTAACTCTTCCGTTAGTCAGGACACTTCGGGTTTCAAAGCAGGGCTTGTGTTCTAGCTGACTGTGCAGGTTGAAGGCCACTGCTATGTGCTGCCTGGGTGTCTCCTCTCCACTGAAAATAGCTGGCTAGTCCAGTTCTATGTCCATTTCCTCTGCCCATCTTTGCAACCTTCTTTTACAACCTCCACAAACACCCTGTTAGTTAGATGTACTTTACCTTGTGTGATCCAGATCTTTCCAGGAACTGAAAATGCTTAAATCTTCAAACTTCCAAAGAAAAAATGTACATCCTTCAATGTTGCCCAACCCTCAAATTGTCTCACACACACACACACACACACACTCACACACCACACACACACACACAGACACACACACACACACAGACACACACACATACACACACACACAGACACAGACACACACAGACATACACACCACACACATACACACACACCACACACACACACCACACACAGACACACACATACACACACAGACACACACCACACACAGACACAGACACACACACACACACAGACACACCACACACAGACACAGACACACACACACATAGCACAGACACACACACACAGACACACCACACACAGACACACACATACACACACACCACACAGACACACACACACACACACACAGCAAGCACAGACACATACACACACACACACACACCACAGACACACACACATATAGCACAAACAGACACACACACACACAGAGACACACCACACACAGACACAGACACACACACACATAGCACAAACAGATACACACACACACACCACACAGACACAGACACACACACATACACACACACCACACAGACACAGACACACACACACACACACACACACAGCACACACAGACACATACACACACACACACACATACACACACACATCTATCTCCCATTCAATTAATGACTCAGTCGTGAAGACTTCAGTTTCTGTCTTTCTATCATTGAATTTCACATGTTTACGTTTTTTCTCCAGATCATTTCATGGTTAATTGAATATATTTTTGATTATCCTCTTCTTTTTAAAATATATTTATTTTATATTACGTGCATCTCTGGTGCCAGTGGAAGTTTGATTTAGTTAGTTTTTTTTTTATTGTTTTGCTGTAACACCACCAAGAACTTGGTGAGGAAATAGTTTATTTCATACACACAGCTTATAGTCCATCATCCAGGAAGTCAGAACAGGAACCTGAATACAGGAACTGATGCAGAGGGTATGGATGGATGCTATACTTCTTACTGGCTTGTAACTTGCTCAGCCTACTTTCTTATAGCACCCAGCACTACCAGCCCAGGTGTGGCACCTTCTACAATAGGCTGGGGGCTTCCCACATCTATCATCAATCAAGAAAATCTCCCACAGGCTTGCTCACAGGCCAGTCTTGTGGAGGTTTTTTTTTTTTTTCTCAATTAAGGTTCTTTCTTCCAAGATTTGTCTTTAGCTTACGTCAGGTTAGCATAAAGCTAGCTAGAACAAATGAGATTTCTTTTCTTCTATCAGCAATGCAACTTCTTCTTGGTGATATTTTAGCACTGCAATTCTCATACCCACACATTCAAGTTCTTGCATCATTTTCCTATCTGTTTACTGTGTGCATGTGTATACATGCATGCATGTACATATATGATCTGTTAGCGGTGGCTTTTATGTTTAGGTTTTATTACTAACCTAAGGAGACAATTGAGAGTCTCAATAACCGTTGGGGTGAGGTGGGGGCTTGTCTACATTAGGTTGGCCTGTGGTCATGTCTGTAGGGGATTGTCTTAAGTTAAATGACATGAGAAGACCCAGCCCACTGCGGGTGGTACCACTCCCTATGCAGTGGCTCATGAACTATGTCAGAGTAGAACAGAGCAGACTATGGATACAATGACAAGTTCTCTGATGTTTCTGCCTTGATTTCTCCGTATCTTGGAAGTGTAAGCAGAAGTAAAGTTCCTTCCCTAAGTTGCTTTTTTTGTCAGGATATTTTATCACAGCCATAGGGAGGGAAATGGGACAGGGGCATTGCTGTGACTGAGAACCCTCCAGTGTTCAGCCCCTCCCCCCTGTCCATGCTATTCCCTGCTCCATTGCTGGTAGTTTAAGTGCTGCTTCCCACTGGACACCAATATCCAGCCAGCTGCAAAGCTGCTATAGTTACAGTTTGCGGTTTGCGGGGTCACAGTGAAGAGCACTGTGTAAAGCTGTGTTGCTAACAGTTTGGGCAATAAGCACCAAAGTTATTTAGAGGTCTTCTTCATAGAGAGATTTTCCCAGGCATCTATGTGTTTGTACCTGTATGTTCTATTTTATTCTCCCTGTCTCTTTTTTTCTCTTTCATTTCTTTTTATCGTGACAAGTTTTTACCCTGTTGTGCAAGGTAGCCTAGAACTTATGTAACCCAGGCTATCCGTGAAGACTAATGGCCATTCACACTAGACTGCTACATAGAGCATCAAGACCAGGCACATGGACAATTCCATTGAATGATACTCGCTTTTATGTCTTAATAATTTCACTTCAATTCCTCTGACCTGCTTTGGTAAACACTACAGAAAATAAAGGTGAAACAAATATCTTTTCTGGAGCATGAAATTTATCGAGCTCATAATTCTCAAGTAAACAGTATTTTGCAAAACACTTTAAGTAAAAGTGTTCTTTCCTGATAAATTAGTTCAATATTGAAAAAAAAACTATCCTAGAACTAATGTAATTGGGAAAGCCATGTTTTTTAACACGTGGCCTGGCAGAACCATTTATTTAGTCTTATCTCTGATGCTAATGTTATCAATGTGATTTCTACCCACACATGGAAGAATTATAGTTGCATTTAAAGGATAGGCTACTTGTCTTTTTGTAATAATAATCTACTATCCTCATCTCCAGGAAATAAGACTGCAAAATTAAAAAATTAATTCCCATCAGGACTGAAATGAGGGAAGTGAATTTTTTTCAAAAAGAATAAAAAAAGATTTTACTATAAATAGCGTACACAGACTGCTCTGGTTATTTTGTTGTTGTCATTGTTGTTATTATTATTATTATTATTATTATTATTATTACTATTATTATTATTATTATTCAATTGCCATGTCTTGAGGTCCAATTCTAAGGAAGAACAATTGACATTTCTCAGATGCTAAGAACATATCTTACTAACTTAAAATTCACAAAGTTTTATGGAATATGAATTGTTTTTATGTGGTTTATGTATGGGAAACGTAGGCAGATTGAGAGTAAATCAGTTTTCAGTAGTAACCCAATTATAGCTAAGGTGTCAAGTCATGGGGTGATTGGCCATTTGCTCAAATGACTATGCTTTACAAAGTAAACAACTAAATAATAATAATAATAATAATAATAACAATAAGCCATAGAACTTCCTGAGACAATAACAACTCCCTGAGACATAGCAAACAAGTACTATGAAGAAGTAATGTATGCCCACAAAGGAGACAGTTTCTCAAGCTGTGTAGTAAAGAATTTGTTGAAGCAAGGAGACTTAGAGCCCATAGAGTAGCCAGTTAAATAAACATGAAGACAATGGTGTTCAGCTTAGAACGAAGAGCTCTGCCTAGACCCTAAATAGCAAACAAATTTGGCATATGAAAACGATTAGAAAACTTCCATGATGATTAGAGAATAAAGGGTAAACGTACTGTGGTGACAGACATACAGAGGCTATGGCAGACAGGGAAACATAAAGCATTTAACTCTGCTCTACATAGAACATGGGTCTTTGAAAGGTTGTAATAAATTCAAGTTCTGTTTTGTTTTGTTTTTTAATCTTAAACAGATTATTCTGATTGGAGGTTCTACTTACTTAGCTAAAACAAAACTAAGGCTCCAGGTAAGCCACGGTTGCTATTTAACCAGGTAAGGTTAGATTATAGGAAAACAAATATTTGAAATATATATTTAGCTGTCAACTTTGCTGACCAATGTTGGAAGAAGCAAATAAGAAAGATTGAGATGAATAAGGGAAAACCAGAATCCATCATTATTCAGGGAGAACCTAAGCTGCTATTTCATAAAATATTTTTATTAGTTTCTTTGGAGAATTCTTAGTTGGATGAAAATAAGATTAAATATGATTCAAATTTTACCTTTTGGTTATACTAATGGAGTGACTAGAACTCTGAATTAATTATGGATTTGTATGAAACGAATTCATGATTTTGCAGAACTACCTGGCTTTCTACTCATTTTAGGTCATTGCCATCAATGTTTCAGAGGGAGCTGTGCAGAATTATAACCAGAATACAGTGTTAACACTGAGAAGATGCCATTCTTGGTAAATGAATAGGAAACAAAATCACACATCTCTAGGTAGTAGGTGTGTGTGTGTGTGTGTGTGTGTTTAAATCAGTTTGTTAGAAGGTACATCATGGTTTTAGATTGTGTAACTGGAAATGTTTGAAGTGACTTAAAATGTGTATATTTTACAGATACTGTCCAATAAAAATTTAGAAAATGTCAACATTCAATATTTGCCACATTGCAGTAAGAAGTGAGAAAGTGCTAATACATTTTAATTTTTAAAAAACTACAAATTATATTTTGTTTATTTTTCTCCTGTGGACCACTCCAGCACGTTGTTTGGGTCGGTGACTATGATACAGGCTGTCCTGAGTCTCTTTGTCACCATAATTTCACACACTAATTAAAAAACCCTTGCTTTCAGAGAAACTCTGGTCACTTTTGGATCGTGAAAAGATTAGCTGAAGGAAGAGGCATGGTTGAAGAATCGTACAGTGTCCACGTGGGAGATATGAACAGCTACACTAAACTTCACATTTTGGACCCTGCCCTTTTTTGTGCTTCAAACGCAGCAGCAGAGTGTTTTTATCTGAGGAAACAGAAGAAAGACCAAAGGGCCTTGTGTAACGCTACGCTCGACCTTTCTACCTGTGTTGGAAACATGACCATTTCTCCAAGCTTCCTTGTTGAGAGACCTTATGGTTTTATTACTGTCACATTCTATTTTCCATTAAAACAAGGTTTATTGAAGGGCATTGGTGGCACACGCCTTTAATCCCAGCACTCAGGAGGCAGAGGCAGGCAGATCTCTGTGAGTTCAAGGCCAGCCTGGTCTACAGAGTGAGTTCCAGGACAGCCAAAGCTACAACAGAGAAACCCTGTCTCAAAAAAATAAAAAAATAAGTTTAATTTTTCAAGATCTCTAAGTTAATCTCTCTTATCCTCACTAGTATTGCTCTAATTGATTTCTCCCTTCATGTCTTGGTTATTGTTATTCCCCCAATCATTTCTCCTCCTTGTTTCCTCCCAAACCAGCTTTCACAGTTGCAGCAATTACCTTTCAAAAATAAATTTTACTGACATACAAAATACTCACTCGCTTCTTCACCCCCTCAAATGCATACCCGTTTCCCACGACAGTGACACTCCCTCTGCCACACAGCACTAGTTATTTCATCCCATCTTTTGGTTTTCAGTAGATCCTTCAACACGCAACTCACATCTTCCTTTCACAGCCCAGTGCTTGAATAACTTTTATTGTCTTGTCTCTTAATACACTTGTCAAATATTGGATTTTAAAAAATTCTCAAGAGTGTAGCAAGAAGGTGATTAACATCAAAAGCCCAGGATAGGAAGCCAACTACTATCAACATCACAGAGGTCTCCTGCCACGAGTTTCTATAACCCAGCAACTCGTACACGCAACCCCATCTTGTATAGAAGGCTGGTCAGATTTTTAGCAAAAGTGTGGCTATAGGCACCAAGAGCACTGATTTTTTTTTCCTGTGTTCTTTAAATCGATGGTTGATCAGAGCCGAAGTTTATTGAAAATGTTTCCCTAAGCAGTAAGACTGACACTTCTGATTCAGCGGGTCAAGTGTATAGAGATTTAATGTATATGTTTATATATTTGTTGTTTGAATGGGTAGATAGATAGATGATAGATAGATAGATAGATAGATAGATGATTGATAGATGATAGATAGGTGATAGATAGATAGATGATAGATAGATAGATAGATAGATAGATAGATAGATGATAGATAGATAGATGATAGATAGATAGATAGATAGATAGATAGATAGATAGATAGATGATAGATAGATAGATGATAGATAGATAGATAGATAGATAGATGATAGATAGATAGATAGATGAGAGATGGATGATATACAGTGCTTGTGTCTTTGTTCTCAGAACTGAAAAAAAAGGTTGCCAAATAATATAAACCAGAACTCTTTGATCTCATTATTTCTACCCCCAAACTGACTGATTGGTCCAAATTCTTTAACTACTTTGAGGACATTTGCCTCTAAGTTTGGAAAGTGACTTCACTCCTACAGTGCATCTCCCCCACCTCCACTCCCTTCACCCTGAGAAGCCTCTAGAGGCATTTCACCTCTACAGACAAATTTGATCCAGGAATCTCTTCAGAAGGATGGATTTCTAGCTGCTCTGTTCCCTTCCTTATCTATAGGCAGCCCAGTTTTATCTCCTCTTTCCTGACAATGAAAAAAAAAAAATTAGCTCTAATTTTCTTCAGTGAAAACAGGTTCTCAGAATGCACAATAAATTCTGAGGATGGTGCTACTTTAAATAATAGGACAGATTCAGATAAATGACAGATTGGTATTCAGTCCCTTGGTTTAAAGTATGCAAAATACAAGCTTTTAATTTTTAGTGTAATTAATTGCTGTAGTATAATTGCTTGTCATTTCAGCATTTGTTGTAATTATGATATTTTTTCCTCTATAATTTCTCTCTTGAGGTAGAATCTAATAAATTTATTACAAACATTATTTTAAAATTACGTGAGCAACGAATCATGAAATATTATGTAGGAAACACTTTAAAATGTATAATGCCTTCAAAACCATTTAGCCTTGAGATTTTATTTTTAATCAAGAAAGAGATAAAAGTCCAGGACATTTAACCTTTCCAGTTCCCATGGACAAAGACTAAGTACCTTGCCTCTTAGCACCCTGTGTCTGAGCCCATGCCTCCTTCACCATGTCTCACCCACGTGGTGCTCCATTGCATTTATGCTCATCCCACACGTCCAAATGTTGTTCCTTTTGTAATTATACCCTAATCCCTCTGAGGCTGGATTAGCCAGAATCTGTCTGAAGTTTGGACATTGAATGCCTCCCAAAGGCTCATGGATTGAAGGGTTGGTTCTCTGCCCATGAACTTTGGGGCAGATGAAACACCTAGGAGATGGGCCTAAGGGGAGGAATTTACTCTCCTTGGAGCACGACCTTATACAACACTAGTATCTGGAGTAATTATTGTTTTTCTTGCTACCTCGCTTCCAAAGCTTTGTTCTACCACGAGTACTCACCAAAATAGACTACCTCACAGCAGGCCCCAAAGTAACGCAGTATATTATAACGGCCTTAAACCTGCCAAACCATGAGTCAGAATGGACTTTTCCAACTGATCAGTTGGTCATCTCCGATACTTTTAGAAACAGTTAATTATGGTGCCGGGTACACTCTGGAGCTCATCTATTCCGCCGGGAACGACCTAGCACAACGCTCACCTCTAAGCACACAGCTCACCTCTAATCTTGTCTGTTTTGTGATCACGAGTTCTTTGCAAGTTTTGATGTGAGCTGTTTTGTGAAAGGAGACAAAAAGCTGTCTGAGGCTGAAACAGCGATCAGCAGCATAAGCTGCGGATGTACACAATTTGTCTCCTTTTCGTGGGTTTAAAGATGGCCACATTTCCAGATGATGGGCCAGGGGCTAGCAATGCAAGTTCCTTCCAGGTCAGATCTCTTCTGTGAAAAAAGAAAAAGTGGGCTTTTGGACAGGCTCTTGAATCTATGACTATTGAATGAAATATAAGTCTCCCTTTAGGCAGAGCGGTTTGGAACAGTAGTTAAGTCTTTTTAGTTATTATTTCAAGCTTTATAGGGACCTGGAGGCTACTGTATGTTACTTATGCCTCCTTGGAATTTGCAACAGCTGACAAAGGTAGCTAAAAGTGACCTCATTTCTCACTGCATTGAAGTTATAATGAAAATTCTCACCAGGAGAGCCAGATTTAAATGTATTCGTAAGGATGTTAGTTTTTCTAAAATAAAATTCCTCAGGTGCTTGTTGAAATTAATGGTAAAATACTATGATGTGGTAGAGGGGAATCAAATGAAAGCAAAACTTACCGTAGAAAACTAGGTCTAAAATACCCCAGAGATGAGCAGCGCCAGATCGGCATTAAACTCAGTCAAGTCGAGGAGAATTGGCAACGTGAGAGCATGCATCAGTATAGAGAGCTGAAGCTGTCTATGGCAGCCTGCATGAGAAATGTATTTCTCGTGTAAATGTAGGCTCGTGTATTTGAACACTTGAACTCCAGTGAGTGGTACTCTTTAAGAGTGAATTTTATCACGTTAGGTGGAATTATGAGCTTGTTATTGTTTTCAATTGGAGCTTAAACATGACATAAGAAGGTGTAACTGGATGTCAGATAGACAAGGGGTGGGTGGCTTGTAATGGTTAATCTTGGTCGTCAACGGGACGTGACCTGGAATCAACTACAGTGAAAGCTGATGGTCACTCCTGCGATGGACTGTCTTAATCAAATCATCTGAAGTGGCAAGACCCACACTAAATGTGGGCGCACCTCCTTGTGTCCGCACAGAAGAAAGGGTATGGAAGAAGGGAAGCTTTGCATATTGCCTGTTGTTTGCCTTCCCTCTTCCCGTTGCATTCCTTCACTGGTGTTAGAACAAACTTCTTCAGGCTTCCAACACAGACAGAAGGCCTGCGGCTTTCCAAGAATCTCCCAGGCCTTTAGCAGCAGATTTGAATTGCTGAAAACCTGAGCTTCAGTAACTGAGCCACTGTTGTATCCCTGGCCTTTCTGGTGTGAGACGGCCCAGGTAGGATTGTTCAGGCCAGTCTGAACACATCTCCTTTTAATATACTCATTCTATCAGTTCTGTTCATCTAGAGAACCCTGGGAAATACAGTAATATTTCATGGTGTGAATTGTGTTACATGGGATGGATTAGTGTGGATTTAGAAGAGATTTCAAATCTGAAATAGAAACCCTCTTGTGTATATTAACCACCCTTAATGTATAAGCAAAGACTTATAGGGTGGAGGAAAAATACCAAAGTCTTATGAGACAGAAAAACAAATAGGTTTCCTTCCTTCCTTTCTTTCTTTCTTTCTTTCTTTCTTTCTTTCTTTCTTTCTTTCTTTCTTTCTTTCTTTCTTCCTTCCTTCCTTCCTTCCTTCCTTCCTTCCTTTCTTTCTTTCCCCCTCCTCCTCCTCTTCCTTCTTCTTTTTCTCTCTCTTTCTTAAAAGTTTTCAGCCAATAGGTCTTTTGTTTATCTATTATGGTTTCAAATTTTATGTTTTTATAGGATTCTTATATGTGTGAATGTGCATGTCTCTCCATCTGTACGTATTTTTTCTTTCTTCTTTCTTTCTATTTTTCTGTCATCTATTTTACTTTCGTGTGTGTGTGTGTGTGTGTGTGTGTGTGTGTGCGCGCTTTCTTCTTTGGCTCTTTTTTTCTATATGTTTCTTTGTTTTGTCCTATATTGTTAATTGGCTGTATGTTTTAAAACCAGAGAGAGAGAGAAGAAGGGGTGTGGAGTTGGGTGCATGGGAAGTGGAGACTACCTGGAAAGATTTTGCAAAGGAGAAACATCAGAATATGTTGTATGAAGAAATAAATTTATAATAAAAAAGAAATACACGGTTATAGACAATAGTTTGCTGCTCTGAATTATGCCAAATGAAAGGCTTCTTTGCTGTCTATTGTTGTGGGAAAAACACTATACCCAAAAGCAACCTGGGAGGAAAGGGATTATTTCATCTCATACCTCTTACTTCATGGTCCATCCTGAGGGAAGTCGAGGCAGACACTCAAGGCAAAGAGTCTAGTCAGGAACTGAGGCAGAGACTGTGGAAGGATGCTGCTTCTTACTTGTTGTTTATTTTTGTCATTTTTTGCTTGCTTGCTCAGCCTGCTTGCTTATGCAGCACAGCACCTTCTGCCCAGGGATGGGCACATCCCAAACCAATCCTTGATTCAAAACTATCTCACAGACTCACCTACAGGCCAAGCTGATGGAGCCAGTTAATCAATTGAGATCCCTTCTTCCCAGAGGAAGTCTTGTGTAAAGTCTGCAAAACAACTAGCGAATCCACCTTAACATAAATGCCCCCATCCCCAGGAAAAGATCAAAATTAAAGAAATCTTATTGCTGTCATTTTTTCTGGCCTTTTAATTCTATCTGTTACTCCTACAACTTCCCACAGAGAGAGAAAAGAGCAAGATCTCTTCAGGTCTCCTATTTGTGTCTGTCCATCCAGCTTGATTAGCCCTCTCTCCCCAGCCCCCCTTTCTATAGGCAGAGAGGTAAAGAATCCTCTCAGTCTTAGCCAGTGATGATACCTTAGCTAAGGTGAGTATTTACTAGTTAGTGAGCGCTAAATCATTCCCTTTGATTCTTTCTGTAACAACTCCTAACTTATTCAGGCAGTTCAAAGAAGGCACAGGATATGGTGGAAATAAAGTTTCAAAGGTTAAGAATAAAACACATTGTTAGTCCTAAACTATCAAAGTTTCTGTTAACATTTACACACACACATACATGTATATATGTAGATATGTATATTTATAGGTGTAGTTTATAGTTAATCAAATGCCCTAAGAATTCATTACAGAGCCCAAAATGTATATATCCAAAATTTTATTTAAAAAAATGAACAGATTTTAGGATAAAAGTAATGGTTAACATGATTAAAACTTGATAGAGAAAATACCCTTCATAGAGTTGTAAGAACATTGGTACCTCTGATGGTTGTTCTTAGTTGTCAACCTGATTACATATGGAATTAATTAGCATCTTTGAAGAACTTTTTCTTCACCCTAAATCCAGATCTTTTGAGCTGGGACGATGCACCCTAACTGAGCCATACATTCTAGTGGCAGCTGATACAAAGGACCTGGAGGAGGAGGGGGTCTTCTTCTTTACCTGCTGTCCTCACTCTTCCTGGCAAGTTCCTTCCTTCTGGTAAATTAGAGCCAACTTCTTTGGGATTCTGATAGATGTTAAGGACCAGCTGAGGCTTCCAGCCTCATGGGTTGAACAACTACTGGATTATTTTACTTTCTATCAGTAGACAGCCATTATTGGAATAATTGTATATATAACCGAAAAATCTGAAACTGTGAACTGAAATAGTTTCTTCTTTAAAATTAACTTCTCTCATATACTTTTTAAGGCAACGGAAAACTAACAAGACATCTTTTTTATTAATAAACAATTTTAATGAGGATAGGCAATCCTCATTGTATTCAGCTTTTGCTGGTTATCAAAGCAACCAAGTTAGAATTAAGTATCATTTCCCACCATATATTGATAAAGATGTAACACAATGGGATAAAACCCAGAGAAAAACCAGTATTCTTCAGTATGAGAGTGGTAAAGGCTGGAGGGTTAAGGCTTCAGGTTTAAGCCACATAATCTCCAGTTGAAAATCTTTCAGTATTAGTTATTAACTTTGTAAGCATGAGGTCATTATTGCTGTTATGTTTCACCTTTTCCTCTCTAACTGGAATGATGATATAAACCTGTGTGTGCCCTGGCTGACTGTGTGATAATGTATGTGTTGTATCTAATGTACTGAGAGGCATAGAGATATAGTGCGCTCATTAGAACATAAGTTGGACAAATTTTTTATGAATAATTTTGTATGTATATATGTATGTCTGTAAAGGTTTATAAAAATATGCTTCTAGAAATCCGTACCCAAGGTCAGGAAATTGTTTTCATGTATACATTTACATCTTCGAAAATTAAGGCTGAAGAGTTCATATTCCAAGGAATTTTTCAAAGAAATGACCATATGTTTTTGTAAAATATATAAAAGATGACTTTTTTTTAAAAAAAAAGAGCAAATTAGATATAGCTTTCTAAAATGAGGACTTCATTAATATCTGGATACATTGGCTGTAAAAATTCAGCATGTACTGGCCCACTGGGATCTTTTTTGACTTTTGCTTGTTCCTTCGAAGTCATCATCGTTTCTACCATGATAATGTTCTAATGTTCTTAGATTGTGTTCCATTTAATAAGAAATTTATTAATGATTTTTGGCATTTGTACATTTTCCCAGCAACATTCGGGAAGTATATGCTATTTGAATGCATAATATGTAATATAGTGTAGCATCAAACATTAACACACTCTCCTGTTATGTTATTCAAGCATGTGTAATTATTTTTCTATATATTGAAAAATATGCTTTTATTTTCTGACCTTACATCGATTTTATAATTCTAAATACTTGTTTGATTGACTAATATAATACTTGTCATTCCTTTGTGTGTTACTGGGGATCAAAATCAAGCCTTTGCACTTTGTAGGCAAATATGCTACTATTAGTTTCTGTACTAACTTTTCTGCCTCCATGAACTCTTCTGGGAATTATAGATAGTATCATTACATGTAAAATACGGCACATTCATAATTAATGACTCTGAAAATATCAGCTAATACATAGAATTATCAAATGAGGATTAAGTGTATCATTAGTAATACTTACTTTCCCATTAAGTTAAAGCTTCTGATAGACAGGGGTTACTTTGTGTTTAGTTTGTGCCTATAGTACCAATCACAGTTCCTGACAAATAACTGAGGCTCAACAGTGTTTCTTTATTTGCTCACTAAATGAATACTTTTCTCAGCTGGAGATTCTTAGGGATCACCATGAAGAAAGCAAAGGATAGACAACTGAATTTAACAAGTAGAACATACATTATAACAATGTAAACACTGGATAATAGGTTATTACATTAGTAACTAAATCTAACCAAGACATTCAGGATTGTCAGCTTGTTTTACTCAATATAGATTTATTAGCAATTATTAAAGCATTCTGGATATTTTTCCTTTTTTTTTCTTTTGGCTTAGATGTTCTTGGTTGTCATTGCTTTGAGAGACAGTATGCTTACTAAGTTGGCCAATCTGCCCTCTAACCTGCAATCCTTCCTCATCTCTCCATGAGTAGCTAAGTCTGCTACATGCACCACTACATCTAGATCAAATGTAATACCATTTTTTTCTTCAAATAGTAAAATATTCGAGTCAGTTTTGACTCAGGCATATTGATTCCCGGCAGTTTTCAAGGTTATCAGAGATTTAAGAAGTGCTTCAAACATTTTTCAAGGTTACTCTTCTCTTTGTCCAAATGTCAATTATCCCAGCTGTATTATGGTAAAGAACTCACTCTAATGTCTAATTTCTAATAAGATAAACATGTCTTGTAAGAAGTTACCATTTAATTGAATGTTTTGTCTAATGGTTTTATAACATTATCTTGCCAAAATTTTAATTCTTGTGAGAAAAAATATTCCCAGCAGACAAAGGTTAGATTTCATGGCTATAGACATGGTTTCTAAAAAATAGCAGTGTGTGTGCAAGTGAGTTATTCAATGTGAAACAAAGCAAAATATAGTTTAAAACCAGCATTCAAAGATCAGTAATGAAAATAAACTATTTCATCAGTGAAAATTGCAGACAGAGCGGAAAAGTACCACCCACCACATGATAAAATTAGATCAAATTTGTATGTTCTGTTGATCTGTATATTGAGATGAAGAATTCTGTTTGGACTGCATAGTTTATAGATTGCTATTTTGTCTCAGAAGTAGTATGAAATAATACACCCACCAGAACCTTCATAGCATAATTGAATTGGGTATCTTGAGAAGGAATTGCAATGGGAGAAAAGGGCACTGGGTGTTCATCAGCAATCTAGTTAGACAAGCTCATAGCCTCCAATTCAATTGCCTTTGTAGCATGCATTGTCACAGCTCTTTCTTATATATAGACGTTTTGTCTGTTCTGCATAACTGTTTATTCTCCCTTCTTTCTCATCGTAACAAAGAGTAGGAATAAGTTGTCAGAGAACATAAAGTAGGTGATATTTATGTTATAGAGAGTGACCTAACATTTTGTTGAGAAAGTATATGTCGATGAAGATATATATAGATTATTGCAATACAAAACTACCCAACAGTCAAATTACCAGTGTCTGGGAATATTGGAATCTGATAAGAAGTCAAGGAGAATCGACGTGACCTCATTTTAGATGTATTATTGTTATTATCTCCATGCCCTCAGAGCCATAAACTATCTAACACAACTCGAATACCAGGTATGAGAAACAATCTTTCAAGTTGTTGCTCAGAGGAGTCCAAGAGACTCCTAAAACAATTTAGGCTATTGCTGACCACCATGGCTGCCTCCCAGGGGTTGAAGATGAACTGCAGTTGCTAAAGATGATAAGCCCTTTGGACAAAGAACTCAGGATTTGAGCTGGATCTTAGCTGCAGGCCCTCTACCTGAAGATTAGCTTTCACAGTACTAGAGGGGCTACCCAAGCTGACAAGGACGGGATGCAATCAATAGACCTACCCAGCTTTAGTGCCTGTGAACCATGACAAGGAATGCAAGAATCTCTAAAAATGCAAAAGTAGCACTCACATCTGGGTAACTAGCAGTTGTCTAATTGGAATGAAGGCCCACTCAATACGAGGAAATCACGCCTGGATAGGGAGGTCATGGTAACGGCTCTCACTTTACTAAGCCAGCGTAATTCCTAACTGTATTCTAAATGAATATACCAACAGGTGAGAGTAGCTATCATCCTTCGTCAAAGAAGCTTCTGTTTGTTGTAGAAAAGAATCATTACAGAAAACCACAACTGATCAAAATGGAGAGCACAGGTGACGATGGGAACCTTGCGTGCATGTACAAGAGAACTACACCGGTCGGACAGATATACTCTCTATGGTTATGTTTCCATGGAGAGTCTAATTCCTGCATTGACAAGCTCAATACGTGCTGGGGTACAGCTCGAGGCTAGAATGGTGCAGAAGGTGTCAGCTCCAATGTTGAATCTCCAGTGCTGAAACTAATGAACAATCTAGAAGGCATAACTTTAGTTGCCTTTAGTATGAGAGGAAGAATTATTTTCTTGCTGTGGAGATGCACAGTGAAGATGGTTATACAAGATTCTGAATTCTTTCAAATATATATTTTTTTAATTTTCTGTCCGACTAATATGTGTTAAATGTTTGTGTCGGTGGGGTTTGGTGTGATACTCAGTACAGGTACAAATGGCACACCGACTCCATCTTGCCTCCCCCCTCCACCCAACATGTTGTTTCTCAGCTATCAGTAAATTGCCATTCTACCATCCTACATTTAGATTGACAATGGATATCTTAGTACAATTGAGGGGCACACTTAATGACAAGTAATAACCTATGTTATAGATACATTTGCCACAATTAAAAAGTGGACCAAGAAAACTAGGCCAGAGTCACATTGTTTTCTTTTCGTGAGACTCTCTTCAAGACTCTGCAAGATCCTGTCACGAAAGTCAACCTCTAAATTTACAATTGTTTGCGCCTTTCTAGAGCTAAAGCTGTCTAAATGGTTTATAGCTGCATTGCTCTCCTTGAACAAATTAGGAAACACTGACTGATAACCTCATTCACACACAAAAGGCAAATAATTCTTTTCTTTGCCTTTTTCTGATTAAAAAGGAATGAGATAACTTCCTCTACTGGGAGCCACTGACTTTCTCAATACTAGGTGCAGGTGACATATGTAGAGGTCACATGTGGTCGTTTGAATGAGAATGACCCCATAGCTTCACATATTTGACTACTAGGTCCTTAGTCCGTGGTGCTCTTTGGGCAGGGTTAGGAGGTGAGGCCATGCTGGAGGAAGTTTGTCCCTGGGGGATGGCTTTGACATTTCCAAGCCACATGTCTTTCCAAGTTTGCTTTCTGTGCTTTGAGCTTGTGGTTGTGATGTGAGCCCTCAGCTCCCTGTGCCTGCCTCTGCCCACTACTGCTGCCTGCTGCCAGATCTCTCTGCTGTGAGGGATACTTAACTCTAGAACCATAAGCCCACAGAAACTCTGCCTTGGTCATGGCTTTTCACCACAGCAATAGAAAAGTAACTAATACATCACTTTTTCCTTATATATACCAGGGAATCCACACCAGTAGTAAAAGCAGTGCTAACTACTGTCTTGAGGATCCTGTAGGTACTTCTGGTATTCTGGCCAAGCAGAGCACATTAGTACTCTGTTTGTTGACTTCAGACATAAGGTCTGAGGGAAAGAAGCCTAGCAAGTCAGGACGAAAACTTATATCATATGCCAGCCCTGCAGCCTGGGTCTGCTCTGAATAGTTGGCACCTGGGCAATAGGCATTGTTTTATTTTAAATACAACTTTAAGTATAATGCTACAGAAATAAATAACAAGAGACTAGTTTTTTATTATCTATACTATATAATGATTCTAGGTTTTGCTATATACTAGAGTCATACATATAATGCTTTTCATAAGCCTTCACAAATTTGGCAAATCCTTGCCATTCATTAGAAAGAGAAATTTTCAGGATTACCAGTCTTCATGCTACATATACCATATAACATATGTGTATGTTTTAAAATAAAATATAATTTAAAGGATACATGTACTTTTTAAATACAATTTTTCATAAAATAAAATCAATATATTTTTTAGTCACAAATCATTAAAGATTAGTTAATTAAGATTTCATTGTAAAAGAAGTACTCAACAGATTAAGTTTGGAGCACTGAATTTTACAAATTCTTGTATAGATTTTCGTTGGGTCCAGAATTAATCAACATATTCTCATAAGAAAGCCCTGCAATGGTAATGATCTGTTCATAGCGGCCATTAGTCTAATTCCAACAGCACCTGAAAAGGATCGCTTTCATATCAGTACTGTGAGGATATCAGTTCAGTAATCAACTGTCTCATGTTGCTTTGCAGAAGAAAATGCTTAAAACAACTGAAGCAATGTATTTATCTATAATTAAAATCTCAAGAGTATGTTTTGTTGTTGTTATTGTTTGTTTTTTGTTTTGTTTTGTTTTTGTTTCTTGTTTATTTGAAAGGGAAACCACATGAAAGACAACTGAAGGCCAGGAGAACTAGGTACAATATTCTGCGTGAACAAGATTAATTCTTACTTAGGCCATCTGGTAGAGTAGAGTGCCCACAGCATCTGCTCTGAGGATTATGGAAAAAAGGTATTTCAAGAACAGGAGCCTCATATATTAGTACCAGATTAGCACCAGATAAACTGCAGACTCTTCTTTTAGTATGAAGTTGAGATCAGCAAAAAGAAGATAAATATCGGGAGGGTCTGCTATCTGAGACCCTACAAAAGACAATTGACGGATTGATGTTAGGAAGCCATGAAGCCCAGTATAAGGAACTGTAGACCACAAATGTAAACAGGAGGCATTAAAACTGTGAATATTTTCATCGATAATTGGAAATAAGCTCTTGTACGTACTAAAGACTCAGATCTTAGCTTTTTGAGACAATTAAATATTGATATTTAAAAACATTGTTTAAATACAAAGCTTAATAATAATGTGTATGAATGTGCAACTAGGTGACAAAGCATTAGGAGATAAATCATCAGCTTTTTTAGGGGAAGACATTTCAGTAGAATCTTTAATGCATATTATTATAAACTTGCCAGTTGATATCTTAGAGGTTTATATTCCCTATTTGCACTCTGAATTATCTGTGGATGGTTTGCAGCTTAAGGCAGATTCCAGTCAAGGATGACCTGTGATTCCGTGCTAATCTGAAAACTAGTAGATCACCCTGTCTAAATCTTGTACTGAACTTGACTTTCTCTGTCTTCCCCAAACATAATACCTTATCATCAGTTAAATTGGAAGGTTTTTTCAAGTGAGAATATACTCAGGAGTCTCTGACTTTCATGGAGGAATACATAGTTTTATTTATTTCATGTGTCAAATTCAGGTTATACGCTCTGAAAGCCTTCTGTGCTTTGTCTCTTCAAATGTCGCACTCATAATGTAGTCCAAGGGGGAAAGTAGCCACTGGCTAACGTTCGATGACATGAATGTTTTTCTCTGTTTCCAGAATACACGTTTTTTGGGGTAAGCGGTGTGACCTCATGTAGCTCCTGACACTAATGCCATTTAGCAGTCCTTTTCCTCTGAAGTGCTTTTCAAGGGCATTTTGAATTTCATAAACCAACAAAAACATGACACTGTAAAATCTATCTCCAATTCCTGGCATTGAATGAATGATAAAGTCGCCTTCCATTTGTAAAGTTGTTTGTATATATTGACTATATATTCAAAAATGTAGGCTAGAACATGCGAAATAAAATTTAAAGTGCAAGAAAGCATCCGAACTATTATTTGTTTGAATTAAACGATTTAATTTTTCATTATATAATTAATCAGTTGAAATTCATTTATATAAAATTTCAAAGGGGTAGTTGTGAGATAATTGGGATCTATAATTTACCTTTATAAGTAACTGAACAGTGTAATTTTACTAAATTCCTTAAGTAAAAATGTTTATGGCACATAGAAAATTGTGATGCAAGGTTGCATTTACTCTAATTAAAATCCAGGTACCTAACGTAGAAACGATGAAAACAGGTATGGCTTATGTATTATCTCATTCTTAAAAGACAACTAAATAACCTTGAATGTCATTGCTCTCATTAAACAGTTGCCCATCATTTAATTTTATGTGAGGCTTTAAAATCTCTTCAACAATAAAAGTACTCTTCTTCAGTGCTATCTGTTGTCTCAGGTGTGTCAGCGCGTTCTGCAGGAGGACTGGGCCTTGCTGTGAGATTCACTCTGTATACTTTGTGACTTGTAACCAGCTTCTGAGAAACACTAACGACACTTTGGAAAGGGCATCCAGTTTTGAATGACAAAAATTAAAAGAGTTTCAGCAGTTTTTTTCTTTATTATCTAGTTCCTGATTATGCTGTTTTTCAAGTGATTGATTTTGTAATTACTGGGCTTACTTGATAATTGCACATTCTTGCAAGCAATGTCCGTTATGCAATGAAACTTGATGTGCTAACAGCATGCTAACTGAATTTATTTACATTTTCTCTTTCATATTTAATGGCACTTATATATCTACATATGCATATGAGGGAGTAAAATGCTGATGTCAGAATTTATCCTGTTGCTCTGATTGAAAATAATTTTCAGTTTTTAGTGCATGGTTATCATAAAGAAAATTTTCTTTTCTTACTTGACATGAGTTTTTTTTTTCTTTTATTTCTGAGATTACAATTATATTATTTTTCCTTTCTGTTTACTCCCTCCAAAGCCTCCCATATACCCCTCCTGGCTCTCTTTCAAATTCATGCCCACTATTTTATTTATTTATTAATGCTGTTACATTCATATATGTAATATATATATATATATATATATATATATATATATTTGATAGATGATAGACACATACCTGCATACACTGTTATATACTAGCATAACTTCCTAAATACAACCTTCTCAGTCTGTGTACTGTTACTTGTACACATGTTTCCAGGGCTGACCACTTGATATTGGATAACCAATCAGTGTGCTCTTCCCTGGAGAGGACTATTCTTCCCTCTCTTGAGATCCTCATTTTCCCATAGTTCTTTGTGTAGAGTTAAGGCCTTACAGGCTTTTTCAAAGCACTTCAACAGGTCTAGTGGTCCTTGTCCATGTTTGAGCAGCCATGTTGATGAGACTTTATTGTGTAGCTTTTGACATTGCTAGTTGACACATTCTCACAGTAAATCCCTTGATCCTCTGGCCTTGCAGTCTTCCACCCACTTTTCCACCATGTCCTGTGAGCCTTAGGCATAGGAGTCGTTTTGTATATGTGCCCATTGGTAACGGGCTCCACACTCTGCATTTTGGCTGTGACTTTCTGTTACAGTTTCCTTTTGTTGCAAGGACAAGTTTTCTTATCGAGGGGTGAGAGCTACCCTTATCTTTGGTTTTAAGGAAACTGTTCGGACTGTTGTTAGGGATTTTGCTGGTTAGTAAGTTGGTGGTTATAGGTTCTAAAATATCTATAACTTCACTACAAGTGAGTAGTTGCTAGGTTTCCAGGGCCAGGCCTGTTCTCCCTATTGTTGAACAAGTTTTATGTTCAATTAGAGAACTCTTGGTTACCACTGAGGTATGCATGCTACTACTGCACACTTGAAGTTATTGTGTCATGCTAGTTGAGGCAGCTCATATGTGTCATGGCTGCTGAGTAGGACTATTGGCTGCTTCCTTCCTTTGGAATATTTCATGGTGCCTTCTGGTATCCTGAAATCTAGTCCACAGTGGGGGTCAATTCAGCTAAGTTCCAGCTTGTGACATGAGACTCTGAAAGAAACTTTCTTCGGTATATTTCAACTGGCTCTGCTCTTCTTGGCTTCTCCTTCTGAATTGTCTGTGAGCTGACTGCATTCAAATTTCCTGACCGAACTAACTTTCTACTCTGCTTCTTGTCTGCTCCCACCCCATTGTGAGCTCCGCTTCCATACTCTTCTTCTACTCCCTACTTCTCTCTACTGAGCTGAGATTCAAGGCCTGTCCCACCACTGCCTTCTGAATTGAGTTTAAAGATATGCACGAACATTCTTTCTACCCTAGAGCAGCCATGCTGTGGGATTAGAGATCAAATGTCTATCACACAGGCCTTCCAATGTAATCTTTTGCTAGAGCAGCCATGCTGCTGGATTAAAAGATTAAATGTTCCTCTATAAAGTTAATGTCTTTGCTCTTACATAGGTTAAATGGCCTTATTGCATAAGCTCTGGTTCTTTTTAATAATAATATCCATAAGGTTTAGCACAGTGCCTGATCCAAATTTTTATAGTTATTTATAGAGTAAATTAATGTTTTAATTTTTGTGTCAAGTGAAGAAGAGATGCCAACACACTCTACTATGGGAAAACTTGAGTCACGCATTATATACCTTTTTTGGCACTGAGGATATAGTTAATATTTATGGGTACATAAATTCTGATATGAAATGCATTTTAAGAAAATAAAGAAATGCACAGACACTTAGTGGAAGGTGTTTAGAAGCGTGAATAACTGTAGACCAGCATTTGGGAGGCTGAGAGAGAAATTCCTTGAAATGAATACATGTTTGTGATTCAAAATGATAACAGGCATTTTGGACCAGCTTTCCAATGTTCCTAACTTTATGCTGAAGATTTAAGCTCTTTGGAGTTATGTGGTCTCTGTGAATTCCTATACGTTTTGCTATGGTCACAATCTTACTGCTGAATATGTTTCCTTATCCACAGAGTAGAAATAGGAATGACACCTAATTTATGATCTTATTTGTACTCTTATTTTAGGTCACTTAAGTAAAGCATTCAGAAAACAAATTTCATGAATCTTGAAGTCAACTTTGAAAGGCAAGGAATGCTCCAATTTTTTTTCCATGACCATGAAAGATATGCTTATGGAAATACTGTTCATGTTTAATATGTGCGTCGGCAAATTATTCAGAAAACAACAATAATTATTTATGAAGGAAAAAAGCCTAGCGCCCAGGACAGGACACCATAGGAAAGCATGTAGGGAAAGCTCCTTCGCAGTTTTACCGCAGGTGAAACACACCACAAAGCCAGCACCTTCTAAAACAAGTAACAGAGGAACGTTATCTTTCAGTTAGAGAAATGCAGCGAGATGCCCTGTGCCACTGTTCCTCAGTCATTCGGAGAACCCAGAATGTTAGTATCACTGTGTGACAGAGCACTGTTGATAATCAAAGAAATGATTGCAGCAAGTCTAGCTGAAGGAGGAGGGCAATGAGTTTATTAGGCTTATTAAAAGAGTGTGGGTAATTCAAGGTTGATTGTGTCACTGAAGAACCCACCCCATCCTGGGTGCTGATTTGGAAAGGTTGAATCCCTGAGTTCTGGGCCCAACCAGCATTCATCTGTGTTGGAAACTCTCCTCCACCCAAAACTGCTCTTATAACCTCGTGAATCTTGTGGCTTTCTAGGCTTTTGGAATTTTGTGAGTCGCCTCCTCTCTCCGGAAGGTAATGTTTCAATTTGGAGAAAATAGCTACATAAATGATCTTAGGCTAAGACCTTCTATCTTTTGTTTGTTAAATCAAACAAAAGAATCAGATCTTTTGATATCCACTGAAAACCAGATCATAATAAATGCTGCATTCGTTGTCAGTTAAATACATTTTTGTTGTGACATTTGTGTGGTTTGGTTGGGTTAAAAACAATCAAATGTAAAATTATGTTTAGGCTACATAAATGGCTATAACATCACACCTAGTAATATAATTTTTTGAAGTTCATTGAGTAAGATTTCTCACTGGTAATAATATAATAATAGTTATCTTAAATATAACTGCGTGTATATTTTCTTTAACG
Source organism: Cricetomys ansorgei (assembly GCA_026225945.1). Taxonomy (NCBI): domain Eukaryota; kingdom Metazoa; phylum Chordata; class Mammalia; order Rodentia; family Nesomyidae; genus Cricetomys; species Cricetomys ansorgei. The sequence continues at coordinate 41,863,351 of JAMJFZ010000239.1, read as the reverse complement.
ATTCTGATCAGGAGTAAAGTTTCATAGAAATCTCTTGAAAAAGTGACTCAATTGAGATTTTATATGAATTAAGCAAACTGACAATATTTTAATGGGAGTAGCATTTTACTATTCCTACATAAATCATTTTATAGAGGACAGACATGAAATGCTGCTTAATTCTGTTTGCCTCAAAGGCAGATTGTCCTATTAGCAACAAAATTGTTTCATCTGAACAATGCCTAACATAACTTCAAAAGTCACTGAAAGGCAGCCTGCATGCGCACTGGATTTATTGAGCCATCACAATGTCATTTCATGAATTCCAAATGTTTCAATTATAGCTTGGGGAATTTTTATGAGTCTTCTAATTTGGTTCTGTGGGTGTTGGAAAATTAACAGCATATTGTTGGTACCTAAGCTTTTAGGAGATAGTCATTGTCAAAATTTGTAGAAGAAAAATAATTGATACAACTGGGAAGCAGAGACATGTTTACTAAATCGGTTTTGTGTACTGTTTATTCTTTCAAATATATTTAGGAAACGTGGTTCTGAGGCTGTCTCTGTATGCTCTTTGACTGCAGTCACTCCTCAGACACTAGCTCAATAAAAGCCTGAAAAAAAGTGTATTGCACTTGTAGACTTTTGTTATCGATTTATCAATAGTCGCTGTGCATAAATATCCGTGATTCAAACGTGACAAATATCAAGTAGGGAAAGCAAGCCATAATAAAGAAATTACCAAGTAAGGTGTCCCAAAGCTTCTTAATACCGTGGAAGATAATTCTCCATATGCTTATACAAACGGCAAGCACGAACATCCATGTATGATGGAACTAGAAAACGGTGGTTTTCATTTTGTTTTGGATTCTGTTGTTTGGACTAGGTTGGTAATCTGAAATTTTTTAAATTTCCTGACTTAATGAACTCAAGTAATCGCTGTTTGAGCCATTATCAATGGCCTATATTTTGCTTATGTAAGATGGAAAGGACTAAATCTCAAAGTGAAAATTGAAAAGCAAATTAAAATGTGGGAATGGTATTTTTATCAAGTAGCTATGAAGGAGGCGTTGGCCTGAACAGCCAACTACAGGGTTTACAATCTTGGTGAAAAAATTAACATTTGCATAAAAATGTTAAATAGTCTTTGCTTTTCATCTATAGTTGGGAGAAAATAATTTTCCCCTCATAGAGCTTTTATATGCAGATTTTATAGGATAGTGAATGAAGGCTTGTTGTATTGTGTTTATTATACATTAAAGTACATCTTAATTCTTATTCTCCCTCCCATTTATTCTTGTGTCTTAGGTTGAATTAATTGTTTAAGTTCTTCAATTCGAAAAGTTCCTATGTGTAAATCAGGGTAAATAATTAATACACTTGATGCAATTTCCCTTAGAAGTAGTAACTAGAATTATTAAAGGCAGAACACATGTATCTGGAAAATGAAAGTAAATTAAGAAACAAGGCGATTCTGGATATACTAATATTTGTGAAAGAGTTTAGCAGAGGTTTATGCTTTTAATAATTTACCAGGGCCAGGTATATAATTCAGTTCCTAAAAGGCTTTTCTAACATGTAGGCTGTCCTAGTTTCGATCCACAGAACCACATGCACCTAGGTATGGTGGCACACGCTTCAGCGTTTGGGAAGAGCTGGTGTGGGAGGCACAGAGGTCCTTGTGCTCACAGATAAGCACCGGGGAAACCAAGGATGCTAAACACGCAGAGTTGTCTCTTCAAACAGAGATAGGCATAACCCGTTTCCCTCCCAGAAGCAGGGAGCACAGGCGGTTAAGAGCATGGCGACTTTTGTGCCGTGTGGCTGAGAACGCAACAGTTTCCTCCTCCAGACACTTAGAAGCTTGTTTTTCTCGATCAGTTTATAGAACCTATCTTCATGGAAGATGTCACATCTTTAAAACAAAGACTTTCAAAATAGTCATGCCTTAAGCTTTACTCTGCACAAGGAATTGAGTTAATTATCACCAGGAAGCGTTTTTTCCAAATTGTGCTGTGTTTAAATATGCCTAAAATAAACTACCAGGTGTCAGACTCTCAGCGTTTGAAACAACACTGGCTACTGAGTCATGTCGAACTCTGCTTCCTTTTGCCGCTGATGGCTCTTGTGGACCAACACTCCATTGGCCATGAAGTTTGCAGAGACCCCTAACATGGAGCCAGGAGGATCATGAGTTCAAAATCATCCTCAGCTACAGAGTAACTCTGAGGCCGAACAAGGCTACTTGAAACATTTTCTCAAACAAACAAACATGTGTCAAAGACAATAGTCGTGTTCATTAACGGCCCCGCCTGGCTACTGGCTGGGAAACCTCTGAGTTAGCTAAGTAAGTGAAATATGCAACCCAAAACCAGACAAAAATTAGCATCTCTCCATCTATGGAGTGCCCACCATCAAATCCTTCTAATTCATTTCCTTTTATCCCGTTGTGCCCTCTTTTAGCATGACTTCAAAGAGCAAGTAAAATGAATTTTTCAAAAATCCAGTAAGCACATTGGAGCTCCACGCTCAATCCACCCTAGCGACCTGAGACGGTTTGAATGAGAACGCCCCCTATAAACTCTGGTATTCGAACACCTGGCGGTAAAGTTGTGATGAGGTGCTGCACTGTGGAGAAAGTACGTCATTGCGGATAGCTTAAAGTCTGGCCTCACTTCCAGATTTCTCTCCATGGTTCTTGCTTCCAGTTGGTCATGTGATCTCTCCGATCCTGCCACTGTGCCCTGCTGCTTGCTGCTGTCATTATGCCTTCGACCGTGTTAGACTCTTGTACGTCTGGAACCATAATACGAATTAAACTGTCTCTTCCTTAAGCTACCTATGGTCATAGAGTTTTATTTTATCAACAAAAAGTACCTAATGCACTCCCGATGAGATTGAGAATAACACAATAGCAAACTTAGCTCTTCAGCAGGACTCTAAAGACTCTGGATCTCCCATCACTGCCTTCATCTCCCAAAATGCACAGGGTTTCCGTCTGCATCTTGATTATTGGAAAAGCCTTCCAACAGGTAGAAATAACACAATGAAATGCTGTATTTTTACAGTGTATATAAACACCCAGTTGCTCAAGATGCTCCTGACAATAAGTTTTTGCATAGATCAATGAATTTCAAACAGCCTAATTAACTGAACAGAGCACGTATTGTTATATTGGATGCATAAAAGCACAGGGTTAGGTAGTTTGAAAAAAAATATACAGATTGATCATATTTTTCTCATCATCATGGTTTTAAATATTTTGAACAATATTGAAATGTGCCAGGAATGGAGTATTTGCAAGAGTTACATGAGCTGCATTGTTAACTGAGCAAACTAATGTTACCTAGAGGACTATGTCAATGGCACCTGTCCTTGGACTGCTGGGCCAAAGAAGCAAAAGATGCCATTGCTTAAGTCATTTCCACCAGGATCGCAGCACAGCGACAAGAGGAGAAAGCACTATAGAGAGGACAGACATCAGCTTCTGGGCTTCATCTGTTACACAGGATAGCGTACCAGTGCTGTCTGACTGAAACACAGTACCTGCTTGTGAATCTTCCTTTCTTGTGTCCTCAGTATTCTCCCCAGCCCCTGGTACAGACATTCTAGTCTCAAATGTTATAGGATCACTGGATCATATCAGAGACCTGCCTAGTGTTGAGCAGCATTGCTGATTTTATATAATGACTGTATTCATTGCATTCACCCTGACAAAATGCAAAATGTCTCTCTTTTCTACATCTTAGACTTCAAAGTTTCTTTTATCTTTTGGATAATAAACATCTTATTGAGGAGAGGTAGTAAGACATGGTGATTAAGATGTGCCCTTTCCTGGTAATTAGTAGTGGAGATTTTTTTTTTCATGGACCCACAGGTCACTTGTATTCTTTAGTGCAATGTCTAGACTATTTATGATCATTATCTCTTAAGCTCCTTAGTTTTTAGAGCTCATTATATACTTTGGAGAGTAATTCCTCACATAAATAACTTTTAAATATTTGCTCTTGATCTGCAAGTTGCCCACATCTTCCTTCTGGTGGCTTACTTTGCTGTGAAGAAGTTTACAATTTGCTGAAATATCATTTGCCTGTTTTTGCTTTTGGTTCCTTCCACATTTCCCCCTAGAATGTCCTAAATGGTTCCCCTGCCTTTTCTTCTAGGGTCTCATCTTTTCAAGTCTTACATTGAGCATTTAACCTATTGTATCCTGATTTTTAACACTCATTAAAGATAATGGCCTAGTCTCTTCCATGCTGACATGCATTCTCAGACTAAGCTTCAGCCCTGGCCCCATAAGTTAATTTTTTAGTCAGTGTTTTGTTAAAAACTTAACATGACTAGAGTTTTATAATTTTCCACTATTGAATTTTAAAAGTCTTTAAAGACAGAAGATAGTGTCAAGGCAAAAAGTAAAAGTTTTCCAGTGGATACTTGTGAAAAAGAACACCAGGAAACAAGTATTAAACGTTATTACTCTTTTTAAAGCGTTATAGATTCACAAGTCCTTTTCCATTTTAAAGTAGAAAAAAGTGCATACAAAAAGATTCTTAATTCCAGACACTTTATTACCTAAATCAGTAATTAATAGGCAAAAAGTGGTCAGAATATATACATATTCATACACACACACACACACACACACACACACACACATATATATACAATGTCTGAAACTCTCAGCAAAGACATAGCTTTAGTTAGTTTCACTGTATGTGAATGATACATGCATTTACCAATGTCTAATAGTTAGTATAAAGGAATAATAGAAACAATATGAATAATAGTATAATTCAACTCAGCATACATATGTTGAAGATACGTACATTCATTTATCATGAAGAATTTATGAAGGTTAGAATTCAGTAGTGCCTCCTCATACTAATGTATCTAACAGTGCATGAAATAAACATTTTTACAGGTATTAGCTTTTAAGGTTGTTATCTTGACATAGTATACCAAATTAATTTATCCCATAAAATCTGTCTGTCAGCATCCTCCCTTTAATGACACATAGCAAAACCTTTCTCTAAATAATTTAAATCAGATCATTCTGAGGCCAGGCTCATTTCATGCAAGATAAGGTGATGGTAATCTTTTGATTTCTTTCCCTCACTGGTAGATTACAGCCTATTTCAAACAAGACACAAACAAAACTTTACAAGAAACATAATTAGAAGTGAAATTGCTTTAAATCACCTCTGTATCTGGAGGAACCTCCTCTCCAGATCTAATCTAATCTAATGATCATCTGCCACCAGGTAATTGAATGTCCCAAGTTTGCCCCACTAGGAAACCTATGCATTTTGCTCCTCTGTGTTTTCCTCTATACAAAGGGAAAGTGGACCTGTGCTACACTTTACTGTCACTTTTGATGAGAAGCTACTTACATTTGTAGTTTAGTTTCAAGGCTGATATAATTTTAGCACCCAAGAGCTAATACTTGAAAATATGTTAATCAATATGATAAATGAGGGTTAGAAGAGAAGTTTAAAGGAGTTTTAGAATTTTGAGGTTTACACCTTCAAAATTCATTCATTCTTATTTGTTATGAAATGTATCTTATTTTTTTAATGATACAATGATCTCTAAGGGAATAAAAAGATGAATTAGTTACTATTTGGAAAGTGAATGGAAAATTTTATGTTCAGTATAACTGAAGAATTTCTTTTATTTTCTTGTGGTATTATTGGCAGTGAAATCCAGAGCCTTGGCCCTGTGAAGCATAGGCTCTACCATTAAGTTAAACCTTAATCTCATATCAACTAGCTTTCATAAGATGGTGTTTTTTCTTGTATGTTAACACTCCAAAACTACAATTTAGCATATTTTCCATGGTTTGTAAAAGAATAATTGTAGGAAAGAGGGTTAGAACCCCTTCTTCTAAAAATACCAGATGACTTTAAAATGAGATTTTGAAAGCATATAAAGGTTATATCCTTTAAGAGACCCTCTCAAAACCTAAGTTATTCTTCAGCTTATCTACACATTCTGTGAAAATTCCTATAGATTGCTATTTCATGTGCAATGTTCTCTTTCCTAGCAATTAGAAGAGTTACACACTGCAGTTTCCCCAAGGGGGTCGCAATCCTGCCTCAAAGACAGCTTTGGAGAAATATGTGAGCAATGCAATCTTTCTTATCTCTACAACCATTCAAAGCCTAAATGAGAAACATTGTGATGTAAAACATCTAGTTTCCAATATACAAACTTGCTGACAATAGCCAAGCTCCTAATTAAGTTATAGTATATTCTTGGCACAACATTTTGGGAGAGTCATTTCTAAGGCGAATCTGTTCATGTAATCCTCCACGTGATCAGTTTCAGATAATAACCAGGTGCTTTTGAACCTCATAGACTTTGTTGGAAGGAGGAAGGTTGGAGCATGGCTGCGTGTTAAACCATCAGTTTGTTTAACATGTAATGTAGATGTTAAACATGTAAAATGTTTAACATGTAAAATGTAAAAATTTTATGCTTTTCTGTCCGTAAGTCATAACCTTATAAGGCTTCCACTGGTACAAATGCTGCCCATAATTCAATTATACAAACACAGAAAAACTGTAACGAGGTGAAAAATAGACACTAGCAAGGCACTCCGTGCCTAATCTTTTCCTCTTCCCATCACTGCCTGTACCGCTTCTGATGTCCCTGTTTCTCTGTATTATCTTCTAGGCCATCTCCCTACTTGTCCAGTAGAGTTGGCTCATCTTCGAATGACAGGCAAGTCAATGACTGCAGTCATGCTATGTACAGGGGAGGCCTCTCGGATTTTTGAACAATTGAGTTCTTGGCTAGCGTCTTCTCTGCCATCATTCATCTCAGCAATTTCATTGTCTGTGTGTCTCTTTCTCCTTCAAACCGTAAATCTAGGTTTCTCAGGTCTTTTTCTACACCAGCTTTGCACCTTCATGCTCATTCCTTGCTATTATATATGCCTATATATATATATGTATATATATATATATATATGCTATTATAATCCAATTAACACTTCCCTAATCTCAGGTTTATAAGCATCACGATATTTTCCATCTTCATCTCAGCACCGATTCCTTGATACCCACTGGGCACTGGGACTGGTGTATTACTTACTGTCTCACAGAATCACCTGAGTAGGAAGCCTTACCTTAAGAACTGTCATGATTGATGTGGGAAAGCCCACATCATTTGTGAGTGTCATCTTCCAGCAGGGACCTGTTGTGGAAGTTTATTTTTAGCTATGTGTAAAGAAGTGTTTTATGCACTTCTAAGTGAGGGTCTTCTTAGGTCTTGGCATTTTGTATTGTCTGCAGGTGTTGGATTTCTGTGGGGGATGTTTGATTGCTTATGATCTGTACTTGATGAGTTCTGAATCAATAAAATCACCCGAGTTCAGATACTTGGGGTTCCACTGTCCAGTATGGCACTGGTCAGGATGGTGGTTCCCTCTGATGAGGTCTGGCGGGGTTCCCAACCTATGAGAATGCCTCCTTGTCTTTTTGCTGAGTGACCACAACAACTTACTGCTACAAATGGAGTACCAACTTGGAGCCATCAATTAATACCTTAATCTCTATCCTCTGGTAGCTTCTCCAAGCTTACTTACCCAGCTCTGTGTAGTGTGTAGTTTCTTTCTATTCTTCCTTGTCTCTATGTTGGATTAGCTAGTGTGATGTCGTGTCCCACTTTGGTACGCCATTTGTAGTCATTAGCTGCTGGATCGCTCACCAAGGAAGATAAGGAGGCATTCTCATATATGCTAATTGTGCCAGACCTCTGCAGAAACTTCTACAGCACACAAGGATATATTTGCCTCTACCTAAGGAGTGCTTTCTTGCATGTTTTATTCTTTGATAATTACATCCATGCATACAATGTCTTCTTATCAAATCTACCTCTAAATCCCTACCCTTCATTCCTCTCCTACCAGTCTATTTACCTCCCTGCATCGTTGTGTGCTTTGATATTTAACCCCACTGAGTCCACTTAGTGTTGCCTTTATATACAGGAGTACAGGACCATCTACTGGGCGTTACACAGGGAACCTCACTGGAACCATGTCTCTAAAGAAATACGGCTCTCCTTTACCCAGCAGTCATCAGTGCCCAATCTATACTCAGGTACGGTTGGGTCTTCATGAGCCCCAGTCAAATTGGGATTTGGGTTGGGTTGATCTTGTATAGATCTTATGTGTGTAGTCACAGCTGTTTTGTGTACAACAGCCCTATCTTGCCCAGCAAATACTGTTTTGCTGAAGATGTCCACTAACCGTTGCTCTTACGGTCTTTCTGTCATTTCTTCCATAATTATTGCTGAGTCTTAGGGTCAGGGTGTGATAGATGAAAAACTAGAGATAAATGACAGGAAAAGAAAGTTAATTTTCATATTTTATGGGATAGTTAAAAAATACAACTATGTTGAAATAGGAAAATCTTGTATGTATCTGTACAAAAATGTTCAGTTGAATTTTGGAATTTAGTGAAATTTAATTCAAATTATCTTTTACTTTTCTGTTTATATTGTTTTGTGTAATCAGACCTATTAAATAAAGGCAAAGAAAGATTATCATGAATTTGGTTTGTAAAAATGAGAAATTATTAAATGTAAGAGATCTAGAACAGGTTTGATGAGAACAATTGAGTAGAGAGAAATGTCATTAACCACATTGAGAACATGTAATTAAGTGGATTGGACTATCTACAAACTAATATCAATTAGATGTCATTGTTAACCGAAATTTTATTTCCTTGATAGACGAGATAGAAATGTATTTCCCTTACCTAGTTATAGATGCAGTGTCTGCGTTAGGGTTTCTATTGCTGTGAGAAACTCCATTAATAACAGCAACTTTGGGAGGAGGAGTCTTAATCTTACACTTCCAGAAATCAGTTCATTTCTGAGGGAATTCAGGCAGGAAACTCCAGGCAGAAAGCTGGAGGCAGGAACGGAAGCATTTCTCTCTCTATGATTTGAACAGTTCAGTTGTAAATGGGTGTAATGCACGTCAACATTAACAAGCATGTGGATTATAGCATTCCACACAAATAAATTAGAAGATACTTGTTTTGTTCCTTGTTGAGCAAGACATTCAATTCTCATCTGAATCTGAAACGTAGGTTCTGTCTTCAGGATTTCACTCTGTTAGCAGACGCCACCCACCCACAGGAGAAGCTGAAATGTGCAAACTCAGATTCGATGAAAGTTGAAGAGATTTATAAATTTTAATACTCTCCTATGCTTTCTATGTCTGCAAGAAGCTAGAAGCACTTTAATGATTCATAAGCTATTTTTGACACTCACACCATGTGACAGATCAGTCTAAATTTAGTCTCTCATTTGTACAAAAGTCACAAGTTGACCTACTGATCTTTTTCAAGGAAAACAGTAACTACAGGGTGCTTTACATTTTTTTTTTAATCATAGCTAAATATAACCCCCTTTCTACAGAAATACCTCAACCTTAGAAAGTCAAGATAGTATAAAAAAGATAAATTTCCATGCATCAATAATACTAATTGTAATTAATTAATTAATTCTCATTGTAACCTATTTCTAGGTTCAAAGGTCTTCATTCCATTTGCCAAACATATGCATAACTTGTGGGAAAATGATCCTGGAAGCATGTGCTTACTCTGAAGTGCTAATTCATCTCTGAATCTCAAAATACGCAAACTATCAGAAAGCTAACCCTGTCATCAGAAAAAGGAGATGGAGCAACACTACAGCGTGCATAGCAGCTACACGTACACATGACATCCATCAGCCCAATGTGCCCAAAGTAGTCTATTAACAATTTGACAAAAATATTTGCTCAAGGAAATATATGCATTGTTCTTATAAATATATGCATTGTCCTTTTAAAATTCCTGTTTTGAGTCCTAGGCATCACAGAAAGTTTGGAGTTAAAAGCTAGCGACACATTAAGTCTGTGAACTTCATATATATATGAATATATATATATTCATATATATGCATAAATATATATGAGAACCTTTGTGATCTGCACCCGAAGAAGTTTTATCTTCTTAAAATTCTGAATGCACTTTCCAAAATGTAGGCCAGGATAAGTATGAAGAGCCTTCACAGTAGCAGCAATCTCTTCCCTCACTCCATGGGTTAGGGATGTCTTGAGTCCTGTTTTAGGCCTCCATTTATTCATGGTTATTTTCTTGTTTCTCCATGTATTTATTTCTCATGTATATACCTTCATTTCTTTGTGTACATTTCTTCATTTCTGACTGTGTAAGATCAATTAAAAACATTAAAACATTTCTTGATCTGCAGCTGCTCCGCTTAATCATAAACAACTATTTACTTTGAACCCTTTCATGGATTAACCTATGACCACCGGATATTAAGTCTTTTTAATGTTGTTCATCTCACTGTTGTAGATGTCTAACTTTCTAAAATGTGGCTTCAGGTAATGACTTTGAAGAAACCTAGCTTTCCTTGAAGGAAAAGTAGCAAAGCTTAGATGTGAGCATCCAAGTCGATGAAGAATCTAAGAGGAGGATGCGAATGACACCCAAGGCTACCGTTAAGCTCATACTGGCAATGGGTAGGAGATGTGGACGTAGCATTCTCTGTGCAAGAGAAATGCTGTACAACCTCTCTGCAGCACGGCTCTGAATAAAATCACCACACCCATGGGGCTCTGTGAAATGTCTATCTCTGTAACTAAGGAGGCAGAAGCAAAGTTCCCGGTTCTCTCATATCCTCTGTTATTATCTTGGCAATTATTCTAATATTTGTTATTAACTATTGCAAATGTGAAAGGCAATTATTTTAAAACCTTTAAGAGCCCTTTCTACCCCCTATTCTACAGTACAAGAATTTACTTATTTATTCCTAATACACAAAGTGTGGTTCTCTTAAAACTTGTGTTTTAAAACTTCCATATAACTTCCATAAGTTCCATAGGGGGACTTAGTGCACTTAGTGGGGCCACATAAAAATCTACTAAATATGCTTACAGTTCTGAGATTATCTAAATAAACTTACAAGTGAATGAGTGAATTTATAAAGCTGCTCCGTTTCACAGCCATGGAGTATCCACACTGAAGATAACAAATCTATCAAGTTTACTTTATGCTCATGTCAACCAGGGCACTTTTTTTCTTTAGTTCAAATCATTGCAGATTCAAAAATGTAGAAATTAGATATGATAGTTTTGAAGGTCAGAAACAATTTAAACTCTTATTCCATAGACAATAAACTTCCTTTAGAAAATTACACACACCTGCACTTACATAAAACTGCCAGAACATCTAAGCTTCATACATTTTTCTATCAGTTACTGTCTGTTATCTAATCTTATTAAAATTCATGCAAGGCAAAAACTTTCAAGGGCAGAGGCTTATAACTTCTGAAAGCCAACATTTGCACACAGACAATGTGTGTGTGTGTGTGTGTGTGTGTGTGTTCACTAAATTTTTTATATGAATGAGATTCATTATATCCTATACATTCCACTTATTATCAGCAACCTCTTAATATGTGACATAAAGAAGAGTCATGCATAAAGTTATCAACTTGAGTGATTTTACTAATACAAATAGACAGTGAAGAGAGATTCTTTCCCCTTGTGCTCATTGTCCATGGCATCCCAACTTCACAAGAGTTCCTGTTATAAAAGGTGATGATGTACTTGCAAATGCATGTACACATATACTATATATATATATATATATATATATATATATATATATATATATATATGTACATATACACATATGTGTATATGTATGTGTATACTTGGATATACTTTTCATTGTAAGCCTTAGAAGTTTTGAGAAATGATGTCACAAATTGTGAAAAAGAAGTTGGAAATAAAGTCATTTTTTATACAACATATATATTTTATATAATATGTATAATTATATAATTATTTTTATGTAAGTGTTTATGTCTCAGGCTGAGACTCACTGAAATGAAAACATAGCATCTGACCAAGGAACATATAGCTCTCAAAGTTTGAATTTTTTCTAGAGTACACATCAGAACTGCATGATAAGTTTGTAAGCTTTATACTTGCATGTACTCTGGAAATTTCTTAGTATTTTGCATGAAATCAATTCTGTTTAGATAAACTCAAGTATGTATTTAGAAGAAAGAGCAGAGTCCTGCAATCAGTTTAACCAAGGAAAATCAGAATTTTACTTCAAATATAAACATTTTTAAAAACAAAACCTCAGCTAGGGCTAGAGAGATGGTCCAGTGGTTAAGAGCATTTGCTGTTCTTTTAGAGGTCCCAGGTTCTATTCTCAGAACCTACATGATAGTTCAGAACTCTCTGTAACTCCATTTCTAGGATATCAGACACCTTCTTATCACTTCTACAGGCACCAGGCATACAGATGATATACATACATACTCGAAAGCAAAACATCTACACAAGTAGAATAAGAAAGAAGGTAAAAAAATTTACGTGTTGGGGGATAGTGGTGCAGCCATTCTAGTTTTACTACCTGGAAAACTGAGGCAGGCATGTTGACCATGAGTTCAAGACCAGGCTAAGATACTTAGTGATAGCCTGCCTCTATAAAAGGCATTGATCAGGTTGTCCTCAATCTACCCTGAATTGTTGGCATTTCTGGAAATTAAGACTGTCTCGATAAGCTAATCTAGCTCTGCTTGAAACTGACTCAAGTATCAAATTGATTTATTAACGTCCAAGGGGAAGGTTGAGGTTGAGCATGCTTGAGGAGTTGTTAAGACAGAATAAATTCCTTTTGGGATGTTATTAGAATCTGCTATCATCACTCAAATCCTGAAAACAGGAATTTCTTCTCTGGATACAACAAGATCTGCATATTAACGTTCTAATCATAAAACATAATTCATGGAAAAATGTTTTCTGAATGGACCTGGCAAGCAAACTGATTAATCTGTATCTGTAATTAATTTAAAATGATGAGACAAATCATTTGATGAGATGAGTGGTGAAGAGCTGTTTGCAGGACTCTATCCTCCGGCTGTGGGATGTGTGGCCAACCCTTGTTGTCCACTCTTCTTCCTACGGCTGCTATAGAAAGTGATGAACCCGATATCGTTTCCCTTGCCATTTACAACTAGCGGTGGTTACAGTTTTTTCTTCTTACAGAAACAGTTTTTCATTATTCAGCCGATTAATAAAGAAGGGTAAAATTGTGGACTCTGTATCATATCCCGTTTGCAGCATTTTAGATCTGGGAGAGAGTACTGGATGGCTTTGTGTAACGAGGCACACACACTCTAAACTCATGCCGTGTATTCACAGCCACCCACACACAAATATACTGCTTGAGAAATTTTTGGAGTGAAAGAGAAGACTAGATTTGGCTTTCCGATAGTTGGACTGCAGTCCCTCATTGGTTCTTCCTCCCAAGTTGTGTAAATTTGGACATTCTTCTATGCCTCTGAATAAAGCCAGGCCATTTGAAAAGTGAAGCTAATGTAGATGCTGTCACATTCTAAGTAATGTTCAATTACCTCAAGTACTACAAAGATCTTTCATTTGGAGTAGTTATCCTGGAAATCTGAGACACGTGGGAGTTGAGGAAGCCTCTCAACTCTTTTGAATGCTGTGCCAAAGCTCAGCTCCAACCCAAGACTAAAAACTCCCTCTCCCCACTACCATAGTCCTTGCACTGGTGGCTGTGTCTTATCATGTCCTCTGCCGGCTTCTTAGCCTGCACTTGCTGTTTACTTTGGCAGGCTTTTATCACAGATTTGCTTTCTGTTTGAAATGGCTGCTTAACAATTGTGTGAACACAGCTTGCCAGCCCATCTCATTAACAGTATAGTAACTTCACTAAATTTCCAAATTAGCTGTCCTGTGGCTTCACACGCCTCATGGTAGCAGATTTATGTATGTAATTATAAATGCAGTTCTATGAGGACATTTTTATGATATCACTTTCTCTTTTTTTTCCCTCAGCTTCATTAATTATTATCTCACTGTTGAAGTATGGGCATCCGAAATGATGGCGTGTAACACTAAAAATATTGATTTTACAAAAAATCAACTTTTTTCTTTTAAATTATTTAGTACTTTTAAAAATATCATTTGGGAAGATGCATATTGTTTTTTATTGATTTCTGGTTCCTATGATGTACCTGTCTGTAGAGGAACACTTGGAAGAAGTTTTTGTTATTTTGGTTTCTTTAAAAACGCAAAATGGCATTTGGATTAGGTTTGTGTTCCCACCCCAGCTGTGGTATAGCTGTTTACGAGTTGGCTTTGGAATGTTTGATACAGGTGGCTATAATTTGGTTGGGTGCAGTTGTTCTGGCACCTGTAGCTTGTTTTGGGTTTATGGGAACTTTTGGCTGAGGTTATAAAAAGTCTGAAGCCCCAAGAGTTGGGGTGGGCATTGGTTAGTGGTTCATTGGTTAGGTTGCTGTCATTAGTGTGATAATTCCTAAAAGAGCAAAGGTTGGAGAGATTGAGTTTACAAACCGTGAGCTGAGACGCTAGTCTGACTCACTGTCAGCTAGTCCTCTTCAAGCTTAGGACACCCTAAAAGAGGCTGTGAAGATTTCTACCTTTCTCTCTTTCTATATCAAGGCCTCTTGTAAAAGTGGTGAAGATTTCTTTCTAGCCTTCTGTTTTCCTTCCCTAAACAGAGGGTAAAAGGTTGTAGCTTACTGCTACACCTGTCTTTTTAAAATTGTTACTTTTGGTGTCCCTTTGTATTAAATATATTTTTTCTTTCTGGCACAATACATCCTACCCCATCCTCCCTCCGTCCACTCCTCCCCACCCCCCCCCCCCCCCCTCCACAGATCCACCCCCTACACCATTCCTCACCTCCCCTCAGAGCAGAGCAGAGCAGGCCTCCCAGGGTTACCACTTAAATAGGTCATAACATTTAGAAGTTCTGTAAGAACACCAAGCCACATAACAAGAGGTATCTGGAGGGGACTCTGCAGACTTCCTGTCTGCTGCTTCAGTCTCTGTGGGCCCCTATGAGACCTGGTCAGTTGATTCTGGGGCTTGTTCTCCTGGTGTCTTCAATCCTTCTGGTGCCCCCACAATCCCTCCTCCCTCTCCTCATCAGGTTCCCTGAGCTCCACCAGAGATGTTGGGCTCTGGGCCTCTGCATCTGCTCGCCTCAGCTACTGGAGGGAGCCTCTCTAGTCCCTTAGCTACAAAAGTGTATTTCATCTAAAATCCACAGGCAAACATATCCTCAACTTTCTTAGTCTCGAATTTCTTCCCTTGTGCGGATGGTTCCATACTTCCTGGAGAAAGGACAGTTGCACCCGTGAGTCTTTAAATCTCTCCTGTGTTCTGTTCCTTTGTTTTCCAGGTTAGTTAAATGCATGCACTCTGAGAAAAGACATCTGTCACTGAATTGTCAGTACAAGTGTGTCACTGAGTTACTACTCATCACAGAGACACAATTCAGTAGCTGGCATTAAGTGAAAACTACCCTGATCCTCCCTGGGAGTCTGTTAGAGGAAATGCAGAAATCCAACATGAACTCAGATGATCCTGAACAACTTCCAGGTTACTGTCATGGCACAAGTATAAAGTAATTTAATAAGCTTATTATATTTTAATATACCTTGTCCATTTGTTTCTTTTTCTAGAATGTAGTTTTCTAATTATAAATTTTTTGTCTCAAACATTTTTGATAATCTTTAGGACAACTTGTACCTTACACACTAATGACCTCTGATACAGTTCAGGTTGCTTAAATGCCCATGTAATTATAATCAGAGCTGCCACAAAATTATCTTATCTTAATGTTGTCTTGATTCAGTTTTGAGTTTTTCTTCCTGAACATCCCAAGCCTTCAACTGCCTACCCTATCAGGTTATTACATTCTGGCCTGTGGACCAGTTCTAGTCAGTCAGTACAATTAGGAAAAGACTTATAGGTTCCAGATAAAACTGCAGCTGGCCCTCCATGCCTGATCCTCACCAGGGGAAACAAAAGGGCTTGGCATCCAGCATTCTCTTTCTCCACGCTCCCTCATGACTAACCGTGACAATTTCCACGTAGATCCCTCCCTGTGTCTGGTCCTCTTCTCAAATTCTTTGTCTTCTAATTTCATGTCTCAAATGCATTTAAAAACACAATCCATACATGAAAGAAAACATGAAATGTCCTTTTGAAACTTGGTAATTTTGATTAACAAATGATCCTCCAAATTTCATTCCTTCATAGCTATATAAAATGTGTGTGTGTGTGTGTGTGTGTGTGTGTGTGTGTATGCACGCATGTGTGTAGGCTTGTGTGCATGAATCATCTTTGTTTATGTTGGGTCAACCTACCAACACAATAATAAAATTAATTTAAACAGTATTCATCTAAATCATAAAGCTAAATCATAGCTTTCTTTGACAAATCGTTCTAATCTCTGCTCTGTAATTCTGTTAAATTGTTTCTAACAAGGAGACATACCTACAACATTCTCTTTTTCCTCTTGAGTTAGCATATAGAACAGCAGGGAGTTTGAATTATGGGCTTTTCATGTATAGATGTCATTTCATTGTGTCTTATTCTGCTCCTTCCCCTGCGCCCTTCTCCACCCCCTTCTGACTCCCTCCTGGTTCCTCCTACCTCCCTTCAAATAGCCCCCTTCCTGTTTTTATGTCACATAGAGTCCATTACTTGTTCTTTTAACTCCTTTCTCCCTCCCGTAAGATCTTCTCCACCCCGTTAGACAAGATATCTTTTCAACAGGAATCAGAAATAGTTAATAAGACATATATTTTATATTACTGAAAAGCCGTGTAGCTGAAAAACAGAAATTACTGAAGTAAAGAAATCTTTGTTTTCAGTGTAGGAAGATATACATATTTATAACAACATACACGCATAACCATGTATACATATGTTCATTTTACTTTCCACTTTAAACTATAATTTAGTCAAGTCATCTGTATTTATGCTACCCATCTCTCCTTCTCATCGCTGAGATGATTTGGGACTGATGTTCATGAAATGATTTGTTTTACACATTTCTTTTATAACTGCTAGGAGATTTGTTTCTGCTTTGAATCATTCCACCCTATTTGTTTGAAGTTTTCTGGCATGCTGCTGGAAGCGGGTAAGGGGCAGGGATGTAGAGGAAGATTGTTACTAACAGAGTTCCTCATCTCTGCTAAAACTAAGATAATTTAGAATTACAACATGAACAGAGATCTTTAAACTGCTAAAATGAATGAAATCTTGAGACAAAAATAATGGTAAGGTGCTAAACTCAATGAAAATTACATATTCTGTTTAAGTCTAGAAAACCCTGGTGATTTTTAAGAAAAGCTTTATGTGGCTCAGAGGAATTAATATACTTTGAATTCCTTTAAGTTTTTAGGCTCAAAGTAATTGTTATACCAACTACATATGAATCATATGAATATCTATGAATCACCATGGAATGGAATTTCCATTTGATATGAATTTATATAATGATCTGTGTAGTATCCAGAGAACAATGTGGAAACATATTGAAATCACTGGCATGCTTCAAACTGAGTGATTCTTCACCCCCAAGCCACATCTATGTCGTTTATTGAGTTTTCCACATGGTACACACCAAATTGAAACTACTTTACGTGCCTAGGATAATTGCTGAGAAGGAGCCTTCCTTGTAGCCTGGGGGTTTCCTGTTTCGATGTATAAGTTAGTTTTAATATAAAACTAATTGTCTGATGAAGCAATCCTGCGTCTTCACTCTGGGTCAGGTGTTTACAACTATCTTGAGGTCTAATGTTTTGTTCTGTTGTTTCCATGCTCGGTTCCCATTTTCCACCGACTTAAAGTTCCTGTCATTTTACCAACTCTTTTCTCCTAAAAAGGCTGTAAGATTGTATGTGGTATTAAAAAACCCCGCAGAGTACTGGCTGAGCAAAAGATCAGCTGAATAGCTGGGCATAGTCGCACTTGCTTCTTTAATCCAAGCACTTCGGAGGCATAGACAAGCAGTTCTTGGCCAACCAGGGACACACAGTGAGACTCTGTCTCAAAAAAAAATCTAAATAAGAATGACTGCTGTGAGTTTTGGTTAATTATAACCTTTAATATTATAATACATTGGAATATTTTTATTTTTACAGTTTATGCTTATTTCAGTTTTTCATATTTCATTTTTGCTTACATAAATATTAAAAACTATGAATTTTTGTCTAAAAATAACTTTCAATATACAATAGAATGAGTCATATTTTATTGAATCTAGATTGTAACATATTGTTTATAAGATAATATGAAATTGATTTATCTTTTTCATTAATCTCAAGAGTTGATTATTAGAGAATCTTGAAAATTATCCTTTGCAATGAATGTTATTTATTTTTATTTTGGTTACATTATATTAATGTATTGTTAGTATTTGACATAACCAGAAGTTCTTTTGTGGAAACATCCGAAATAGTCTTTTATGTTTTAATTAACTTTTTGTGTTCATATGAACTATTTTAGACAAAATAGAATATTGTATTTTCTCATAACAGCTTTTTTTCTGCTTTCCATCTCACTATTTTAAAAGCTCTTCTCCAGTAAATGCCCATCAGCCATTTCATGTGTCCACACACCTAGCTGTGGTGAGTTCACTGTGATTTGGGCTCTCTCTTAAGAATCACCGAGGACTGTCTTCCTAGTTTTCAATCCCTCTGTTCTGAATTCTGCCACAGCAGCCAATGAGATCTAAGTCCAACCTGATTTATATTGTATTCACCTATTCTATATTTTATGTTGAGCCTTTATGAATCATTTCCTCTTCAGGGTATGTTTTCATACGTCACCAAGCAGGATTTGATCTTCTGAATTGTAAATATTTCTGTTACGAAGAAGGAATGAACACAGGTGTGGTAGCAACGGTGCTCTCACCACCACCTGGAGGCCACGGCAGATGAATTCCAAGATGAGCCTGAACTGCACAGTGTCATCAGGGTCTGTCTGAGCTACATAGCAGAAAATAAATAATCTAAGTAAAATGTGAGTTGAGACTTGAAGTCCTAGCGTAATAGATTGAGAGATTTCGGAGTCATCTTCTTATTCTGGGTCCCTTTGCTATGATTTCCTCTACGTGGCTCTTTTTCACTACGCCAAAAATATTGAATAACCTTTTTAGTTGGGAAGGCGTCTTTCTACTTTAGTGTTGTAACACATTAATATGTAAGCACTTTTTTTTTTAGACTTGGATGTTTGCTTTGCCAACCTTAGAGAATTTTGCTTGACACCCACCTATTACCTACGTGACGCTGAGTGTGTCATTCTGGTTTTATTCTGCTTTTCTGGTAGTTTTTGTTTTATTTATTTTTCAACAATTTATTTTCAGCATATTTGCATGCAACGTTTAACACCTCACCTCACAGTTGTCTTCACTGCCGATCTGAAATGACAGCTTTCAGCTGCCGTCATCTTAACACTCAGCTGTCTACATTCTTAAATGCAGTTTTGGTTTCTAAATTTAACCCTATAGCGTTTACACTGTAGGACAGCATTCTCATCGTTACTGAATTTGCTCTGTTAGCCCTGTGCTTTTAGTGAGACTTTTTTTTTTTATCAAATTAAATTTAAAATGACTATCTTTTCATTATTTTATTTTACTTGAGACAGATTCTCCTGTTGCGCAGGCTGGCTTCAGACTCTGTGCAGCTGACGATGCACTTAAAGTTCTGGTCCTCCTGGGGCCACCGCCCAAGTGCTGGGGCTACCCGCACATGCCCAGTTCAGGGAGTCCCAAAGATCACAGGACTCCACACACAGGCAAGCAGTTTATCAACAAGCTATAACCCCAGCCCCCAAAATGACTCCCTTTATTTTGTAAACAATTACATTTCTGCTTAGATACTGAGAATGCTTTTATACTATTATTGTGGAAACCTGGTAGGTTTTAGTTTTTTAATACTTTTCTTTTGAAGTCTTCTCTGGACACATCTCCCCTCGGATCTATGCCTTCCTCGTCTGAGCTGAATTTTCTTGGCTCTCTTTCCTCCTATTCTGTGATTCTTCTTGCAGTCCTGGTCTTGCTGTGCTTTCTGTGTACACTATAATTTAGTTTTCTCTGAGAAGATTGCATCTTTTACTTTCTTGATGGACTTGAAATTCTATTTCACATCTGCCTGGCATCTGGCCATTTGTATTCTGAGGTTTTGAATGTCTAGTGCCTATAGCATGCAATTCTTCTAAGATCATTGCATTATACTTTTCCTATATCTCATAGCTTTTAATGATGACTTTGCAATAGAGTTCTTAATTAGCTGTTCAAAAACTTTTCTACTTTCTTCTTACAACTTCATATCAATATTGAGTTTTTCTTTGGTTCACATTTATGTGTATTGGATTTCCCCACAAACTATTGATAGGATGGAGTAGAGATGACTGGATGAACACTTTTTTTTTTTTTTATCTTAAGACAATGATCTTTTTTGGTTGGTGTAGTGGCACATTGTCTTTAACGAATCGAAAATTTTGTCTTGGATCTGTTTACTTTTGCTGGCATTAGCTTCTTAGATTTTTACTGCTTACATGAATCACAAGCATTCTAAGTAGTTCTTTTCCCTGCTGCGATGCTTAGTTTCCTGCCTTTGCTATCTTTCATGACAAGCAATTAGCAGGGCACTTTAGTCCTAGTTCTTAGGCACACCGTGTACCAGATCTTAGACTTGTTTCCTGACCCTCTCTCATTGGGTTCTTCTTTTCCTGAGGGCAAGCTTCAGTGGATGCTATCTTTATCCTACTCTTTCCAATTTCCTACTACACCTTTCTCCCTGGCTGCAGATCTTCCGTTGTGTAAACATTGGGGAGTAATGCTTACAGAACAGAAGTAACAGAAGTTTCACAACATTGTATAAAGCCTTGCATGTTTATGGTTACTTATATGTAAATTTCATTTTTCACTATTCCTTCTCTTAACATTCTGTTGGAAGGCCTATAAATAATTGTTATTGTTTTACTTCAGGACCTTCATACTGTGATAACTATGTATAGTAACCAAAAGAATTAAAAATCATCTCTCATTATCTAGAAAGTCAGCAGTTACCCATCAGAAAGATTTCAAGCCATCAGCATATTTGTAAAGTTTCTGTTGAATGGTGATCTCACTTTTACGGCCAGTCTGTAAATTCCAACATTGATTCAGAAACTATCACTTACATAAATAACCAATATTACTGGCTTTAGGATGGCTTTAGGACTGAATTTGGTAAGCAATGCTCTGTCTTGCTAATAGCACTAACTCTTTCAGCAACTTTCAGGGAGAGATTATTTTCTAGTATACCAATTTCCCCCATCTTCACTATGTTTATTGCTAGAAAATGTCAGTTAATACAAGACATGGGCAAAATAATCACCCCGGTTAGTGACTGTGTAACATTAATCTATGTTTCTAATAATAAAAGGTCTGCCTATATTGTGATACTTTATTGCCATGAAATGCCACCACGTTTTATAAATGTAAAGTAATAAATCACCCAGTGACCCAAATAGAAAACACACACTCATTTTACCATTGAAGCTAAATTTTCCCATAAGCCTGACATGTATTATTAAGCCCAACACAAACAGGAAATTGTTTAAAAATAAATTTCTCAAAAAACAAACTTTAAATGAGTGACTACAAAAAAAATTATTTTCTAAAAAGCAAACTTGAAAATGAGTGACTGCACAAAAACCAGACCTATTGTACTGCGCTGTCTAATTAGGCCAATAACAATTACGTCTTTGTTCGTGTGAATAAATAACAATACAGTACTTCCTAACAATACAAAAAGCATTCACACACCACCTTATTAAATAAGGTACTTAAAGGTCTTGGTGACTTTTTCAAGTATATGTCATTATTTCAAGCTTGATATATGTTTTCTAGGTGCCTGCCATTCTTGTGAACTGCTTATGAGCTAGGAGAATGTCCCTGTCTCTCCCACCAGGGGTACAACAGCTAATAAGGAACAGATATCACCATCAATGCATGAGAAGCAGAAAGATGATTCTAGAAAGCCACATCCCCATTTTCATTAAGTGCTTATAGATTATCAGGTGTTGAGACTCTTAATGTTGAAGAACTATTAGAAAGTGTAAGATTCACAATAGTCAAACATTGAGAGAGGGAAGGGCTCACAGAAGCGCAGTATCTGATTCTGTGTTAGTACAGGGCAGGAGCTGAGTGCAGCTACATCAATACAGGAACCGTCAAAGAAAATTTGGTATATACATACACAAAGTGTGTGAGTGTGTGTGTGTGTGTGTGTGTGTACAGAGAGAGAGACAGACAGACAGACAGATTGCTTTCAGCCATAATGAAAAAAAATTTAGTTTGCTGCAAAGTGGATGCAAGCAGAGAAAATCATATTAACAAGATAAATCCACCTGACAGACAAATATCACATGTCTTCTCTAATGTGGCGCCCAGATTTTATGTAGACATATAAATGATGATTCTACAAATGACATGAACAGAAGGGAAACTGTATAGAAGGTAATGGGACTTGTGCCAGCAGGAAAGGGCCGGGAATGGTGGGGATCAGGATGTGTCGGACTATACTTACCTACACCTGGTACTTAAATGAGCACAGCCAGCAAGCCCATATAATCAAATCAAATACAAAATAAATTAACTGTAGGCATTTTCCATTGGCTATGATCTAAATGCTGCAACAAAGCTTCGAGGCAAAAGTCTCACAAAAAGAAAATTGATCATTAATAACGGCTATTTTTCCATCACCATCAACCGTAGGAAAGTCTGTTCTTGAGTTGAAATCATCTGTCCTAGTACCAATCTCCTGGATCTAAACTCCGAACCTCTCCTCTCACTGGGCTGATTTCAAGAAAGGAGCAGAAATGTTTAGGTAATTTTTATGTCAAGATACTCGGTCAGTTTCTGGAAGCTCCACACTGTGCATGTAATCAGCTGAACGAGACCCATCCCTACCTGTACCTAGCCTCACAAGCAGGACGCTTTTGGAAACAGCGGTCCGGAGAGAGCTCAAATGACAGCGACATTTCTGAGCCCCGGTTCCGCTGCAGTTGCTGCGCCAAGGCAATACTCTGGTATTATGATTCTTTGTTCCGATTTTTGTTTTTTGTTTTTGTTTTTCTTTTTTTTTCCTTTTTCTCTTCCTTTACTTCTAATGCAGTATGTTTTCTTTAAAGAAATCAATTGAATGAGTTTTAGAAACATTAGACTTAAAATTGGCAAGGATTTTCAAAATGCCTTAAAAATGCTTAAAATTTGGTATTTATGCTTTCTACAGGGCAACATTATCACAATGGTAAGAGGAACCGGCAGCATCTGGCTACTCGAGGAGCTGTGTTGATAGATCGAATGCCACCTGTCCTGCATAAACCACACAAGAAGAAACTTACGATAGAAGACAGCAAAGGTTTAAATCAACTCGCTTTTGTTTTTCATCATGAAGAATAGATAAATACAAAATAATTTAAGGGACATTTTTTCCAAAATAAGAAGTAGAATCTGAACAGATAAAAAGATTATAAAAGGGCGTTATGACATGTTTATCAAATTGTTTTCTTTAGGCAACACGGCAGCAAAGCTGGTAGCAAAAGTAGTGACTCCCATGTAAGCCTGCCGCAGGTTAAGGTCATCGTAATTTAATTAACGTGAGGTTCTTCTGAACCTCTTTTGAATTGCACACAGTCAGATTCTCCCTGGGACATCATGTGGCCTTTTGTATGTGTCTACTTACAAATCTTCTTCTTTTTTTTTTTTTCTTATTATAAAGGACCAGAATCTACCTTAACCATCGCATTCAGTCTCTTTAAAACTATGATGTCTATGTACAGTCATATTCTGAAGTTTTGGTGTTCGGAGCTAACACATGACTTGAAAGAAAGATAGAACTCAGCACCAACACTGCAACAGTGTATCCAAGTGAGAACATATTCTGAGGTGTTTCAAAACGTGAATTCTGAGTGAATGGCATTCAATGCACATCGTGTGGTATAGAAAGCGTGTGTTCAGCTTTTACTGCCACGCAGTTTATCATGCCAGCTTTCCAAAACTCTCACAGAAGGTATTCTGTATGGCCACACTTTAGTTTTAGACATCCAAGTGAGTATGTGCTGAAAGCCTCTTGTCAGAATTTGCATTTCCTTGATAATTGGTAAATTCTTTTCCTACTTAGCATTGTGTTGCTTCTTTATTGAATTGTAAAGATTCTATGTGCATCTGTGGAGAAGTTCCTTTAAACATGTGCATGTGTGTGTATGACTGATATACTTAGGTGCAAGTGTGTGTGTGTGTGTGTGTGTGTGTGTGTGTGTGTATGTGATATCTTTTTGCATGTTGTATGTATGCATACAGATAGCACCCAAAAATGTGAATATTTTTCCATTATGGATCAATGTTCCATTTATTTATTTATAATTATGTGTCTGTATCTATGTGAGGAAGGGAAATGACTGCGGGTGTTAGTGGAGACCAGATAAGGAAATCTGATCACCCGAGGATAGAATTGGGTGTAATTGGGAGCTATGTGATTTGAGCGCTAGGAACCCAGTCTAGATCCTCTGAAGAATTGTATGTGCTTTTAAATTATGAGCTATCCTTCCTGCTCCAACTTGTGTGTGTGTGTGTGTGTGTGTGTGTGTGTGTGTGTGTGTGTGTGTGTTTTTAAGAAATCTAAAGTATTAGATTTTCTTCTATGGTAAGTGCTCATTTGTGTAATGTACAACGACATTTTAAGTCGAGTTTGTGAATATTTTCTTCTGTTTCCTTGTACAGATTTCATAGCTTCAGTTTCTAAGTTGAGATCTATGACCAGTGTAAGAGATATGACAGTGATAAATGTTTTTCTCCCATATTGTGCTAGGTAGTTCCCTGTCAACTTGACGTAAGCTAGAGCCATCTGAAAGGAAGGAATCTCAACTGAGAGAAGCTACCACCACAAGATCCAGCTGTAAGGCATTTTCATAATTAGTGATTGATGGGGGAGGGCCCAGACCATTGTAGCAGGTACCATCTGTGGACTGGTGATCCTGGATTCTATAAGAAAGCCGACAGGACAAGCCATTTGGAACAAGTCAGCTGGTAAGCAGCACCCCCACAGGGGCTCAGCTTCCACCTCCTGGTTTCTGCCCTGCTTGACTTCTGGCCCTCATTGCCTTTTACAATGAACTGTGAGTGAAAGAAACCCTTTTCACCCCAACTTGCTTTCTGGTCATGATGTTCATTGCAGCAACAGAACCCTACTGAATACACATATATTTGATTTCTGACTAACCTTGGACCATTTCTGAAGATAAGATGTTGGGGAATTATCTCAGTGCTTCATTGAAAGTTTCATACGGGTCTATCTTCGTGCCTGTGATTCATTTCCCCTACGCACACCGAGCACTCCTGTGCCTACTCAGCCCTGTCTTGTTGTAGCTTGAGAACAAGTTATACAATCAGGAGGTTCGAATCCTCAGATCATGTTCCTTATCACATTTGTCTTGATTACTCTGGATACTTTGGAATTCCACATACATTTTAAAATAATTTTATAAATTTCTGTATGAATAAAATAGTGAAGATAAATCGGTATTTAATCTAATCTGGGAGCCATTTGGGAGAAAACTGGGATCTTTACTAAATATTCTGAAGATGAAATATATCTCATGGTTATCAGGCTATTTCTTAAACTTCATCTTTGAAATGATTCTTTAAAAAAATTAGCAATATATTTTTGAATTCCTACCATTTCTTCATTTCTTGTTTTCAAAATGTTTAAATTGTTATGATCTTGTTTTGTGACTGCAACTCCCATCTTGTCTTTTTCTGAGGCAGGGTGCTAAGTTAAAGTTAATAGCAGAAGGCTCTTTAATTCTATTTTACATAGACAAGTTATAATGTACTTTAAAATAAAATTGCTGGTTATAAGTTGCTGAAGAGTCTGCATTCCAGTCCCTGGGCACTCATGATAGTTACACATAATGAGGAAAGCTTCCTGAAGTCCTTTGCTTTAGGTAGAGAAGCTGTAAAGATTGCCAGTGTTGATGACTGGAAAGCCAAAACATTTTGCCGCTAAACACTAAGCTACATTGCAGCTATTGCATGTAGGGCAAATAAATCATTTGGGCTGCAAATGAAAAAGCACTCATATTTTCCCTGCCAAAAATATATAACTTGAGTATCATCACACAGAAACAGTAGGCAACCCATGAACTGAAAGACATTCTTTGGAATAAATCTCTGTATTTTTTAAACAATAATATCCCAAGAGAAAGACTAAAAACATTTCTATGCTCAGAGAAATTAAAAATATTTTACAAGTAAATGTGATTTTATTAATTGGATCCATTATCTTTCTTTCTTCTTTGGTTAAGAACATTTATGAGATATTTGATAATAAGTACTACTATAAATATATCACATTTAATTGCTTTATATTATATTTTATATTACTATGGTTATATGAATGTAAGAAATATATACTGAACTATTAAGTCTAAGGAAGAATAATACCTGTAACTTACTCTAAATTAGTTCAGAAATCTAATGAACCCCCCATTATGATGGCTAATTTTGGCTACACATTTGACACACCTGGGAAGAGAAAAACCTCAGTTAAGAAATTGCCTCCACCTGGTGGTGGTGGCACACACCTTTAATCCCAGCGCTCAGCAGGCAGAGGCAGGTGGATCTCTGTGAGTTCAAGGCCAACCTGTTCTACAAAGTGAGTTCCAGGACAGCCAGAGTTACAACAGAGACACCCTGTCTCAAAACAAAACAAAACAAAAACCCAGCATAGTGTATTCATTAAATACATGCAATAAGAGTTAGCACCAATCTGTAGAACTGTTATTTCAGTTAGCTTATGTGAGTTAATTTGATATTGTGAAAATACCTGATAGTTGTAGTGTTGATTTTAGTAAAAGGTTTAGGGGGCATGTTGAAATGTAGGCATCCCTTTTGAGTGAATTACCAAGTAGGCAATTGTTCATCAAGGTGCATAGTTTACCGATTGCTAAAATGAGAAAGATTTGCTGTAGGCATCAACATAGAAGCCACATTCTTAGCTCTCTCTGAGGACACAATTTTGAAGTGCTCATTCTTTCATTCTTTGAATGCCTAATCATTTCTGTTTTGCATAAAGGCAAAGGAAAAGAATAACAATTTGAGTTATGGGAATAGCTTTCCCTCCTCCTAGTTGCACTTCTTATGCCTACCCTCACAGAGCATGGCGACACCCTTTTCCCTGCTCCTGCAGGTCGCTGGCTAAACCCACGGTCCCCTCCTACAATTCTTTCAGTGGTTCACTTGGCTGTATTTTTCCAATAAAACTTCAGGTAATTGATATCATTCTTCTTAATGTTAAGATACTATTTCTATTTTTTAATCCTCTGCAATCTTAGTCTAGATATGGAGAAAATTAAATGTGTGCAATGGGAGTTGTGTACTCTATTTAAAATAAAGAGTACTTATGATTTCACGTCATTTCACAAGTGCTACCTGCACATATTTTCTAAGACCACCAATTTCTCTCCCCATAATTTCATCATGCGTAAGTCCATTTGGCCAAGAAAAGTCCCAATTTACACAAGCTGTCCCATTTAATTGGGAATTACTCCTTTATTTTAACCTCAGGAATAGTTTCAAGCAAGAATGAGGAAGTATGCCATAACTTCAATTTAAGAAATTTGCTACCTTTTTCTCACCCCCAAATTTCCCCCAAAATTCATATATTTTCTATTGTCATAACTCACTCTGAATGAGACAGAATGATACTCATGCTTCTATTTCCTGGTGATCTTCAGGTTTCAATGGTCCCTCCTGAATACATATGTGTGTGTGTGTGTATATATATATATATATACACACATAGATATACATAGATATATACATATATACATACATATATGGTTATTACTATGTTTCTGGCAGAATTTTAAAGGTTTGTATTATGAAGATAAACAACTCATTTTGAGCATTCTTGAAAAGGTAATACATGTACACATGTATTTACACATCTAGCGTATATCCTCACCTACACATGCAAAAATGAAGTAAAATCAATTTCAACATTGTAGGAAGGAAAGACAAAGTATAAACCTAAGCCAGCCGAACCCGAGTGGCTTCCTAGTCACATAATGAGAATGTACAGCATTTGAATAGATTGGATAAAGCATTAATTAAATAAAGCATTATCATGAAGACTTAAAATCTATCTCTTTCAACACGCCCCAATTTCTCCTTGTCCATCCTATTAGTAAATCAGACTAGAGGTCTCAGAAATAGACGCACACAAAAAAGTTAAATGGTCACAGTGAAAAGAACATAGACACTCCAACTGAGCAAAGTCATTGCAACAGATAATATTAGAACAACAGGAGGGTCTCATGAAATAAAACTCAGACACATACAATTTGCAAGTGTCTATAAACATTAATTTAAAATGAATCACATTTTATGTAAGATGGAAATGTAAGAATGAAAAACTAAATTCTCCTAGAGGTAACACAGGAGAAAAACAGAAAATATTATACCATGCTTTTAAATAAAACACTCAAATCATAATACATGAAATAAATACTTGGTAACCTTGACTTAATTAAAATAAAAATGTATGCTTTATAACATATGCTGTTTAAGGTACGATGAAAGTACACAAACTGAAACAAAGTATCGCCTATACACATAGCTAATAAAAATACTTAATGAGAATATACAGAGAACCCTTTTGAGCCAACAATATAATAAATGAAAACATATTTTTAAAAACAAAAGTTTCAAAGTCTTGACAGACACCTTATTAAACAAGATAATAGAGTGGAAAATAATCACAGGGAAAGACACTCCTTACTCTATTTAATCAAGAAAATGGAAATTTAAAAGTGAGATAATCCTTGACATGTGTTATATTTGATGATGTGCCAAACAAGAGCAGCAATAATTGTGGCAAAAATGTAGAGCAAGAACCCTTCTACCCTGCTACTGGCACAGATGTTTTGTCAGACAATGACAGTTACTTGGAGAAACCAACATAGTTTGGCAATACAAACCAGTGACTGTGTCTTCAGGAATTTATCCAAATGAACTGAAAATGTAAGTCTATACAAATGTGTGAACATAAGGATTCTATTTTGTTTTTGTTTTGTTTCTAATTGTTCAACCTCAAAAGCCACTAAGATGTACACTATGGCCTGAATTCCTGTGTTCTTCCCCAGATATGTATTTCAAAATGTAATCACAAGTAAGTATTATGCCAGGAGGGCTGAGTTCTTAAAAATAAGATTAGTGACCTTGCTAGTAGCTCACGCCTTTAATCCCGGCACACAGAAGCCAGAGGCAGGTAGATCTCGGTGAGTTTGACCCAGCCTTATCTACTTAATGAGTTGAAAGACAACCAGGGCTAGATACAAAAACCCTGCCTCAAAAACAAAACAAGAAGATACATGCCCTTTTAAAGGAGGCACCAGAGAGTGGACTGGGCTTTGTCAGCACATGCAAAGACAGAAGAGAGGGCCACATTTGAAAAGGAAAGCGGATACCACTAGACACAGAGCCACCCAATAACTTCACCACGGACCTACACAAGCTGTAAGAAATTTTCTGCTGTTCAAATGCCACCAAAGTTAAAATGTCTTGTCATGGTGGAACAAATAGGCAGAGGCAATGACCATAGGAAGATAAACTTGTATACCTAGGCCATGGGAGAGGACTTACTGCTAAAAGGAAATGATGTGTCAAGTTGTAACAAGATAGGACAAAAAATTTATGAGAACTACTACATGAAAGAAGGAGTTGCAAGGGACTACATATAGTGCAACCTCAAATGTATGGCATTCTGGAAGAAAATATAAAAGGATGTAGACAGAAAAAAAAAGAATTATTGAGTATTTAAGAAGTAAATATAAGCAACAAGAACATAAAAATAAGCCCAAGAAGATACAGGAGAATAATGGCACATGACATTATACCTTTATACAAACTCATGTTAGAGAATATATATTATGAAGAGTGACCTAAAGTGTAAAGTTCTTGTTGATAATGTGTCAATCAATGTAAATTCACCAATTGTGAGGAATAAATATGTATTTGTATTGATAGGTGTTCATTTAAAGGAAACCAGTCATGTATGGGAGGAAAGCTACATTGAAAAATCTCTATATCATCTCAATTTTATTGTGAAGTCAAACTGTTCTACAAACAGTCTTGGAAATAAAACGTCTCAACTCATTTACATTATTTGCTAAGGAAGTATTTATTGAATGTTCTCCGTGTGGCAAGCAGTACCTCAGGGTCCCAGGATATTGTAATGAATAAAAACACACAACGTTTTGCTTTCACTGAACTCAAATTGCATAGACAAAGAGAAAGGAGAAGAAATGTTACTCGGTGAAGCATACCGTGTATTAACTCATGAGCTTTGTCAAGGAAAAAATAAAACTAACCAAAGAAGGACAAGTACATAGTTGAATCTGAGAAGGCTTGCCATCTTGGGTAGAGATGTTATCAAATTGAACATCTCCAATATCCTTGGTCTCATGGAAAAAGGATGCCAGGATGAACTGAGATTTTGATGGACAAGGCTACAAGACCAACGGGAGCACAGCAAGGAGGTGTCTGAGGACACGGAGAGTAGATGAGCATTTGCTGAGGGGTTAGAAAGCAAAGCGGTACTCTGAGGACACAGAATAGTTCAACATGAGGATAAAGGGGTGCTCTTAGGGTTGTTGGAGTTGGAATTTTTATTAGGGTCTTATGTGGGGATCAGAGTTCTAGGGGGATTGGAAGGATTTACCCAGATTTTCCTATTTTCCTAGAAATGGACCTGTTCATCCTCCACATGCATTGGATGATCTAGTGTGACTGTTGTGTCCTATGTATGAGTGACCTTACCATCACCTGGGCTATGGTGGGGAGTTTACCAGCTTCCCATCCATGTTCTCGTCCAACTATACCTGTCTGCTCATCCGCCACAGTGAACTGCCAAGAACCTAGATAGGAGATGCAAAGTAAGTCATCAGCTACCTGAATCTGAAGTTGACTTTGGCAGTAGAAGTAAAAACTAAGACTTGCTAACATTTCGGTGACACTTGGGAATGCTGAGATGAGATCACCAGAGAGACCGCAAATAGCCATGAGATGGATGCCAAGAACTAGTCTGCAGTCCTCCAGAGCTTAAAGACTGGGCAAACGGGGAATAAATAGCAGGAAAGAGTCAGCTGGAGCAGTGTGAGAGCCAAGAGTCACCGGATGCCTGGCTTTGGTCTCTTGGAAACCATAGGAGTCAGGGTACACTACAAAAGCAGAAGGAAGATGGAGGGAAAGGGAGGGGAGGAGAGGGAGAGAAGGGAGAACAGCGGTGTGGAGAGTTTAGAAAGTTGCCTCACAATTTGCAGAGGTTGGCAAATCTGAAGGGGAGGCTAGACCCAGGGGAGGGGATCTGTGGCTCAGTGTAATTGTACTCTGGAGGCAGAATTTCTCTTCTTAGAAGGGCTCGGGTTTTCATCAAAGCCCTCAGCTGGTTAGAGGAGACTTACCTATGTGGTAGAGCAGCTTAACTCGGTTTACTAGGTTTACATTATGTTTTCCTGCTGTGTGTGTGTGTGTGTGTGTGTGTGTGTGTTTTGGTGGTGGGGGTGTGTGCACTCACACACATGTGACTGGAGATCGAAATACAACTTGTAGGAGTCAATTCTTTCTTTCCACCATATGCATCCCAGGAATTGAAACTGGGTTCTCAGCCTTGGTGCAAGAGCCTTTGCCTGCGGAGTCGTCTTTAAGGCTCTGGTCTACTGATTTAAATATCAATGTTTCTAAACTCCCCAAATATCCTCATGACATACAGGCATACAACTGACAAAACATCTCAGTACTGTGGCCTCGCTGAGCCAATACATAAAATTAACCATGTTCAGAACTGATTAAAGACTGACAAAAATAGGAGAAAGAGGTCGATATCGTCAAATGCTGTCACTGGAAAAATAAGATCGAGTAAGGACTGAACCTTAAAATGACCACTTGGATTAGCAAAACAATGCCTGTGTGGTTGTGACTCTCAGGTAGCATGCATGATGGGATGTATGTGCAGAAAATTCAAAAAAGGGAAGGGAAATATAGACCCAGTAATAGCAATGTGTTCCTTCAAGGAGTTTTAAAATGACATAAATAGCATAGAAGCTTGATTGAATGCCATGGTTGAGAGAGCTTTGGTTTATTTTTTACTAAGAGACATAATGTGCTTGCTGATGGGAATGAGCTGGCTGAGAGAATGGAGGAATTAATATTTGGAATGGTTTTTAAAGGAAGAGAGGATTAAATGTAGCAGGGCATTGGACTATTCACCGGAATAGGCTGCACACTGAGGATACAGCACACAAGCACACAGGGATGATTTGTGTTGGTAGATTTAAAACGCCTTCATCTGATTCGGTCTCAGGAAACAGCACAGGGCTGAGCCGTCTGTGCAGGTGCACAGGTGTACAACTCATTATGCAGAAGAACCAACTGTGAACTCTGTTCTCTGTAGATTCCACCTGGGACCCTCCGTGACAAGACATGACACCCACCCACCCTTTCTTCCCAGCTCACTGCTGTTCCTTTCTGACTATACCGATTAACAGACACACTCTCTGCCCACAGCCATCTCACTTTCCTAAGATCCGGATCCCCTAACAAAGGGAAGACCAGATAGCAACACCTAGAGTCACATCAATTATCCTAACCCCAGACGTCCAGACACCCGCGTAAAGCAACAAGCATCATCAGCTACGACAACACACCTTCGTCGGAACCCACTGAGCCTGTTACAGAAGGCCCCAAGGAAGTCAATCTAGCTGAAGCATAAGACAAGGACTGCAAAAGAGCAATGATGAACAAGTTCAAGAACCTTAAACAAAGGATATGAATAAATGCCCTAAAGAAGTCTGTAGAAACACAAACAAATGCTGGATGAAGTAATGAAAATAACTGAAGAAAGAAAAATAGAACCAGAATCACAAAAGAGATAACAGAGAAAAAAAACTGAAAATAAAAAATTTAGAAGTCAAGAATCCAAGAGGTTAGCCTCACTCACATAGCACAAAATATGGAAGAGAAAATTTCAACCATTAAAGACATGATAGAAGATACAGATACCCCAGTCAAAGAAAATGTTAAATCAAAAAATACAATTAAAAGAAAGAAAGAAATCCAGGCACAAAACATCCAGGAAATCTGAGACATTGTGAAAAGATCAAATCTACAAATAATAGGAATAGAGGAAGAAGGAATCCAGGCACAGAAAACATTTTTAACGAAATTATAGAAGAAAATTTCTTCAACGCCCCACTCCAAACAAGGAGGTGCCCATCAAGGTGCAAGTATACAGACACCAAATAGATAGAACTGGAAAATAAATTCCACCTGACACATAATCATCTAAATACCAAATGTATAGAATAAAGAAAGAATATTAAAAACTACAAAGGAAAACGACCAAAAACCAGGCATACCCATTAGAATAACACCTGGCTTCTTGATGGAGACTCTGAATGCCAGAAGCGCATGGAAAGATGTTTTACAATCGCAGATCCCATCCTGGGAGAGTATGGTTGCTATACCCACCAACACTTTAATCTCTACTGATGGAGAGAGAACGACGTTCCATGCTAAACAAATTTAAATCCAGTTCTATAGGAGCCACTCGAGGAAAACTTCAGTCCAAAGTGGTTAACCACACTCAAGAAAACACGAGGAATAAATAATCTCAGACGTGCAAATCAAAATGAGATGTGAGGACACACGCAATAACAGCAAAATAACGGAACCAACCAACAGCACTCATTGTTATTTGGAAACATCAAGGGTCTCAATTCCCGGATTAAAAAGGAGAGACTAACAAATGGATGTGAAAACAAGATCCGTCCTTCTGCTGCATCCAAGAATACACGTCAACATCAAGGTCAGACATCACTAAAGGCAAAGGGGTAGAAAAAGATATTCCAAGAAAAATGGACCTAAGAAGCAAATTGGTGTAGCCATTTTAATAATACCTGAAAAAATAGACTTTACACCAAAACTAAGCAGGAGAGATAGGGAATCAAAGGAAAATCCCATCAAAGGAAAACCCACCAAGAGGACGTTTCAATTCTTTATGTCTATGCAGCAAGCGCACGGGCCACCAAGTTCATAAAAGAGACAGCACTGCAGCTTAAATCACATGCTGATTCTCACACACCAAGAGTGGGAGACTTCAGTACCCACTCTCGCCAGTGGACAGGCCATCCAGACAAAATCTAAACAGACATCATCTGGGCTTTTCCTTTTATATGATGATTTCCAATTTATTTCGGGGTCAGTTGTGGTAGGTGTGTTCATTTGTGTTACCTGTCTTGTACTTTTTTGTTTGGTTGATATTTTTTTTCATTCACCTGTTTTCTAAAGAGTGAGAAGGAAGTTGTGGTGTTAGGTGGATGGAGACGTGAGGGCACCTGGAGGGATGGGGAAGAGGAAGCCATGATCAGAATATATTGTTTTAAAATACTATCAATAAAACAATAGAGTATGTACTAACCAGGAAATGGCAAAATAAGGGTTGAATTTATTTCATGTAGCATTTCCATCATTCGAGTAAGAACAAAACACAGCTGCGTTCGTGCGGGGTAAAATATGAATTGTGCAATGTTTGTGATTGTCAATATGGTTTTAATTCCTTATATGTGTGCTTAAGATTAGCATTCTAAGATTTA
Source organism: Cricetomys ansorgei (assembly GCA_026225945.1). Lineage (NCBI taxonomy): Eukaryota > Metazoa > Chordata > Mammalia > Rodentia > Nesomyidae > Cricetomys > Cricetomys ansorgei. Next base: position 41,828,781 of record JAMJFZ010000239.1, on the reverse strand, counting down.
AAAATAGCTGTACAATCCATGTTGATAGCTGACATTTAAACCCTTTGTTTACTTATTTCAGCATCACGTACTAAATTTTAAAAAGCATTATTTTGAAGAGGAATGTAGTAAGAGCAGCTAGTGGCTTCACATGCTTTAGATTTTCCTGTTTGCCTCGGGACTCACAGATTACGTAGTCAGCCTTGAGATAGCAAGTAAATAATTAACTGAGAGGAAGTGTTAGACAGGAGAGCTGCAATGTACGGGAAGAAGAGCTGTTAAAGAGTCCTCAGGCTGAGTGAAAGTATGGGTATGAATAGCAACATAAAATATGATTACTGGGCACCATTGAGAAATAATTTGATGGTAACGATCATATTATAAAGACTGGCCAGTCAGCATGATTGTATACTCATTCCAAACATAGTCATTGTGAGGCTGCAGGCAGAAGGCAAATAGCTGAGTATACAAGAAATGGAGTAAAATAATTATAATAATTGATGTAGCAATTTATTTTTAATAATAAGGGAAGTATTTAAGGGATGCAATGAACATCAACAGCCATAGAACCAAGCATACCCTTGTTTGGGTAGTGGGGGTTAGGTATTGCATCAGTTGGACCTGACAAAGAGGAAGAAGGAGTTAGACTTTGAATTGGGGGTGGGAGGGGGAAGACCTTGAAAGTCACTAGATATGGAAAGCATGAGAAAATAATCATGAGACCATAAGGCTGTGGAAGGGAGGGGAGATCTGGCTTAATACTGGATTATGCAGAGTAGAGTTCTCGAGAATTATGACACAACTGTTAATAAAGAGGTTGATAGCGTGCCCAACACCAAGGCAAAAATGTCTGCAATTCCTGCAGTAAGGGAGGCAGTGGTGAATGAGTGACCTGAGAACAGAGATTCAATGGCAGAGTAAAAAAACAAAAAATAATTAATCTGGAAGCAACAATAAAGATCAAAGAGTAATAAACAGATTCTACTTTAAAACGTGTTGTGAGAGGCAGGTAGGTGAAGAATACCAGTCTCAGCTCTGGGTAAAGCACAACACTGGCAACTGTTGATTAAATCTGGCTAGAGCTCAAATGTTTGAAATGTGACATGTGAGCGAAGGAAATCTGACAAATCTACGTGAACTGTGTGCTGAGAGGTGTGTCATGCCTTGGGAAGCTACGGCTTCCTGTGGTAACCACACAGAGAAAAAGTGAGGTCACAACACAATCACCCCTAACAGAAAGAGTGTTGACAAAGATGCGAATGTTAGAGAGAGTCGGGAAGGTTGAAGGGAACTCTAGGGCTTTCTTTAAATCCTAGCTGCAGAGACTTCAGCTTCCAAAGGCAGCGCATTAGCAGTTACCACTCTGCTGACCCTGGAGAACTTGTGAGCTTTTAGAGATCTTCATACTGAGAGACATGGCAAGCAATACTTTAAAAACATTTATTGAACATGTATGTGTACAACGATTTGAAGTTTTAAAGGAATTTTAAGTGGATTTGTACTTCGGGACCTATGTGAAAGTAGTCATTGGTCAACAGCCTAGTTAAAGGTTCTAGAAATGCCAGGTGGAAGTGGACCAGATACATGGTTCTCTGCTGCCACCTGCAACAGAAACCTTCCCTCAGATCATGCGGGATTCTTGATTTTGTTGCAGAAAGAAATTTCAGAGCAGCCATAGAAGCAGAATTGGAGTTTATTGAAAGAAATTTTTGACTCAGACTTAAGCATAAGGATTATAAAAGGGACATGCAGAGAGAGACAAACGCTCACATGTGGAAATGGGGTTCTCAAAGGCGAGTCACAATTCATTCTCTTTATAATAGCTAGGTATACAATTTTGGTGGGCAGTATAGCTATCTTGAAAGGATTGATTTTGGATTTTTTTCATACTACTTATTTTTTATGGAAAATATATATTTTTCATTCAACACCCCCACTTCCTCCCAGGTCCTTCCACCTACCCACCCACCCATATCCGTGCCTTCTCTCTCCTCATAAAACAAACATGGAAACAAAAACAAACAAGAAATTATAATAGAACAAAGCAAACAAAGAAAGAAAAAGCATGAAAAGTACATGCATAGGGACACACACACACACAGAAGAGAGAGAGAGAAGGAAGAAGAGAGGGAGAGAGAGAGAGAGAACAGGAAATTAAAATATATAAGCAAAAAACCATAAAAAAAATAAAGGCTTGAAGAATCATTATGAGGCAAAATATGTCTGAAAGTACAGAGTTCGTTTTGAGTTGGTCCTGTACTGCTGTGTATGCAGCCTGCCTTTGAGTGAGGATTTTGTCTAGTGAGACTCCATCAGAGAAAACTATTTTGTTTTTCTTTTTTCCCTTATAAATTGGAGATAGCTTCTAGGTTAGAGATGGCAGATATGTCCATCTGCCCCCTCAGTGTGGCAGTCTCATCTGGCTTGGACCTGCGTGTGCTGCCATTGTCAATGTGAGCTCCTGTGCGTCAGTCCTATTGTGTCTGGAAGGCATTGCAGTATGTATTTTATGTGTAAATATAATGAACCAATACTCTAAAATAGCTAGGACAGTGATGGCCAGAGACTTTTGCAATAGTTCTGATTGTAATTTAATGAGGAAATTGAACAAAATAGTGTGGATGTTTACATTGATTGTCAGCTGGACAAGAACGGGAATAATCTCCGAAGAGGAGCATCTGGGTGTGCCGATGAGGGGTTATCTAAATTGTGATAATTGAACGGGGAAAACACAGCCCGAATGTGGAAGTACTATTGTACAGGCTAAATAAATAAACCGAGGTACTGAGCAGCAGCATCCGTCTCTTGCTGCTTCGTGGTTGTGGACACGATGCGGACCGAGCTCTCCCTTGGAACTGTAAGACAAAAAACAGAGCCTCTGATTCTTACGTGCTTTTGTTGGGTTATTTTATCACAACCAAAGAAGAATGAATGAAACAAATGGCTTATGATTTGTTAATGAAATTGCTATACAATATTAAATATATAGTAAAATGATATTTTGTTGCAATATAGTTTAAATAATAGCCATTAAGAGAAATTCATTTAACCTTAAGACCTCCGTGAAATTATTTTGTCAAGACCGTTTCAAGTGGAACACTTTTTTAGTCCTGAGTTTGTTTTTAGTAATCATCTCTATTTTGTCATTAATCCATAAGTATGCATGATTGTTAAAATAGCTATGAAAACAAGGTCAGTTAAAAAACCTTTAAGTCAATTCACCCTTTGTCTTCTTAAGCGGAGATCAAGCCCCGGTGCCTTCTGCTCTCCAGGATGGAGCAGATGTACATCTAGCACATGTTAACTTTCCTGAAGGAGGGACATACTGGCAGGGAGGCTGGACTGTGCTCAGTCTGAAGACATATGGGAAGAGTGTGCCATCATCACACTGACAAGAGAGAAGTCACTAAAGGTGAAGAAAGACAACATTAACAAGGAAACTTTAACTGAAGCTGAAGTTTTGGATTCTGGCTTTATACGAACTCTGGATTTTTTTTTTTTCTCTTTTGAAGTAATGAGGAGCAATACCGAACAACAGAAAACTTTGAAGCGATATTCAGGGCGGCCTTACTATTTTATGGTGGACTTTGAGTCACGGGGTGCTTTATCGAACTACTTCAACATTACAAGTGAACCAAAGCATACATTTCCCGGTTCATTAGCCTAGGAGGGAAGGGTGCAGCAGAGGCTCTAGATACTGTGGGCAGGTGTTTTGCGATTGCTTTCTCTTAGGTGGATACTCCTGTTCTTGGTTGATTATGCCATTTATTAGTAACCTCCCCAGGGATTAAATACAGTGAAAAGCTAAAAGGGATGCTATGGTTTAGGAGAAAACAATGGGTCTTCTGCTTCCTCCTACCATGTATCCCCAACATGGTAAATTCCCCCAGAGAATAGTTTTTTTAAAAAATTGCCTTTCGGGGCAGGGTGCTTTGTTTTGGTTTGGAGATAGGGTCTTACACTGTATGTCAGACTGGGCTAGCACTAACCACGTTGATTAAGAGCATCTTGAAATTCTGACTAATGAAAATTCTCCAGTCTCAGCCTTTCACTATTGAGTTTATAGATGAGAGCCATTTATCTCATGCTTCTGTAATAAATGATTTTGTGATAAGGTTTTACTAAGCCACCTAGACTCCTCTAACTCTCAACACGTAACTCAAGCTTCCTCTAAATTCTCCCACCTCGTTCCTCAGTCTTCAGGAAAAAAAATGGAATTATAGCTATTTGCCATCATGACCAACATAAACAGAAAGCTTTTAACTCAGCCTTTTCAAAGTCAAAATGTTATAAAGAACCGTAGTTCAATGAAAGGACTTTCAAAAGGATTCTAAACTGAGACATCTTCCTTGAAATGTTCTTATGCATGCTTGAGCGTGTCTAAGTCACATTTTCCTGGCAGTTTTCTCTGTCTTTCCCCTATTACACAGCCACTTCCTCTTCATTTGACCTAATTTCAAATGGGAATCTGATCAGAGATTTGGATTTGGGGGGTTTGGGGGATGTTCTCTGGTGAATAGAGCTTTGAGTTCTTTGTTTTGGCCTGTTTTTATTTACCTACCTTTGTGATTTGCCTTGTTATCCCTGCAAAGCTCAGGAAAGGACACAGAGGATTCAAGGAGAAACTTTCAGGAGGTAATTTAGCTTTGATTGAGTGTACTTGTATTCAGGAACTGCATGTAACAAATGGAGACTCCTGAAGTGTGATCAGTCTAGGTTTGAATATTATTTGATATCTGTTTTAACCTTACCTCACCCAGTGTATCTGAACTCAGTTGTTACATGACAAAGCAAATGTATAAGCTGCACATGTGAAATATCAGGTTTTACCTACCATGGTTTGTCTTACATTGCCATCTATGCTTTTGTCAAAGTGTTAGTTTATTATAATTAACCAAATATAATGAAATAGAAGAGATTCTCAAGACCCATTGAACGCAGATAGTGATGCTGTTAAAATTCTCTGACAAGGTTGGGATTCTTAGTGAAGCAGATTACTCAATGATGGTAAGCAAGTGCACATTGTAACCACCTACCACCTGGACTCATTGTAACCACCTACCACCTGTGCACATTGTAACCACCTACCACCTGTGCACATTGTAACCACCTACCACCTGTGCACATTGTAACCACCTACCACCTGTGCACATTGTAACCACCTACCACCTGTGCACATTGTAACCACCTACCACATGTGCACATTGTAACCACCTACCACCTGTGCACATTGTAACCACCTACCACATGTGCACATTGTAACCACCTACCACATGTGCACATTGTAACCACCTACCACATGTGCGCATTGTAACCACCTACCACATGTGCGCATTGTAACCACCTACCACATGTGCGCATTGTAACCACCTACCACATGTGCACATTGTAATCATCTATCACCTGTGTAACCAACTACCACCTGTGCACATTGTAATCACATATCACCTGTGCACATTGTAATCACATATCACCTGTGCACATTGTAACCACCTACCACCTGTGCACATTGTAACCACCTACCACCTGTGCACATTGTAATCACATACAACCTGTACACAATAACCACCTACCACCTGTGCACATTGTAACCACATACAATCTGTACACAATGTAACCACCTACCACCTGTGCACATTGTAACCACCTACCACTCATGCACATTGTAGTTTGCTCAAAGTCTGGGTGCTTTGCTGTCCTCTTACTGTAAAATTAAGGCAACGAAAGTATAAAATATATAAATTTCTTAGAAGATTCTCTGTTATGGAATAACTACAGTATTAATTATACCTATTATTCTTGAAATGCTATCTAAAAACCATAGAACTAAATATGAGAAAATCAGATTTTAACCTAACATTTTTTTTTCTTTTATGTTCAGGTTACCAAATCCATCTCACATCTAAACTGACCTTTGACTATTTCATGAATGAAATTTTGGCACAGGCTTTGTAACTTTTTAAATTACATATAACAGAATATACACCCCGCTTCAGCTTCTGTGAGTTCAACAAGAACACCATGCCAGACAACCATTTGATATCTACAGGGATCCTAAGACAGACCCATGCAAGTCAGTGCCTGGGTTGGGGGAGCATCAGGGAGCAGGAAGATGGAGAGAGATGGAAGGAGGAGGAGGCTGGGATCCGGATGTAGTGTTCCAGAGAAGAAAAATAAAATAAAAACCTTTTAAAAAGTGATTCTAGGGAAATTGAACATCCGAATGTAGAAAAATTCATATATTTTTATTTGTCACCTTATATAAAAATCAACTAAAATGAATCAAAGGCCTGAATTTAAGACCTGGAACTTTAAGAGAACAGTATATAAGACACTCTTCAAGGCACACTACTAAGATTTTTATTTTATGTGCTTCCATAGCTGGCTTTTTTACAGGGGTCTCAAGGATCAATCTTAGGTCATCACGATTTCAGGGAAAACACTACACTGACTGAGCTGTTCCCGCAGGTCCTGCTCAATTATTTTATGCGAATGCATGATTTGATAATGAGAGTCTTATGTATTCTCAAATATACCAGATGTATAATATGTAAGTCTCTCCTGTTCCATGGGTAAACTCTCTGTTGATTGATACCAAATTTAAGTTTGGTGGAATCCTTAGTCTGTTGCTGAGATCTTATTTGAAAATTTTGTAAAGTGTCCTATTATAAAATCATTTACTCTACATTTTTCAAATAATTGTATATTCTTCGTCTTGCATTTAAACCTTATAACTCATTCTGCACTGATTTGATTCAGCCAGTGAGATACAGGCACCTGGGTTTGAAATTTCTGTAAGTGGTCATCCGTTTTTCTACCACCATTTATTGATATAAAATCCTTTCCCCAGTGTGTGCACTTGACATTTCAGAAATGTTAGGCTTTATACATGGATTCTCTAGTCGATTTCAGGGTTTTATATGCATGTTTTTATGCCAATGTAGCATTATTTTGATTACTCTAGTTGGGTAATGTGTTTTGAAGTCACATATATCGATGATGATGATAATAATAATAATGATAATAATAATTATTATTATTATACCCCCTATTTCATTTTATTATTCTTGCTTGAGTTTTCTATGTATTCATAGCATTTTGTTTCTTTAAGTTTGTGAAAAACCTTTTTAGTTCTATAAAGAAAGTTATTGTCATGTTGACTGAGATTGCATTGAATCCATAGACCATTTTCAATACCATCTAAAAAACAGACAATATTAATTTTTCAGTGTATGAATACAGATACTCTTTTTGTTTATTGTGTCTTCTATTTTGTCCATCAATATTTTGAAGTCATCAGTTTTTGGTTTTTTTACTTCTTTGGTTAAACTTACGAATTTTAATTTTAGTTGCATTATAACAAGATATTTTTTTTCATAGAGTTCACCATTGGCAAATATGAATTTTACTGATTGTATATTATTTTCCTTCCATGTAACTCTGCTAATCCTTTTATTAGTTTTAACAAATTTGGGAAAATATGCTGAAGATTTCTTTGCTCATTATTTATCATAAGTGACTGTTGGCTTGTTCCTTTTGAATATGTGTGCTAGCTATTTATTTCATGACTGTTCTGGCCATCACTTCTAGAATTATCTTAAATAAAGTATCAGAAGTCAACATCTTTGTCTCATTTCTGCTTTTAACTTTATCCACCCACTGCCTATACTGTTTTCTTGGGTTTACCATATACAAGTATGTATTTGTTGATTCATAACGTATTGAATTCTAACCAAGATGTGATATAGATGTGTCAAATAACTTTTATTTCATTCATGTGATGATGTGGATTTTCATTTATTCTGTCAGTGGATACATGCAGTACTATTGTTGCATCCCCGAGGAGAATCCCATCTGATGGTGATACACTTCTAATGCTCTGCTGGGTTTGGTTTGTTAGAATCTTTTTGAGGATTTTCAGAGCTATTTTCATTACACATGTCAGACTGTTGCCTTTTGGTTGCTGTGAACTTCATCTAGGTTTGGTACCCGTGGCCTTCAAGAACAAATTTGAAAGAGTTCTTTCTCCTTTAACCTCTGCAATAATTTGTAAAGAATTAATCTAAGTCCCTGTTTGGATATTTGGCAAAATTCAGTATCAAGTCCGTCTTCTTCTTCAGTCTCCTTCTTCTTTTTGTTCTATTCGTGACATCTATTTTTTCTTTTGAAATACAAATATCTCTAACAAATTAGATGAAAAGATTCTATTATTCTGGTTCATAGACAACTGCAACAGCAAGAATGGGCACGAAGCAGATCACTGATTCTCCTTTGACTGGATTCACCGGGACCCTCTGGAGGGCTCCTCTCTGATCTCTCCCTTTGTTCCCTGTTGGAAAGGATTGAAATGCAACCAGGTAAGGTGTACTTTTAAAAAAAGAAAACTCATGCATGGTTGGTGGGAATGTAAACTGGTGAAGCAGTTACAGTGTGGAATTTCCTTGAAGTCCTAAACAAAGCAATCAGAGGATACAGAAATTTCACTCCTCCCTATACATATGAAGGCCATTAAATCAGTATATGAAGAAGACAGTGGGCGTCCAATGTGCAATGCATTAGTCACCATAACAATGACATGCTGTCAACTTCAGTGATGACTGACAGATGACTAGATAAACAGTAGAGCGCATATGTTTTGCATAAGTCTTTCAAATAAAATAACTATATGTTCATATATTGCTACATAATTATGTTATATATTTTATATTTATATGATAATATAAACTAATACTACCTATCAATAAAATTTCAATGAAATCCCATCCTACACAACAGCGTGTCTGGGACAAAGGAGCTTTATCTTAAGTGCAACAAGGTAGGCACAGGAAGACGATTATCACATCATGTAAAACTATTCATAAATATACTGAAAAAGGTTGGTTTCACAGAAACAGGAGCAGAATAATGAATAGTCTCTGGCACCTAGGACATGTAAAGAGTAGGAGTGCAGATGTAGGCTGGATCATAGGTACAAAATTACATAGATAGGTGTAGGAAAATCTAGTTTTCTATAGCACAGTACGGTAGCCACAGTTTAGAACAATTCATTATATGTTTTATAAAATAAAAGAAAGGAGTTCGAAAGTTCTCACACAAGAATTTATAAATATTTAAAAAATAACAGCAAAAGCCATTTCTATTTGATTGTTGAATATCACTATGTATGTGTTGAGTTATAATACTGGACTCACAAAAGTGTGCAATTATTTTATACATCAAAAAAGATGCTTAAGTCCCTTTGTACAAAAGAAAGAAAAAAATTTTAACAGGCCTTAGGTAATGATGATGTTTCTCATGACAGAACAACACCTGGATGTTGCAGGAACAGCAAATAACAGAAATAAGGCTAAGGCTGTAGTACAACTGGATCTAACAGGATGCATGCTATGGAGGGTAAATTCATGATACTAACTTACTAACTTTAAAATCCTATACTCCAACTTTCAAATAAGAAAACATACCCCGATGTTGCAAACTGTTAAGATGAGAAGCTCTTGACTTTCAGCCTGTGGTTTACTGATGAACAGGTATTCAAATATGAAGTTCTTCGGTACAATTTAGGGAATTTGTAAGTGCTGGATATTCCTAGATTCCATTTTGGCCTCCACATCTAGGCATTCTGAATGCTAGTAATATTTCTCTTGTCCACTTCCATGCAGATAGCATAAAATTGAGAATTAAGCATCAGGTGAAGCTTGGTGGTGATGGTGCACATCTTTAATCCCGGCACTCAGGAGGCAGAGGTAGGCAGATCTCTGGGAGTTCGAGGACAGCCTGGTATACAGAGTGAGTTCCAGGAGAGATACAACAGAGAAACCCTGTCTTGAAAAAAATAAGCAAACAAAAAATAGATACTTCCCTGAGCGCAAAGGTAGGATGTCTCTCAGAGGAGCTGAAGCAGATAGAAGGGCATTGAATACCCTTTTGCCTTCCAAAACAGCTCAAAATAAATATTTATTTTGAATAAAACACCTGAATGTTTGTCAAAACAGCCCACCTTGCATAGAAAAGTGGAACACTTAAAAAAATCACTCGTGTTTAATAATTATTTGGAAACTCCCAACTCCAATTTAAAACAGTTCCTTCTAAGGGGCCACCTTGGAGAATAATTCTCATCTCATAAAAATCTGTAAAAGCAAATGGGGAATCTAACAGAAGAGGGGAAATGCCACAGACCACCCCAGCCGGGTATGGGGGTCCCTGGGGTGAGGGTCCTCGAAGACCAGGTGGGTAAGGATTTGGCGGTGACAAACGGAAACAGAGGCAGTTTGAATCTGAGTGTATTTTGCTGCTTTCAGGCAGGGATATTTACACAATTAAAACAAGTATTAGGAGACTTAGAAGATGTGTTTAGTGAAGCGATCATGAACAGAACAAGTAACATCATTATTTTCATTACTTGGCACAGCAAAGCGCAGAACCATCCTAAGTTAATGGCGTACTTGCAAGATGAGATTAATAAACTCCTGCGGTCAGTTATTCTCTAACATCTAGTACCTAAGTCTCTGTGAATCTTCAAGGTATGATTTTAAACTATTTTAATGCTTTTTTATTTAATGCTTTCTTATTTGCCAAAATCTACACTTTTGATAACACACACATATGGAGTTTTGTAGAGCTTCTATCATTGTACTATTTTGTAAATGACTCATGAAATGAAGCACTGGCTTCCCCGGGATCAAGATCACGGCTAGTTGACTCCATCTCAGGGGTGCTTTCTCATCCGATTCCCCACTTGAGATCTGCGTGGACTATCAGGAGCATGTCATGAACATGAAAAAGAATAGAACGGATAAAGTGCCACGAGATTACGGCTACACATTCTGCTTAGGGCAGGAGTCCCACGTCCCACTCCAGGAGACCTTCTTCCTTTGAAGTCGAACACTTCAGCCTGTGAACAAGTCACACGGATTCTACTGGACTTCTTACTGTAGACAAGGACCCTACTCAAGTGTCCCTTTCGCCACGATTGTGCATGTCCCTAATCCTACAAGTTATTAGAATCATCTTTACTCATTTTGTTAACATCCCTGTCTGCTCCTGTGTTGAGGAGCTTATTGATAGGAGACATATTTTCCATATCATATCATGAAATTCTGTTGATTGCACTATTTCCTTAAATGTCATTAAAAGAAATATAAGGAAATAGTAAAAAAAAAAAAAGCAATTAAAATGGTTTCTCCTGGGTAACTTTGGATTTTTAGGTATATGAAAAGGGAAAATACATTTTATGAATAGTGAAGGTTGTCTTTGAAAACTATGAATAGTCAACTCATTATATATATCACACGTTAGTTTGAAGTGGAGGTCAAATCAATTCCTATCTGAATGCTTATTACACTTTAACTCTAGGGAAAATGATATCTCTCTGTAAATCATTTTATTTGAGCTTTCTATTGAAAGAAAATATGTCTGAAATGAAAAATTATTCCTCCAAATACCTTTTAGGCTCCTTTAGTGAATAAACTCAAAAAGGTTTAGATATATTTTACTGTATTCCAGGATTAACCACTTTATCTATTCCATCATTTATAACCACACCCTGGGAGAGGCTAATTCTTCTTCTCCCAGTAGTCATTAGTTACCTGTTGTTTTTTGGTCTAGGGGTAGAATCTTGTGAGATCCCACCCACTCCAATTTAGCATGTCCATCAATATTTCTATGTGGATTTTTCTCCTAATTCCTGGAGAGACTGTTTCATAGCAGACTTTCTGGTGTCTGATTCATGCAAACCCCACCTGCCACATTGTGCAGGAGCTGGGATGTAGATGTATCTGTTGGAGCTAGATTCTCCATAGCCTATTGATCTCTGCACTGCGGCCAGGTTGTGGATTTCTGTAATAGTCTCCAGTAAAGTGAGGCTTGTTTGCTGAAGGGTGGTGGCTGTGCTTTAAGGATAAGATTTAGAACGTAGTAAAGAATTGTGCTGCTCTAGCAAAATGGACTTGGTAGATTATTTTCTGTGGTCTTTAACCTCACTAGCCACAGGAAGCTGGCCAAGCTTCCAGTACCAGTACTGATTTCTCTTGTGTTGAGTGGGCCTAGAGAGCTGTTGCTTCACTGACCTGTGAGTGCCATTTATTGCTCCTTTGTAGATAGCTTGACATGCTGATCATTGTTGACATTCCTAGGTGTTGCAGCTGGGGAATACTTTATCATTTCTCTTCAGCTTTGGCATCTTGCATAGTATTTTCTGGAACCATGGGAGCTAGACCACAGGAAGTAGGTTTTCAAGTTAGATTTGACAAGCATTATCTGAGTCTTGTGCCCTAAGTGTGTGGTGTCTTCAGCAATTGGGGCCCATCCTCAATCCCTAAGAGGCAACTAAGGGCAACTTTGATAGTTTATATTGTTTGGGGGAATCACTTGGACTATCATGACCAACTATTCAAAGGGAGTTTCCCAAGCTTGGTACTGAGGTTTTTGTTAGTCTGTGGTTCTAGTGCAGAACACTATTAGCCTAAGTAATATAACTTCCTTTAAGATGCACTTAAGCACTTCCTGCTAAAAATATCTCTCTTTTTGTAAACTTCAATCATTTTTTTTGATGTGCAAAATCATTCAACAGCACTTCTACTTAGTAGTTGGACACATGTAGTACATTATCATTATCTACGCCTTCCTGGTATTCATAAATAACCAGCATGCAGTTACACTCTACAGCTGTAACTTAGTACTCCATTAACCATCCTCTCCTCTCTCTCTCTCTCTCTCTTTCTCTGTGTGTGTGTGTGTGTGTGTGTGTGTGTGTGTGTGTGTAGATGTACGCCTGCTGTTACAGTTCACCAAGGAAGACAAGGAGGTGCTTTCTCATACATGCAAACTCTGCCAGACCTTAGCAGAGGAAACCACGGTCCTGGCCAGCTCTATACTTAATCGACAGTAGAACCCCGAGCATGATAGTTCAGGTGTTTTTACTGATTTAGAACTCCTCAGGTGTTCTACTGATAGCACACTCAGATCATTAGCAATTAAACAACCCCCCACGTAAATCCAACACCTGCAAAAAATATAAAATGTCAAGGCCTATGACTCCTTTTTTCCAACAATGCACACAAACAATTATTTTATATATAACTAAAATTAAACTTCTTCAACATGTGTGTGTATGTTTTGGTCACTAATGCTAAATTGTCTGAAGAATATCTCATAAGAAAGTTCTAAGTCTCCATACTTCCTACAATTTATGTTTCATCTCCCATCAAAATAAATATTCACGTTTGTACCTGACTTCTATTCTCAAACGTGTATTGTTTTTCTTAACGTATATGAACTGCCGTCTTACAGTGGCACTAGAGTGGAATGTCAACCTTGCATTATCAGTGGCGCCCAGAAGCAAACCCAGAACCACGTTTGCTTAAGGATTCGAATGACAGCAATTAGCAAGGACACAATGACAGCCTCACAAAGGCTTCAGAAAACAGATACGGGTTTGTCTATAAAATCACCACAGAGGACAGTTTTACCACACTGCATACCATTTAAAGGAGAATAGGTCACACCCTTGCAGGGGAGCTTTGAGCTCAGGGTTCTCAGCCTGGATAAGGAATTAGTCACGCCCTAGAAGATAAGCAGGACCGTGCGCTGTTTTAATTTCAGCCATGAACCAAGAATTAATGCGTACATTTGACCTATTTTCTCACCCAAACACAGCTTGTTGAGGGTCATCTTGGAAGCAATAATTAACACACACAAACTCTTTACTGACAGAAACATTTTCCCGCCCAAGGGCCAATTTTTAAGGAAGCTAAATTACTTAGGGAGGCTATAACATTAACCAAGGAAGGCCTGAGATTCATTTACCCAGGCTTTGACTTTGCTCTATTTTAAGAATTAGCTTAAATGTTGTCTGTTCTCTGGTTCATTATGTATTTTCTGGAAACGACCTTGTGTCAGTCTTCGTTCAGTTTTCTAGGCGATTCTCATCCAACACGACTCTGTAACTTTCCTGTCATCTACAATGTGCAAACATTCGGTATTATTAAATATTATAGCAGCCTGTTTAAAATAATCATCTCACAAATAAGACCTAGCTTTCTCTTGGTTTGCATTAATTAATGAAACATAGTGGTCACTAAATACTTATTTCCAAGAGAGACTCCTCCCCCTGCTCCTCCATGATTTTTAATAAGGTTGACTGAAGTGGAGAAATTATTAAGAAATATTTAAAAATTATAGATCTTGCACTTATGATGCACAGTACGATACCCCCATCTCTTAGTATCAAATGTCAGCCAGTCTGTTTATTCTTCCAAACAGGGCTGAGAGGCTAAAGCTTGCTTCTGTGTTAGTCACCAGCGCTGTATTATTGTATTGCCTTTATCTTAAGGATTTTGCGTTCTTGTTGAATCTGTCGATCACTGATTTCCCTCATAGAACGGTCCACATTGGCTGGAATGAGGAAATAATGGGTTTTATTAAAATCCCCCATCTCTCTTCTAGCTGGCATTTCATATTAACATATGTAAGCAGCAGATGATTACCCAGTGGGTGAACTTCGACTTAGTAGCAGTGGAGAAACAACCGTGACTCTGTACCTGTGAATGAAGGGAAGAACATTATTGTTGAACAAATTTCCGATTTGTGCCCTGGAGTTCTTCTCCCAAAGGAAAGGCCTAGAATGGTTTCTGAAACTATCTTAGAGTGTCAAATCTAAGAGGTTTAGGGTCTGCCCTTTCTTATCAAATGACTTGGAACATAATAATAGCCATCTTTTATTTTTCTTTTTAAAATTTATTTTTATATGTTGTGCTGGGCTTTGTATACCTATGCATAGCTGCGTGCAGAGTCCACAGCAACCATAAGAAGGCATTAGATTTCCCAGTAATGGAGTTATCAGTAATTGTGATCCATCCTGTGTGGGTGCTGAGAATTCAACCTGAGTTCTTTTAATGAGCAGCCAGTGCTCTTTATTTCTCAGCAAGCTCTCCAGCCCCTTACTGACATTCTTAATGTGGCAAAAGTTTATTATAGATAGGAAAGTTTAGCCCTAGCTGCTGATCTTCCCATGAGGGGGACCTTGGATCTTCTCTGTCTACTTCTCTGTAGAAGTTACTTCTCTGTAACTGTTGCTCATTCCAAAACACAGATGAACTCAACATTGCTGGTGAGCGCATGCATCCTTCATTGATCCCTTCATAGGAAATATCTAAACATACTTATTCCAGATGACCTAGAAATCCTGTAGCTTTGCAGTAAGCCAAGAACCCATGTTGACTACTAATTTATGACCCTAAATGGATGGGGGACTGACTAATAGAGATTCAACAAATTTGAACAATTTCAGTCAGTCAGACATCAAAGCAGCTGACAGAAAACTGTACTTAGGAAATTTAACTAGAAATCAAAAACTGTAGAAAGAAATGGCAAGTATTTTTTTAAATCATTTCTCTACGGCTTGCTTCCTGGTTTTTGCACATCTTGTGAACAAGCCATTAACTGCCTTCTCTTCTAAAGTGTTCTTTCACGGATATTTATATAACTATTAACATGGAATTAAATTGGCAACTCTTGCCTTCGGGTCAAGGGTAGGAATGGTTATCATAGTCCTGAAAATAGAGTTAAGATGTGCCTCTGGAAAACAAATAACACAGGAACGAAAGGTTTGGGTTCAGTGCAGTGAGTGTTGCTTTCTTAAACTGAACCACTGCGAGCACATATTTCTCCTCTTTGTATCACCCTGTTGTAGCTGAAGTTAGCAAGGGCACTGCAAGGAAAGTTGATCCTCTACTTTTTGAAGTTGTGATGGATAACAAATGCCTTGGTTACTAAGCCAGGTCTCTTTTGAGTTTTCTGCTATGACCCTCCATCTAGTAAGCTGTATTTTTAGCTTCTAAGTTGTGTAAAAATCTGAAAGCCTTAGGAATTTTGGCATACGTCCCTTTTCTCAGTGAACTTTCCAGATGTTTTAAGATTTTTCCTTTACTTCGACTATTATTATACATCTACAAAATGTTTTCTTTATGGTTATATCACTTGGTAGATAAGGAAAATTTGAAGGATTGTTTATTATGTTGAAAATGGATTCTGTTGGTCTTTGCATCTTTCCTACTTCTCTCTTAAAACATTATGATAATTTGCAGTGGGTTCCCAGAATTTTCTGTAGCCATGACTACCCTCATGAATAGAAAGTTTATCTCCTTATTTTTCTTCACAGTTGGCTTCATGGAAAAGCAGATATAAAAGTGTCCTCCTTGTGTAACCATTTTTAATATGAAGTTGCTTCTTTAGAAGAAATACTTTGTTAATTTTTGGATTGACCAATTTTTAAAATATTTTTGAAAGCTTTATTTTTTCAATATTGGCGCGTACATACCTGGGAGCAATGTGTGGGCAGGTATCCTCCAAGTCCAGAATAGGGCACCTGGTTTCCTAAAACTGTAGTTCAGGAAGTTGTAGGCCACCCGAGGTGGGGTGGGAACCTCTGCAAGAGCGGTATGTGTTCCTAACTGCCGAGCTATCTCGCTAATGCACATTTTTGAGGTCTTATTCACAGAGAAAGTTATTTTTAGTCACTACTAAACCACACGAATAATAGGAAACACAACCACATAGTCAATATTTCAAAGGTTAGGAGGAAGTAATTACAATCCCTTGTTTTCTAGACCTCAACAACTTTTGCTAGAATTATATATCTAGAAAATTCTCTTACAGTCAGTAAATCAGGTGACACATAATGGAAAGACAGAACGAAATTGTGCACTAAATAACTACTGATATTATTATTATCATTACTTAAATGTGTGAAACATTCAAGCTTTCATTTCTGCTGCTTTTCTCACTGTGTGACTTAAACTCTATGAAGTGCTGTTTTGCTCTCAGTGGGGTTGTCCACAGTTCGGAAGGGCAACTTGAGACAAGATTTTGATATGCTACAGCTTGAGTGATATGCTCACTTCCTAATTCCAGTACTATGTCACTCTATGCATTCTATACAGAGAACTATATGACCAAAACATAAGAATTAACTGAAGGTGTTTTTACGGTGATGATTGGAAGATACACAGAATATACAGCTCTTCAATATAGTCTTGCCTTAATAAGCAGTTTCCACACAAATAATTATGTACAGTTCTTCCACTTGCTTATAATTAAAAAGAAAGACATCCTCCATGCTCGAAATGTGGTAAATACTGAGATTAAGCGGGAAAAAATTAAATAATTTCAAAAGGTCAATTGAATTTGCCATAAAAACAAAGCAGTTGTTAATTTTGTGCTACTACACCAAGCTCTGTCAACAAGCAATACGGATCTATCTGTGCACTCCTTGGCGTGTGGATCCTCAGCCAGGAAACATGCTGGGAAATATGTTTATAAAAAACCCACCAAACGAAACAAGGCAAAACAAAAGCATACCTAGAGGGTTCTCCACTTCATGCTTTCTCTTAATGGGGGCATGGCTTTAGGCAATAAATATCAAGAGAGGTTCTGATTAGAAACGTAACTTGAAATTAAACCCACTTTGCAAATCCAATCGGAGCTTAAAAAATCAATGCACATGAGTAAAAACCTTCTCTGTCACCAGTAAGATGGAAGGCATAAATACCTGCTTCCCTGGCAGTTGTTCATTTTTAAAAATCAAGAGTGCTAATAAAGCACAGGGTAACCCTACAGCAGCAGATTGCTCTGTCGCGAAGCCAGTGACGTAGCTGTTTTGAGGAGAACATTTCCGGAATGATAGAAAATGCTGCTTCTCTTGCACTGGGTTCCTTCGCAGCAGGCTTGACGTAGCCCCAAGTGTTTATGCAGCTTTCTCCTTCCCCTTGAGGTCCTTCCTCTCCTCTGTCATGTGCTGGTCATATGGGACCTCTCTTTTTAACCACATGTGTAAATATTGATGGTCTCCTATGTGAAACTAAACATCTTTGGTAGCAGTAGTGCCTTGATGCATGAGAGTATGTCGGTGCTTCTTCCCCTGGGTTTGAATGCTAGGGGAGTCTATGGGGCTCAAAAACATGGAGGGGTCCGTCAGGGGAATGGACTTTTATGGATGGCTTCAGCACGCTCAAAGACTTTTAGTTCCTTACTTCCCAACTGCTTTTCAATAAAATTAAAGTAGAAGCTAAGGACAGCACCTTTCGATCACTTGGCTGGATTTTTACTGTGAAGGTGCTGCTTTTCATATATATTGGGTTGGAACTGTTCCCTGTTTTAGATCTTCTAGAAGATCACGTGGAGTTCATATTTTGAACTTCAAGGTAACTGTATTTACTTGTAGGAATGTTTTCAATAAAAATTCAATTTGTTGATAAAAAGTAAAGTACAAGCTGAAAGATGAGTGAACCTGGAAAAACCAACAACCCAGATTATTGAGATCCTTCAGTGATTGCAGTAGATCTGGATTTTTAGAGTAAACTACAATGCCCATAACCAAATGTTAATCTTTTGAAATATAGTCTCTAGTGACTTGACTAAGTAGATACCAATGAGTGTAGAATTTGAGAAGTTCAAAACAGTATGAAGGAGGAAGCCTCTCTGTTACCAGTTCAATTCCCTGAAGGAAATCAGTCACCAGTTTGTGGAAAGAAGTTTCAGAGCAGCTGAAGCATGGTTTGACTTTCGAGTGACCTCATAAGTTCAGGCGTGGTATTACTTCCAAGTCAGAGTGTTCGTGGAATCACAATGAAGTCCTATAGAAGCATCCAGAAACACCTATCTGATGCCTTTTTGCTGGTCATTTCTATGTCTTTAAATCTGATCTTTTCCTTAATGTAACAAATAATAAGGGATATAGAAAAAAGGTTCTGCTCTCAGATGCGGTTATGATGACAAAACTTGTATCATTCCGCCTCCTTTCCCATATGACATCAAAAGAGTATTTAGATTCTTCATACAGTAGATGCTAAAAAAAATCTTTGATCATTTAGAAAAAGTTTTTTGTACAAATGTAATCATGTTAATATCCAGAGCCAAAGTCACAAGGAAGATTTTGTCAACATTCAGAGGTCACAGTTCTTTCATTTTTGGAGAAAGTACAACTTCTTCCTAAAGATACTAAAGACTGTGTAACAGACATCACAAATCAATCTTTAAAATTTCCAAAAAATACAAAATTGTATGAAACTCATTAATCAACATCGTCACAGAAGTCACTGATTAAAAGAAATAGGTAGTCAGAAGACAATCATGTGATAAAGAGAAAATAAGTTGGATGTTCTGTGCCATCACAGAAATCTGAAAATCTTTTCCCAAACAGTGTGGGCATAATGAAAAGTACCTTGACAGCAGCAGCGAGCTCTTAAAATAAAATAAAGGCAAGTTCATTAATAAACCAACAGGTAGCAAATGTAGCTGTCCTTCTGATATCTTTTTACTTACAAACGTCCTTGTAAACATCTATGCAACTGAGATACCACAAGTCAGTTCCAGCAATTACAGTTGAAATAATCATCGGGATAATGTGGATCTAAGTGAAACCTTTTCATCCTCTTTATCTTAATTATCAGCTGGATCCACAGCAGTGTGAAAACCAGTGATGTCAGATGCTCCAATGCAGCATAAACATTGTGTTATTTATTTGATTATGTTATTGTGTTACCCAGTGTCTGTAGCATTCTTAAAGGAATATATGTGTTTGTGTGTGTGTGTGTGTGTGTGTGTGTGTGTGTGCCACTTCTAAAGACATTGAAAATTTATTTGTACTCAGAACTCTGTTACTAAGTATATTGACTTTAACCAGCTTAATACTGATGAAACTGCATTTTTATCTCAGTGAAACGTGCATCAGACTTTCCATCTGCCCCTCCGGCGTCCTTAGAGACCAGGCTAAGCAGTAAGGCAGTTACGTTGACTAAGTAATTAATAAGAAGCAGATCTGCTATCCCATGAAACATCTGTGCAAAATTGCTTCAAATCATGCCAGCAAGTCAGGCAACACTGATACAGAAACCTGTGCTTCCCATTGACATTGTTTCTGGTGCAGTGAGTTATCCTTTAGCTGCCAGATCTTCCCAGATTGTTGGTCATTTAGAACGGGCGGAATAAAACGCCCATGGCACAAATCTAGAAGGCTACCATACTGAGCACATTTTTGTCAGCTGATTACCTGACTATTTTTTGATTGTCATCAGGCCAAGGTAGGTCCTTACTTGCTCCCAGAGAAACAAATGCAGTATAGAATTTAGCTGGCCAGCTCTGAAAACAATCACATGCTCCGATAAAGGAACGAAATCCCACATTTTTACAGCCCGTGTGTTCCCTCACCTCAGTCCCTGTGATGCCACAGTCACTTCTTATACAGCAGGCCTCTGAGCAACGACACACTGAGGCTACACCCCTTCTTCCCGACCATTGCTTTTCCTATTTATTACCTGTCTCCCACATTCCATAAATGGTATCAACTCCGCCACTTCTGATGAGCACTGGCAAGAACAATATCACTGAAGATGAGTATGTTAAAGCTGTAGACATGAAACTCAGTCCTCTAAGTCTTTACAGACTACTGTTTGGGGATGACGGAGCACCAAAAACCAAGCCAGCTTATGCAACAGTGTTTGCTTTGGGACTGAACTATACCAACTAGTCTTTGAGTTATGTGTGTCATCTAGATAATAGGGAAAGACTTACGAGTGTCTTCCTGTTGGCGCCAAGACTCACTCTGGAAAATATCCCGAAGAAAGAAGGAAAAGAGACGATGGCTCAGGATAAATTTTAGTTCAAGATATGAGCAGTGTCCAGAATCTTGAAATGTAAAGTTTATCTTTCCAGCATAGACAGACATGTGTGAATTTCTTGGGAGAGTCATATCACTTGGATTTATTTTTGGGGACCACAGAGTAAGAGATGACATTCAGGAAAGCGTTGAGGATTGCATGCTTCCCTTACAGTAGTTTTGTTCCTTGTTGTTCATATTTTGCAGTTTTTCCAACGAGCAGATTTATCATTGTCATTTGAAAAGTGTGTATTTCTGAGTAACAAATTCATGATTGTTACCATGTGCTATATTACTTGATTTGTTTGTTATTTTATAGCTACATGCCCATACTTCTCTTAAATAACCTGTTTATTTCTAAAGTCTACCATTTGCTGGTACTTTTGACTGGAGAGTATTTTATAAGAAGTATAAAGAACTGAAAAAAATGTTGGTTTCATATTTTTTGTAAGATAGTTGAATTCTCTTAGTAAAAAATTGAAAATTATAGACACTATTTTTTTATTTTCTTATATAGTGAGTACATGGCAGGCCCCATGCTCTTCTCCCTCCACTTCTCTCCCTCTCTCCTGTCCCCCAAATCCACTGTTTCCCCCAATTCCTCTCAGAAAAGAGCAGTTCCATGTCTGCCACTTCAGTCTGTGAGCCCCTAAGAGTGCTAGTCAGTTGACTCATTGAGGTTTGTTCTTCTGGTATCTAGTAATAAAAAGGTCTACAGGTGAAAAAAAAAAGTATTTTGCTCAATTTACATAAAACATTCATAACGTAAATTGTGTACCTATAATTTGTTTAATGGCAACATTAAGAATGCAACAATAAATTTGTATGTGCCAGTTGACTAAGGGCAAAATTAAGAATGCAGCAAATGCCGGAAGATCGGGGAATTTGCTGTGAGAGTGTGTCCCCTATTAACGTCAGAAGCTACACACATGACATCTCACCAAGATAACTGCCCCAAAGATAGCATCAATGGATATGCAGAAATGGCTTGGGAAAGTTCCATGAGGCCTCAACCCTACACAAAGAACTGCAGACATGCCGAGAGTCTTCCTCTTGAGGAGTCACTTCATTATCCATTACCAAAGGTCAGACTTGAAAACATCCATGCACGTGACATTGCAGTTACTGAGCAGGCTGTGTTTAGAAATATATATGTATACACGTACCTGACTGGAGCGACACTCAGTGGAAAAGGTAGGCCATGGATTTGACAGAGAACAAGAAGTATACGGGAGGCTTTGGAGGGAGGAAAAGGAAGGGGAAAATTATATTATATTATAATCTCAAAAATTAAAAAAAATGTAATAAAATAATTCAGTTCAAATGAGTCAAATTTAGCTCCTATTTAATAATTCATAATCTTGTAATATATTTTTATTAATTCTTTGAGAACTTCATACATGCACATAGTATATATTGGTTGTGAGCCTCGCCTTTAAGGCTGAGCCATGTCTCCAGCTCATCACAAATAGGTTTGGATCATATTCTCCACCTGCTTTCCCCTTTCATGTCGCCAAGATTCAGCCCCCAACTTCCTTCCCAACTTGACGTCCTCTTTTTATAATGCCCACTGAGTCCAGTGAGTGTTCACAGTGTTGGCCATCATAATATTCTTAACTCAAAGGCTGAGAGGAATACAGGATACTCAATGATCTGATTCATCATATTTATTTTCAGGACGTAGCAGGAGAAGTAGCCTCACACAAATGAAGTCACACTTCCCCAGTGGAAATTACGCAGACTTCTAAAAATCACCGTCCTCTGGACATGGGGTAAATTGTGAGATATCAGTGCTTCCTACACTACAGTAAAACACCATCTATAGTTGTTAAAAACCAATTTTATCTTTTATGTCTTTGGTGAAGAAATATTCCTCGTGCTATAGAAGTGGGCATCCCAATTCTATTTCTCTTCCTGACTGTCATTTTTATTAATGCCAAGGCACCGTGTTCATGTGCTCACACGGATGCCGAGTGGAGGGGAAGAAAAAAAGTTCAAGTCTTCTAAAGCTTTCTAAACTTTTCTTTACATGCCAGGGATATCATAGATTTTTGGAATGATTTTTCTTACTTTGTTTCCTTCTTTATAATTTAGCCAGTAAATCTTTCTTCTATTTTTCAATGACAAACTGCAAGAACGTTTAGTGTCTGACTTCAACTGTAGTTATTTGTATTCAACTGTTGATACTAATAACAGGCATCCTTGCCTGCTGTAGACACTACTGGAAATGTTAATGGTGGTCTGTGCCTGACTGGATATCCCTCTGGAGTAACTGTTTTTCTTTTGGACATAATTTTGCTCCCTTGAGTGAGGAACATTATTTTAGAGGACAAATGAAACTAGCACATGACCTTGACCACTTGAAATGCTGATGACAAGAGTAGAAAATTCCACAACTGCATCCCTGAGCAATTTAAACAGATGGAGACACAAGTACTTTTTAATAGAATAAGTCATTATGCATTCCTAAACATATCGTCTATTGCTCTTCCTTAATAACAGTTATCTTCCTGGTTAAAATTTGCCTTTCATGTTTTGGAAAAGATAATTTTATGGCCCCAAGAGCAGCTATTTTATAACTAATTACTTTATAATAGTAAATAATCTCTAGTGAATAGCAGGAAACTTGCTTAGATGGTCAAGTTGGATTATAGTCAAATGACCCATTAAACATTGTAAAGTAAATTATTAGAAAGTAAGATTGCAATACTCTGAGAACATTTGGATCAACAATTTCTTCATCTGATCCCTGGTCTAGTCCTTCCAAATCTAGACTAAAATATGAAAATTGTACCTTGAACAGTAATAATTCCTGCCCAGGTCTTGCTATTTTAGCACTCTGACAACTTTTGCTAGATGCAGCTTATTCTCTGAAGTCTGCAGAGAACTTCAGGGGGAATTTTAACATCAGAAGCAAAACACTTAGTGTTTCTAGATTAAGGCTGGTTTGCACTCTTAAAACAAAACCCTTCATCTGTGTAATGACGATAAACGTCTTTGAAAAAAAGTCTTTGAAAAAATACACTAGCAGTTTTTCAGATGTGTTAACCTTCTCACCATGAATTAATGTTAATTTCTTGTCTGAGGACAGAGGCTTACGTTTTCAAAACTAATCGAGTCAAAATGAATTGCTTACACATGAATGGATATTACATATAAACTATCTTAAAATAATATTTCCTCAACTATAATGCTACCCATTCACCCCCAGGTAGGCCACATACTTATTTCAGTGATTGTGTAGGACAAAAAATGGTGCATACTAGCAATCTACAGATAATTAGTGAATGGAGTACTGAGTATCTGAGCATTCTTAAGCTTCTGGTCCCTTTGTACAACATAGAAAGCTTTTTCCATTCTGCCTTCAGAGCATCAGAGAAGGAACATAAGTATGCCTGAATTGAACAGTGAGGTAATCGTGCAATTTTAGCTTTATAAATCAGTGATGCCTCACTTGGTTGAGTTCCACATTGATCCAGAAGAGAGGTCTGATATACATATAGTAAAATTAGTTATAATAACAGGAAACAAAAGCAAAATATAAGGGAGTGTATTATCGTAATGTTTAATACGAACATTGATTTTTTTTCATGCTATAATGTATTATTTACAAAGACTGTGATGAATGAAGAAAGTTCTTCACATTTCCAGCTTATATACTCTAAAAAGGACAGTCACCTCATTTGTAAAATAAAATGTGGTAAGCGGGAGAAGCTGTTTGGAAGACCGCATGCCCTCAACACATTTGCTTAAAGCTGAATCTATATTACTGCAGATATGCTCAAGTACCTATGCTTCCCCTGCGCTTAAAACTCCATTCACAGGTGTTCAATACATGATGTTATAATTGATGGCATTAGCATTGGATAAGAAATTACATGAAAACCTATTGAACTGCAACACTTACAGAAATCAATACGAAAATATAAAGTGATACCAGTTTTTGGAGTATCGCATATATTACAATGTGATTTTTACAAACAGTGGTTATCGGTGCTTTTAAAATTAATCACTATTCTTTAAATGTTTGGTGGGAGCTACCTCAATGGCTGAGGGCTTCCCTTTGATTTTTTTTCATTACTACTGTAACTTTCTTACTGTCTTGGTTTGTTCGTATTCTCTATGCTGTCACATGATTCTATCTTGATAAATTGTATATATCTACTAATTTCCCACTTCCACTAAGTTATTCATTATAATGGTGTGTAATGTTTCATTTATAATTTCTTTGACATTCATGCTGACAAAGTCCCTTTTTTAATTTGGTTCATCATTAAAGTTTGAACTCTTTCTAAAAAATCAGTTCTAATTTTGACTTTTCCTAGTGTAGATTTCTCATCTCTATTTTAATTAATTTTGCTCTTTATTGCTTCGTTCCGCTTCCTGCTGGTTTCCTTTCTTCTTCCTCTAATGTCTTAGTGGGTAATGTTGGCTTTCGCTTTAAAATCCTTTCTGTTTGGACTATCCATCCATTGTCAAAAAGATGGTATTGAATTTTCACTATCATCATGCTGCCTATTTATCCTTTCGGCTTGGTAATGCTTGTTTTAAATATATAGGTTTCTAGAGTTATGTTCAAGTGTGTTTAAGATCATAGTTTCTGGATGAATTGACACACTATCATTATGTGCTAATTTTCTTGATCTCTTTAATAAAGTCTTCTGTATTATGATTTGGTTTGAAATATCCTTGCCCCTGTTCCTCTTTTGCTTGCCATGCATAGGATGTATTTCTCCATTCCTTTAATTTTAGCCTATGTATTAACTTACTGCTAAAATAAGACATTATTTGAAGCCTCCTGTGATATCATTGTGATATCCTGTGATACTGTTTCCATTCAAGTAATCTGCAATTTTTATTTGTAGAACGTAGTCTACTTGCATTTTGCATTATCCACAAATAACTTAACTATTATAATTATATTAATTTTTCTGTCATTGGTCATTGCTTTATAATTCCTTTTTCCCTATGTCATGTCTTTGAATATTCCTTTGTGATCTGGTAATTTGAGGGAGTCTTCAACTTGATTTTTTTATCGAGGCACGTGTCTTTGTGTTTCCTAAGATGCTTACGTAAAATATCTTGTCATTATTAAATCTGTTTCATACTGATAGCAGCTTCCTTTGACCAAATAAAAAACTACATTTTAACTCCAGTGTCCCATATTCTGTTATTTATGACACAATTGACATTAGTTTGCATTCCATGTTTAAACTATTTCAGTTGAAATTTTAATGCTATTACCCTTAAGTCACACTACAGTTGGCAATGATTCGTGTATTACAATTACAATAACCAAGTACAGAGAATTTGAATATGTAATTACTCTACTAGTAATCCTTACATTTTTATATGTTTTAATATTATTAATTTACAGATTTTATTCAAATGTTCAACCCTCCTTTAGTACTTCTTGCACGACAGGTCAAATCTTGATACTCTCCTTTTGCTTTCCTTAGCCTAGAAAAGTTTTTTCCCCTTTATTTTTGAAGGATAATTTCACTGGTCATAGTAGTCCTGCTTGTTTTGTTTTGTTTTGCTTTTTGTTCAGTATGGTGAATGTACCACTCTGTTCGCATTGTCCCCAAAATTGTGTCTGAGAAACAGATTGATGACCTCATATGGGGACCCATGTAATGGGCTGCTTGCTCTTACATCTTTCTAAGTTTGCTTTTGTTTCCCCTCTAACTGGGTAGTTTCCTCTGCAATCAGTCTATCTTGTGATTTATCAACTCTACTGTTGAAGCTCTACACTGAACGCCGTTTCATTCATTGTATTCTATCCTAGGATTAATAAATCTGAATTTTGGTGTGATAGTTAGATCATGTTTAAGCATGTTACAATTGTGTTTCCTCAACTACTAAGTTATTTGCAGCATACTGAACTTCCTAAAAACTAAATTTCACCCTTGTCAAGAACATAATTGATTTCCATTTATTTGGGCTGGTTGTTGTAAAGTTACGTAAAATTGTTAAATGTCGTGTTTTCCTGGCAGGTGAGCTAAGCTGTAGTGAATACTCCCAGACAAGGACAGTTCCCTAAAGAAGCAGAGATCAGTCAACCTGCCCAGAAGATGCAGAGATGAGTTTAACTCTGTAGAATAAACAGAGGCCAGCTGAGGTTCCTGGAAGAGGCTCAGACCAACGTGGTGTGCGGTTGCTCCAGGTTCTCAGAGTTTATTTTTCCACCTCTTTCCAGGGTGGGCTTTAGTGAAGCATCTATCTTTGACTCGCTTCTATTCCTGTAAAAACGACCTCACATTCCTATAAGTAACCCATCCCTAATAAAATTCATTGCTTCACCAGTGAGGACATCGGTAAACTCATTACTTTGGTCTGTCATGGATTCCTTTTTTGGGGTGAGTAGGCATGAACGCTTTTCATCTCCCCTGGAAACATTTGTCACACAGCAATGGATGACTCTGAGCTTACTCCTAATGTGTCCAAATGCATGCAAGCCTAGATGCTGAGAGCATCCATTCACTTAAATAATAGTATAGACGCTAGTGTGCTCAGGTCATGATTCATTAGAGAGAGAAGAGGGAGATGAAGCATCCTGAGAGTGAACATTGACCAGCTAAGTTCACTGATGTTGCAGACTATAAATTTCACGGGAAGGTCACTTGTTGGTACTTTTCAAGTAGTAAAGAGAACTGGACGCCTTTGATGAATTACAAACCTACTTGCCATGAGCCCCCCAACACACACACCGTGTATTCCCACACTAGGGAAAATCTTTTTATCATTTTTTATGAATCTATCCTTAAGATTTTGTTTCAGTGATGTCCTGAGTCTACTGTACTTAGTGTCCTCAGACACTGTGGAGATACTCTGCCCTTGGGCTGTCCAGTTTCCAGAACTGTTTTCAATTATTACTCTGTTCTTTACAAGTTATAAAGTCTGTTGTATTCTGTAGCAGTGACAGAAAATGGACTAAGACATGGATGAAGAATTTCACAAGACTTGATTCTAGGAATTTGTTAACCAAATGGCAATATTCACAAATTACACAGTGATATACAATTGTATACCATCAGTGAATTATAAGGCTGATGAGACACTCAGAGCCAGAGCTTAACAACAGGTCATGTCGGTTACACGTTATACAAAGACTAAGGAAGCAAATCCAACAGTTTATGTTTCCCTTTTAATTAAGATGGATAATAAAGATCAAGGAACCAGTCGATACTAGAACATTCTATGAGTGTCAGATTGCAGTAACACAAAAGTGTCTTCCTAGTCGTTCTAAGAGCTGTGTTTGATCTTTGTATATGAAGGCATTCCAACAAATCTCATGGCTCAGTCTTTTCCTGGCATACAAGATTCAGGCCACTGAACCATTTCTAAAGTGACTAAGAGCTCTGTCACGTGCCCTGGAATTCGTGTTCTTTCATTTGTCTTTAATTTATTCAAGAAGTATGAGTTAAGTATATCTCATTGGAGAGATATAGCTATATGAACTAGATAAAGCTCATAATAAAATTAAAGTAAAATAATTTGTTACTAGGACTAAATCAAATGTCTCTCCTTTCTCTTTTTTCTCTGTCTTTCTGTCTCTCTCACCCTCTCACTCTCTCTGGCTCTGTCTTTCTGTGTGTATCTCTCTCTTTTTCCTGCTCTCATTCCTTCCCTCTTATTCTATGTGACTGTACCCACTTTTCTTTCTTAGAAAAAAGGTGGATCCAGGTGCTTTTTGAAATGGATGACCAATATTACTACTATGTGCAAAGAACTCACAGTATGAATAAAGAAACGTAAGAATCAGAAAAGTTTATTATTTATCACACACACTACTTCAAAAGCAATGCACTCCTTAGATTTGTGCCATGTATGGAAGAGGGCAAGAAAAAAACAAATAGGCCTATTATTTTGGAACTTCAAGACTAGAAATGAAAATGTGCATCAGATAATTATAAGCATATAGAAATCATGTCAGAAATATTATTATAAATGTTATGTGCATTTACAAAAGCTGCGCTTAAGAGAATTGACTCTGCCTCTTGGCACAGACTGAGTTCCCCTAGTTCTTCCTGACGGCCCCTTTCAGCCTTTCATTCTACCTAATCTCCAATATTTGCGACTGTACTGACTCACATATCCTCTCTCTACCAGGAATCAAAACCTACCATGCAAGGATAGCTTCAGGTGCTGTAACTGCATTCTGCTTCCTGCCTTTCATTCTCTCCAGACTTACCCTTAGGTCTGTTGCATGCTGCCCACAGAGCCTCTCTTCCCAGCCAGCTCCGTTACCTCTGGATTCATCTCCTGGTGCCCACTGAAGGGGGCTGTTTCAGCCTTTCCTTATGCCCCATCTCCAGTCAGAGACTCAACAACCAACACACACACACACCTAGTACTTTTCTCTACCGGGAACCCCACAGCAATCACTCTTGATTGGACACAAAGATTCTGCAGATGTCAAACCTGGAACCAAAGAAACTCAGAACTGAAAAAGATAAGGCCAGACGTCTCCAACAAGAATGACCTCAAATATCTTAACTCCAGATGTCAAATGCCAGTGCAAAACCAGAAATGTGAACAACTGAGAAAAAAATGCCTCCTTTAAAGCCATCTTTCCTACTGTGTTTAGCCCTGAGAAAAACAATTTAGACGAAGAACAGGACAAAGACTTAAATTAACAATTACGAGTATGTTTATTAAATTAACGAATATGAATATGTTCCAAGACCTTAAAGGGTATGAATAGATGCCGTAATGAAGACCATAAGAACAAAATCATTAGAAGGAAATAATGAAGCAAAGATATGAAAGTAGAATTTGTCAAAGAATAGCGTCGCTAAAGAAATGAAAACCTCACAGGGAAGTGCTGCTGACAGATTAAAAGACATGGAAAAGGGAATTTTGGGTCATGAAGACAAGGTGGAAGAAAAGCTCAGTCAAAAGAAGATTCTAAATATACAAAAAGTCACAAGACATTCAGGAAATCTGGGACACCATAAAAAGACTGAAACTACAAATAATAGGAATGGGGGAAGGAAAAGAATCCCAGGTCAAAGGCATAGAAGGAATTTTCAACAAAATTATAGAAAAAAAACCCTCCAGTGTAAAGAAAGGTATGTCTATGAAGGCACAAAAGACACCAGACAGTACAAGAAATGAAACTCCCTGCAATACATCATAATCAAAACATAAAATATACATAACCAAAAAATATTAAATCTAACTGGCCCATCAGATTAACACATGACTTTTCAACAGAGACCCTGTTATTTTGGTTTCTGTAAAAAAGCAAAATGACATTTGGATTACATTCCTGCTCCCACCCCAGCTGGGTTTAGCTGTTAATGGGTTGGGTTTGGAATGCTTGATGCAGGTGACTATAATTTGGTTAGGTGCAGTCATTCTGGCATCTGTAGCTTACTTTGGGGATTGCATACCGCATGGGTTTATGGGAACTTTTGGTTTAGGGTATAAAAAGTCTGAAGCTCCTGAGGGTCAAAGTGGACATTGGTTGGTTAATTTCTAAAAGAACAAAGGTTGGAGAGATTGCGTTTATAGACCATGAGATGAGATGCTAGTCTGACTCACTGTCAGCTAGTCCTCTTCAAGCTTAGAACAGCCTAAAAAGAGGCTGTGAAGATTTCTACCTTTCTCTCTTTCTATATCAAGGCCGCTTGTAAAAGTGGTGAAGATTCTATCTTTCCTTTCTCCTTCCCTAAACTGAGGGTAAAAGATTGTAGCGTGCTGCTACAATCATGACTCCTAGGGTCATATTGCTATTCCCATACATAAGAGCATCATTCAACTCTTACAAGAGAGCCTTATTTTTACAGTAGATTGGAATTAGCAATGAGATATACAACTTGATAATGTGCAGAGAATGAGAACTCTTGGAGCAGTCAACCCTAAACAGGATTTTTTTTAAAACTCTTGCCTTTAAGGCTCAGGAATGAGGCCTGTGGGAAATTGCCAAAGCCTTCCCCCTTCTTAACCTAGAGGCACGGTCAGGCTGAGAGGGATTAAAAAAGCCTTCCTCTTGTCCAAGTGCAAATATCGGCAGTGTGTGCAGAGACTAGCAACTCCCGCTTCCTCCTCTAGGATGTTTGCTGCCTGAGACTGCCCACCTACAGTAGACATCCTACCAAGGCTAGCTCACCCTTGCCTCTGTGCTGTGCATAATAAACGAGTTGAGGTTCTGGGTTGGTGCATAGTTGTTGACACTCCATCAGCCATCAGCCTGTGCAAATCCCTCCTGATTGCAGATTATCTGTGTGTCTGTGTGTTTATCTTTTCTTCAATCCCTTGCTACCTCTAGTCAGAGTCTGGGACGCACACTGTGCAAGGACATGGGACAGCACTAATAAATAAAGAAGTGCATGCAGGTACCATTGTTCCATATTGTGACTATAAAAATTACAATCAATATGACCAAGACTCAGAAAGAAATACGTGGATCCTGGCTATTCTAGTTCACTTTTTGTTGCTGTAATAAAACACTGACCAAAACCCTGTTGGAGGAGGAAAGGGAACAGTCAGTCTATCACTGAGGAAATTCAGGGCAGGAGCTCAAGGCTGGAACCTGGAGCTGAAACCATGGAGGAACATGTCTCACGGGCTTCCTCCCCGGTTCATGCTCAGATGGAGTTCTTACACGGCCTAGCCCCTCCAGCTCAGATTTTGTCACTCACAGTGGCCTGGCCCCTCCCATAATGATCATCAATCAAGGTATTTCTCACACATGCAGACAGACAGCAACCAAGCCTAGCTCAGAAGCTCTTCCGTATTCCCTCTTTCCAGATAGCACTAGGTTGTGTGAGTCTACAAAAACTAAGCAGCACAATAGTTTTTACTGGACTTGCGCACGTGCGCATGTGTGTGTGTGATGAATCTAGAAAAAGGACTAAGAGAAGAAAAAATGGTGCTGAGGAAGCAAGGGAAGAAAAGTAAGACCACAAAAGGCATCAGGGTAGGAGAGCATGAAAAAGAGGAGCGTGTTGGAGCAGAGTCGTGGAGAAGAAAAATAAACAAAAGCAAATTATGCTTTCAAATACCAAAATTAAGCCGGACGGTGGTGGCGCACGCCTTTAATCCCAGCACCTGGGAGGCAGAGGGAGGCGGATCTCTGTGAGTTGTCGGCCAGCCTGGTCTACAGAGTGAGTTCCAGGACAGCCAGAGTCACAACAGAGAAACCCTGTCTTGAAAAACAAAACAAAACAACAACAACAAAATCAATAATTGATTTCTAAATCAAGACTATCAATCTAAATGAAGGCTATCAATAATTGACTTCTAAATCCATTTCCTCCTTTTTCTGTTATTTTGACAGTGGCATTGATTAGCTACATTAATTTCTGCCTCGGTTTGACATATCAAACTCTTACTAGGTTTTCTCTTTTGTCAACAGGCACATTTCTGAGAGTGTCACATTTTCTTCGTAGTATTAAGTCTGCAAATGCTGGATTACTTCAGTTGCGCTGGCTTTCTTATGCAGTGAAATAGTAAACTGGCCAATGAAAGAAAAAGTGGGTGTTCACCGGTGGCAATACGTCTTGCGCTAAGGGCATGGGTCTCCGTTTCCTGAGCTTTCCTCGGATCCGTTTCCTCGGATCCCCTCGTGTAATGAGGTTAAACCTCGCCCAGGGCTCTTCTCTGTGTTCTGCCCTGGACCTGTCCTCCCCGTTCAGTTACATAGAATCAATCCTACCCGATGACATTCTGACCTACAGCACTTCTGGAAAGGATGTATTTTCTCAGTCTGCGTAATCTTGAACGCCATTTCCTATCGCTCTTCATGCAGGCCACCAACTGACCATTTACTGCTCACTTCCTTTTTTGAAAATAGTCTTTTTCTCAAAAATTGTCATATTATAAATTTTGTAACTTATATATTAAAAAGTATTTTAAATTTTCTTCCAGTTAACAAAACCATAGGAAATTTCTACAACTGTGTATACAAACACGTATGCATGTTTGCCTGGCTCTGAAAACCACTGGGTACAGTGTGACCCATAGTACCGTATCTCAGAGAATGTATGTTGTCATAAAAATCATATTGTATTTCATTTTATATAGTTTGCAATATTGGCTCACAAACGGCCAAAATAATTAAAATGCTATTAAGTTTTATGTGAAATTTCAGCCAGTTCAATTCTTAATATCAGAGTGCTGTCTTCAGAATTTCGCTGACCTTCTTGGCTCTTGAAATTTTACTGTTACCCTCAATTCTTAGTAATAATTGAAAATTGTTGCATCAAAAAGAAAAAAAAATTCTCATGTGAATAGTGTTTTCGAAAATGTCTTCCAATTCCTCCCATGTTAAGAGAGATTCTCACTCACTGGCCTGTATGTTTGAGAAGTTTATTTCTGGTTATGTTTACAATAATTGTTTTGTACATTGTTGGAAGGACTGCCAAATCCTTGGCAGTTTGTATTGTCTGCAGATGTTGGCCTTAGGTAAATCTGCTATTAAGATAGTTGCTTCTTAATTGTGATTAAGATGACTTGCACCTGCTCACTGCTCTCTGGCAGAACCTTGTAGAAGAGCAGAGTTGCTGTGGAAGAATTCTTATAGCCTCTGTCCCACAGTTTCTAGAAACAAGGAGACAACACTTCCCTTAGGCCTTGAGTTCCCCCACCATGAAGATGACATAGCAGTTCAGCTGCTAAAGGATTGGTCCTGGGATGAGGCTAAGTTACAGATTTCCTTCATTATGCAAATAGGACTTCGGATAAGGGGGCAGAGTTTTTGTATCAATAGAACATCTGAGACGCTTCTGTATCATTGAAAACACCTGAGATCAATCTGTCCAGAATGGCACTTGCCATGACAGGGGGTTCCCTCTGCTGAGGTCTGGCAGGGTTTGCATCTGTGAAGGTGTCTCTTTGTCTTCTTTTCTGACCAACACAGCAGCGAACTGTTACATCTGAAGTTTCTGCAATTATCCATGAGGAGGTAAAGGAGTCCAATTTAAAATATATCTGAATATAGTATCACTTTTAAGAAAAGACATTTTTCCACAGAGCCTGACGTGACAGACATAGAACCTGCAGTCTCCTAGATATGTCTTGTGGTTGTCTGGCTTGTTGTCTTGCAGAGCTCCTGCAGGCTAGAGTGTCTGTGGGGGTTCTCTGATGTTTTTGCCTTGGGACCCATTTCCTTCTGCTGAGTTGCCAGTTCCACCCTTGATGTGGGAATTAGTGCTGCTGGGCCTTGTCCTATCTGATTGTGCCCTGTTTGAGCAGTAACCCTGGGAGGACTGCTCTCTTCTTTGGGAAGAAGCAGGGGTGGGGAGCTTCGATTAGGAGGAGAAGGGAAAATCAGAGACCTGGGAGAAGTGGAGGGAAGGGAGGAGTGAGGCATAGAGATACATTATACAAGAGAAGGAAATGAATGAAAAGAAAAAGAAAAGACTTTTTTTTTTCATGGCATTTCTCAGAATGTCTTGTTTCTATTCCTTGTTACCATTCAAAAATTCATCAGAAATCCGTGACGAATTATGCTCAAACCTTAAAGAGTCCTATAGCTTCTTCATCAATATTATGGCAATGTTGGTAAAAATGAAATCAAATAAAAAAATCCCACTTTCTCACATCAATAAAGCAAATATCATCTTTGAAACATAAAAATATATTCCTAAAATAAATATCACATGATACAGGATTATAAGACAGGACATTCGTGTTTTACGTTTCCCAGCCCTTACGTTCTGTGAAATTCACCCCACCGGTCGCCGCAGCACGTCATTAGTTTGTAGCAGTTCGACCTGTGCTGCGACTTGACGTTCCCCTCGTTTGCATTCATGCATAGGATGTTCGCAAACGCATGTGTGAAAACTGAGAGTCGGAATTTCCTTTTCTTTGGTGCTACGTGTCAGTCAGGAGTAAGCTTTTAAGTGATAAACATATCGGTGGCGTTGCTGCAGTACAGGAGACAAATTTTAATCTTGCCGTTATCTACAAAATTACTTAAAATAACTACCTAGTCTACCGTTACCTTAAAAAAAACAAACAAAAAAAAATTCAACACACTAGGCCTAGATTAAAGTAAGAATCAGAGCGCAAGATAAGGAATGTGTTTGTTCTCAATTATCCTAAGTGCTACCTCTCCGTGAGGTTTTATGCTGTGAGCCTCCAGTGGGTCAGGACTCCAGTGGGTCAGGACTCCAGTGGGTCAGGACTCCTCCAGTGGGTCAGGACTCCAGTGGGTCAGGACTCCAGTGGGTCAGGACTCCAGTGGGTCAGGACTCCTCCAGTGGGTCAGGACTCCAGTGGGTCAGGACTCCAATGGATCAGGACTCCAGTGGGTCAGGACTCCAGTGGGTCAGGACTCCAGTGGGTCAGGACTCCAGTGGGTCAGGACTCCAGTGGGTCAGGATTTCCTGCTTACCTCTTTCCATCTCCTTTCTTCTTTAAATCTTCGTGACAGTCAATTCCTTACTAAACTTCCCCCATATTTCTGGGTTGTACCTTCAAAGGCCCCCACAATTTTATAGGATCCAACACAAATTATAATCATTAGGTATCCATCAGTTCTCTATGGTTAGTGGACTTTTATTAATGCACTTTTGTCACTAAATACTTCAGCTATGGTTTCTTCTTCCATTATAAGCACACCACGAAAATATTTTTAATGATTGATGAATCAAGTATCTTGAGCAGATGACCATCTTTATTGTTATAAACAAATGAGTTTGTTTAAAAGTTACAGTTGGGAAACCTAGGTAATTAATGAAAGTATTATGAAAAAAACAATAATGACAAATGTTTATCTTAGTAAGTTCTCTACAGAGGGATCTATATTATATATATTATATATATTAGAAAGCTATAAAGATATAGCTTCCACTTTGAGGGTTATTTCTGGTTTATAAAATGAATATAGACTGGAAATGTTTCTAACGTACTTCTCTATGTCTGTGTGAAATGTCACAAATCTATTCCTTTTAAGTTAATTTAAAAACAAATTATTTTAAAATGCATTGACCTGTGGAAACATTTCTGTGAATTCCTCAGATGGGTAACATCAATACATTCAGTACTCTTCAGGTGTATTGCTTGACCTAGCTAAATCCATAATAAATGAATACGCATAAAGTTGTAACTCATGATGTTTTTATAAATAAGAGAAATACCTCTAGATTAAGTAGCATGGAGAGCAAAATTGCAGCATAGTGGAGCCAGGACTTAACTGATTTATCGGCGATGTTTTTGTTTTTAGTTGAAGATGTCACATGTCACTATCCCCAACGACTAAAGAGCCATCCAATATCTGTCACTTCCTGTCTTCTGCTTGGACTCATGGCTGTGTCTTTGCGTGGTGAGTGTCAGAGCCACAGATATGAACACAGTAGGTAGTACATGGACGCATGTAACAGTTTAGACACAAACTACCAAAACTTATAATTAGAAAGCATACATGGAAGCATCATATGTATGCAATATGAACACAGCAGATTTGCTCATGAGCCTTACCCAGTTTCCCACTGTGTCATTATTCAGTTTTTAAATTTTCTCTCTCTCTCTTTTTTTTAATTGAAAATGGGTGTTTTTTATACAATATATCTAGATCAGATTTCTTGTGCTTTTTCTTTGGCTCTTGTTTTGTTGGTTGTTTTGTTCCATTCTGAAATATCTGTTTTTTATTTGTAGCATCATATTGCATTGTACCACTGCTCTTTAGATGCCTGTGCCTTTATTTACCAGGCCTCCCTGGGGAGTTAATAAAAACATTAAGTGTCAGTAACCCATGCAGTGCTGACATCTGCTGGCGGAGATGGAGACCAACAGGGTGTGACCAGAACAAATCCACCTACAAAGGTTGGGGGACCTAGAGTAATATCAGATTTATTTCAGTTGACTTCTAACAGGCTGTAGAGGAGTTTGTTGTGTTAAGTCAGTTTCATTCCGAATGCTGACTCCAAATGAATGGCATATCTGAGAGCAAGTTCTAACCACACTATTTCCAACTATGTCCTTCCTTTCCACCTGTAATACTTGATTTGGTTCTGAACTTGTTACTACTATATTGTCTTCATGGTGAGTTTATACCAAGTCATGAACTTACTGTCGAATGTAATCAACTGTTATTCAAACAAACCAATTAGGTCCAAAGTAAAACGCAATTAGTATGAGGCTTTTACCTACCAATAAAGCAAGGTTTCCAGGTATCTTCAACCTTTAGACATTGAATAGAACATGATCAGCTACAGAGTTCATGCTGGAGAACCGAACAATCAAGTTACAAAAACTTAATCACAAAAACTTCATTGTATTTTAAGTTATTTCAGGGTGTTATGTTGGGCCACATTCATAGCTGCCACTATTGAGAGAAGAAATGCTTATTTCTAAAAAGGTGAAAGCAGCAACACCAGAAGAACTAGGGCTTGCCTTTTATGGTGAACCCATGAACTTCAGGCCATTGCCAACACATTGAATATAACCTTTGGCAATGATCATCAAACAAAAAAGACTGTTA
This sequence comes from Cricetomys ansorgei, assembly GCA_026225945.1. NCBI lineage: Eukaryota > Metazoa > Chordata > Mammalia > Rodentia > Nesomyidae > Cricetomys > Cricetomys ansorgei. Next base: position 41,791,717 of record JAMJFZ010000239.1, on the reverse strand, counting down.
CAAATGTAAGTCAATGCTTCAACTATATATACATCTGCTTTATAAATCTATTATATAACAATAGTAGCCAAGAACCTGCAGATAATTTAACCTAGTTTGAAATTGCTTAAAATTTTCGATTCAAATTCCAAAATATATAGTCCAGTCAATTTTAAAGACCTATATGTTTTGAAACGTTCTCTTGGTATTTATTTCATATCTAAAACTTGACTTCATGCACCAGATGTTGTATAAAAATATAGACTTATAAATGACTCATAGATTAGAGTATAATTAGGTGATAAATGTTTAACCACCTTTCAAATTTCCCTATCTTATTTTATTTGTGACTGCATTACTTGGTTCTCATTTTATTGATACTTTTATATACTGTTTAAATAAATACACAGACCTATATGCCAAGAGTACAGCAAGAGAAGTTAGAGACAGAATAAGCACTGGTCCAGAGACACTCAGAAACAGACATCCAGATGACACAAAAGAAGAGAGACTGACAATAATAAAAATACTGAGCAACCAATTCAGAAACTGAAGTTGGAAATTTTTATCACATGTAGTCTCATTTGAGAATGCACTTTAAGTGCCCGACTCAGGCCAGGCTTCCCTTCAGATCTCAGGGAATTTAGCAGAGCTTGAATTCAAGGAAATTGTGCCAACATTTAGCCAGCCATATATAAGGAAGAACAGTCAACATTAGAAATAGAAGTGTCAATAGTTAGAAGAGAAATTGTAGGTTGCTAATGAGGAGATACAAAGTCCAAGCAGCCAAGGAAACATTTGGCCTCAGAGATAAGACTGGTGTGTGTATGAGCCTTAGACTGACAAACATGGAGGCTGTAAGGATTGCAAGTTAGGGAACTCATTCAGTGAGGACACAGTTTAGGATTATTGCTTGCTGGTTTGCTGGTGCAATCCTTAATCTTAAATGTCAACTTTAATGGATCTGGGTTTGGTGCTAGGACATATCAGAAAGGATTAAATAAGTCAACAAAACCCTCCCTCAGGCTGGGTGGCATTTTCCAGTGGTGGCCCAGATACATAGAAGTCCAAAGAAAACCCAGTGCTGTTCTGTGCTTCTTGCTGGTGACTGCATCAATCCTATTGCTGCTGCCACCAGCATTCTTTGTCGTTGTTGTTGTTGTTGTTGGCCTTCCAAAGCAGACTGAAGACTAGAGATGCACTGTAGGCATAGATGTGGATTCACCAGATGTAGACATTGGTTCAGGGCAGAGGACGGTTTGTTCTTTTATCTAATTGAATCACCGGTTCTTGTCCAGAGCCCTGGAGCTCTAGAGCATTTTGTCCTCTTCACAATCTATGCTTAATCCTCGAACTGAAAGACTTCAGCCTTCATACAATCTAGAACATGTATCCTGTTAGTCCTGACCTAGAAGGCTTCAGCCTTAGCCTTTTGAGACCTACAGACTGAACCACTCTGACTAGCTCCTTCTGAATTCTGACTCTTCTAGTTCAGCTCACTCTCTGTTCTGGGCTTCTTCTGCAAAGCTCTGCTGTGTCTCTGTGTCTTTCCATAAGCTCTCACTGCTCCATCCTGCCTCTGTAACTGACTCTATAACTGACTGTGTAACTCACTCTGTAACTGCCTCTGTAACTGACTCTATAACTGACTGTGTAACTGACAGTGTAACTGACTGTGTAACTCACTTCACCCTAGGCTTCTGTAACTCTCCTTCCGTAACTGACTCTTCACCTACCTTACTGTGTTAACTGCTTCTCCCTGACTCTTCACTCTGCTTCTCAACTGACTCTTCTTACTGCGTCTTTCAACTTACTTTCAACTTCCACTTAACTGAGCTGATAGAACTCCTTTTTCTAGGGAGAGCTGGGCATGTACTTACTCTGCTAACTCTTCCTCTGACTTTGTCTGCCGTTCACTCTGACTCATCTTGGAAGTCACTTCCTGTGTGGCACTGACTCCTTCCGAGTTCTGCTTCCTGTGTATGCTTCTACTCTGCTTTTCAAGGGATTGAAGGCATGGACCACCACTGCTTTCTGAATACTGGATTAAAGATATGTCTACATTCCATCCAGACCACACAGGCCTCTGAATGTCACCCTGGGAAGGTAGACCCTAGCTTTCACACAGGGCTATTCCTCTACAACTCTCCAGGAATCCCTCAGGACTTCAGCATAAAATTAAGACTGCTGAGTCATCTGGCTTTGTTGACTGCACACCTACAGAGTTATCAGCCTTTCCAGCATGCACACAGCCATTGTTGGACTATCCAGCCAGAATCGTGTAAGACAATCTACTAAATCTCCCTTGTATTCATTATATGGGTCCTATTTTTGTTTAGATTCCCTGAGTAACACATCTGGCTATCTGTGTTCTTTTGTTTTCTTATGAGCACACATTTAACATTATTTTTAAATCACCATTATCTATATATCTTTCCTGAAAAAAAAAAGACTCCCATTTTCTTCATCATTGAAGGCATAAAATAATAGTTGAAAAAAACTGATCAGTACCATAGAATAATACCCATAATAAATGGCCCAGAGCCCTGCTCAAAATCCTTCACAATTTTTGCACCATTTCTTCATAGTTTAATTAGATTAATAAGTAAATTATTGTCAATTACACAGTTTCTGGCAATAGCAATCATAACCACATAAGGAGACACTATCTTGAGATGAATATTTTATACAATTGGTTTTTATTCTCTCATGTCTCATTCTCACAATATTTTCAGAATTTAATGCCCACACATTAAACTGCATCACAGTGATGTTATGCCATGCTTTTTTCTCTCTCATTCGATTTAACCATCAATGTCTACAAATGAAATACTCTAACTTTGAAACAATACCACAGAAATAAATCATTTTGCCTGACTTGGTGATGTGGAGAGAATACTCAAAAATATTCATTTATAATGTTTGAAAGCTTTGCTTTTTAATGAGTCCCCCAAAGCTACGAAGCCTAAAAATATGTTTTGATAGTAAAAAATCTATACCACTTTATACTGAAATCTAACACACAGTGACACATGACATGTTTGGTCATTTGAAGTTCAGTGTGAATCGATCAACTCCAACTATCACACCCCCAAATGTATCTCACTGAAGCCCACTAATATAAACAATATGTTTATTTTAAAACTTTAGTTCACACTAAGTCTAATCATGACAAACCTGAAAATAAAATTGTTTAATGTATATACGGGCTTTATTTAATCTTACTCAGAATCAACAATTAAAATTGCATGCAGTATCGGGAATTTTCAGAAAGGTCACACAGTGTTCTGTAACAAGATAAATAAGCCCTGGAACTTACATGTCCCTAATTCATTAGTGATGAATCCAGTGGTTAAAAACAGAAGTGCTAGAATAGCTTCAAGCATTTGGTTTCCGAGGCTGCTGTCATCCCTGCCTTTGCCGCTATGATAAAACAGGGTTCTGTGATTATTGTAATTTATTTCTCCTGTTTTTAGCTTGAAGTATTGGTCTTTCGTGGATGCAGAGCATCCACCCATGAGTCCCTCCCACACTGCCCACTGTGGGCTCATCTCCTACACCTCCCATGTAGTGAACGTCTCAGAGCATTTGAATTCACTTATGTACTCTTGAGCTGTGTTGATCATTTCCTTTAAAGCCCTTAACCCATGAACAATAAATAATTTTATCTTAAATTCTCAGTTACATGGTTCTAATACTTGTAACATGATAGCCTTGTCTTTTGAGAGTAGCTTTATCTCATTTTCCCACGTTCTTCATAATTTGTTGCTGTTTAAAGTTGGACTTCTTCAAGGCAAAGTTAGCAGGGTAAGGAGCTTTGACCTGGGAATACCACACATCTCTCTCATTAATGGAGGTAATGATGAGAGCTCAGCTCTGCTTTGATACCCACAGCAGTTTGAGCCCTTCTTGAACAATTAGGGATGCCACTTGAGGAAACTGGATCATTGGCTTCTCCACGGAAAAGAATTCAAAACAAGCCAGTATGAAGCAGAGTTTGAGTTTAATAAAAATAGAAAAGTGCTCAGAATAAAGTATCTCTGGTAGCATAACTACGAACTCAACAATAGTTTATTTTTTCTTTTTTTCCTGATTTTCCTAGCTAAAGACCTAACTCAGGGCCTTGAGCTTGTTAGGCAATTGCTCTACCACTGAGCTAAATCCCTGACCCCAACAATAGCTTACTAAGCAGTTTGACAAAGTAATGGTGAGGCCTTACACACAGGAGCATGAAAGACCCCAAAACTCTTCATCTTTGCAACAGCCTACCCATGGGAGGGATCTTATGGAAGCTATACCATGCTATACCTAACTTTGTGTTAACCCTCTACTTCCTATATTCTCTAGCATGTTAAAAGGTTGCTTCACTGGAAAGTCACATCAAGACCCCAGTACCACATGCAATACTTTATGTACTCTTTCTTTGACATCTTTGTTTCCTCCATGTTACCACAATGTTTCCTGAGTCTTGGAAGGTTGTATTTGTACATGATCCTTTCCTGAATATTAGAATCTCATCTTAACTGAGCAATCGCTGCATCTCAGCAGCTTAACCAATTACAACCCTCTTTATCAGTAAATATGCCCAGATGGAAGAGGTTGTCCAACTTGAAGGCAGACTGCAGCAGTAACAGCAGTTATTAATGACTGCAGTATTCTGTGGGCACAGACACAAGTACTTAGAAGGGAAGTGTACAGGCCTGTCACTTCTGTTCAACAAAATCAGTAAACAACAAAGCAGTGTGTTGTCTCGACACTGGGGACTTTGGCCTCCTGGACCATAGGGACTTTATTCTTGATCACAGTACAAAGTATGAACTCCTTCTCGTGGCATAGACCTCAAACCTAATTCAAAGGCTGTTGGCTGAACACATAACAACTGTGCTTCGTTGTACCGGTGAGCTTGAGATTTTGATAGTATAGGACAGGGATTCCACAACCGAACTAGGATGATTGGTTTCAATTCCTCCTCAACAGCCTGAAAAGAAGTTTCTGGGTTTTTGAAAGCCAGACAGTAGGGAAGAGGAATAAGCTCTCACCTCAGCGCTAGTGTGATTTCTCCAAGTCCTTCAAATATAACATACAGTGTCAGCAATCAGGGCTTATTATCTAGTTCTGGCATACAGCCCAAACCATTGGCGGTCTAACCTGGTTCGGAGGGCTTCACGCCTTCAATCCTAACACAGGTGCTGTCCATTATGTTCAAGCAGAGCTCACAGGAATCAGCTCAGAGACTTAATGGCTGTTGTTCCTCACCTGCTCAGAGGGTCCACTGATGACACTAGAGTCTTCCCAGGCCTGATCCTTCCAGATGATGGTTGAGTATCTGGGTTTGTTTGCTCTGGGGTCTTGGAATTGGCCTGAGGACTGGGAGGGAGTTGGAGTCAGCATAGTAGTGTCTGTAAAGTTGAGGCTTGACCCTACCACACTTCCCAGCACCCCTTGCTCTTCCAGACCCAGGCTGCTGCTTCCCAAGGTGGCACTGTCAGAAGCACTCTTCTGCCTTAGAATCCCAGCACCAGTGCAGTACAGAGGCCACAGCCTGTCCGGGTGCATTAAACACAGCATGTGTGTTAAAAGGAATGATGGGTCTCCATTTTCTTTTATGTTCATAGGCATTCAGAGATTTAGAAAGTTTATCTTTCATCTCATCCAAGCTTTCATTTTCTCTTTGTTCCAGGCTTGGAGCAGAAGGCAAGGCCCAGAATTCTGAAGAACTGCAGATGGAGGCTGTTAATGACCCGTCCCCTTTTTCAGGTAGTGAGTTAATCTGGGATACTTTGGTGCAGGTGTTGCAGAGATCTGGACTCTGCAGCAGACCGTGTCTGGCATGGAGCTGGCAATCCCAGGGATGTCTCCAGCCCCATAGACATCACCATCATGGAAACAGGGTCAAGGAAGACGTCAGTGCCTGGTATGTGAGATGCTCCTCTCCCTTCAAGCACCACAGCAATCAGGCTCCAGCTACAGTGGGGAAGGCATCCTTCGAGCTCTGCTTGAGCAGAATGGACAGCGTCTGTGTTAGGAGACCAGCGACGACTGTTGTAGTGTTTCTGGAGATCACATGATGTCTGGTTTTCTTAGACGTTTTTGTGTTGCTTTGTGCTTGCGTGGTGCGTGCTTAGCCACCACAGAGAGGTGGTTATAGAAGTCCCTCGATGTGTGGGGTCCTCACTTGCCTTCCGTCTTTGATACAGAGCCTCTCGTTTTATTGGAACTTTGTCATTAGATGGCTTATCTGGTCCATAACTTCCAAGAACTCTGCCAACTTCTTTCTGTTTATGGCCTTAGACACATGCACTCAGAAGCTTGGCTTTTATGAGGATTTAGGTATCTAAACCTAGTTCCTCACTCTCATAGGGCAAGTATTTACCAACTGAGGCTTTCCTCCAGCCCCGTGTTTTATAGACTTCTTACAAGTGACGTGAAAATTGCTTTTAAAATATGGAGATCTTTGGGCTTGGGTGTGACTCAATAGTAGAGTACATGTCTACAAGATCATGGCTTTGAGTCACCTCCAGTGTACTGCAGTAAAAGATAAAAGAGAAGCTTTGCACAGCTTAGCATTTTTACATGGGGTACACCTGTCTACTATTTCAAGTGTCAGAGAATTCGATGGCAGCTGCTTGGAATTGGGGAGGAAAAACTTCCTCCAGGACAGATTCTGAGCTGGATTGCTCTGGAGATCAGTGTTTGTTAAATGAGATCACAGTGCCAGAGGTATGCCATCTCCCTGTGCATTGTTGGCCATTGAGGAGACATAGGCCTCCCAAACCTTAAAGGTGATGATGGCTATATGCCAGAATTAAATGACAAGGCCCAATTGCTGAGACACTATGTTGTATTTGCGTGACTTGGAGAAATCATGCTAGCACTGAGCAGCGAGTTTCCTCTTCTCCTTCCCTGTTATCCTGCTTTCAAACATCTCAGAGGTTCTTTACAAGCTGTTGAGGAGGAATTGAAACCAACCATCTTAGTTTGGCTGTAGACTCTCTGCCCTATACTATCAAAATGTCAAGCAAGATTTGCCCACCGGTACAATGAAGGCACAGATGCTACCTGTACAACCAATGGCCTTTAAATTGGGTTTGAGGTCTATGCCACGAAAGGGAGTTCATACTTTGTACTGTGATCAAGAATAAAGTCCCTGTGGTTCATGAGGCCAAAGGTCCCAGTGCAGAGGCAACTCTACACTATTTTGTTATTCACTGATTTTGTTGCATGGAAAGGACAGGCCTGTCTACTTCCCTTCTAAGTACTTGTGTTTGTGCCCACAGAGTACTGCAGTCATTAGTAATGGCTGTCATTGCTGCAGTCTGCCTTCAAGTTGGATAACCTCTTCCATCTGGGCATATTTACTGATGGAGAGGGTTGTAACTGGTTAGGTTCTTGAGGTGCAGTGATTGTTCAGGTAAGATGAAATTCTAGTATTCAAAAAAGCATAATGTACAAATACAACCTTCCAAGGCTCAGGGAAAAAATATGTGGTAGTATAGAGGAAATAATCAAAGAGGTCAAGGAAAGGGGATAGAAGATTGCCCTATGATTGTCCAGCCATGAATCACCAGTGCTGATTCCACTGATGAGAGTCCGTGAGAAGAATCTCCTCGGATCAGGGCAGTGACAGGTAGGACATATCTAAATTCCCAAGCTTTCGTTTCTTTTGGGAAAACAACAACAACAACAAAAAGCCAAAACCCTGCTTCAATCTACTTGCTACATGCATTTACCTAGACAATGGCAGAATATTTCAGTTCTTCTGTTCTCTGCAGGCACCAGGCATTCTAGTGGTACACAGACATACACACAGGCAAAACTCCCATGCACATAAAATAAAATAAAAATAAACATAGAAATCAGAAAGGGTCAATTACATTGAGAATTTGGAAAGAATTAATCATTAGTGAGCAGAAACTCATATGTTCTTCGATCCTTAAAGACAACCTTGGTAGATCTCAAAAAAAAATTTATACATATCCAAAAGCACATACTTACAAAAGGAAGTGATATTTGTATCTCAGGGAGCTAGGAGACCCTTAAAGTTTCCCTACTGTTCTGAGATAGCTGAAAAGAGGAATTTTCAAACATATGTCTATATACAAGAAGGAGCTAATGGGTCCCTAGCCTCAGGTAGGAGTTAATTGGTCATTAGAAAGTCCAATTGCAAGTGACTCCCTTCACTCTCTGTTCAAAAATATCTCTCTCTTTTTCTTTTCAGACGATTTTCCACATGAACTGTCAGACACTAGCTTGAATTCTCCCTTATCTTCATCGCAATTTTTCTGTGGATTATTTTCTAATTCCAAAATCCTATTCTAAATTTTTTTCCAAACTGAGTCCAGTGTGGAAAGCAAAGCTCAAGTTTTAGAGGCCAGGATGTGGCCCTGCTGTCTTGACGTCCGGAAGCTGGTTCACTCTGACTTGGAGAGTGGATCTTGCTGGCTGTGCAGACAAAGCTCCTGAAGATCAGGGCTTCCAAGCTTTCTTTTGAGAGTGACCTTGCATGAACAAAGATCACAGTCATGGTCAACATGCAGATTCTAACTCAATAAAGGTCAAAGCCCAAGATTCTACATGTCTAAAAAATTCTCCCAGTTTGCTGGGTGTGGTTGGTGGAACATAAATGTAATCCCAGGACGTAGGGAATGGACATAGGAGGAACAGGAGGACTTCAAGGTCAACCTGGGCTTCCTGAGGCCCTGTCTTTAGATAAAATGGCAAACCTTCCAAGAGATGCCAATCGCTTAGCATACTTGAGAGAATATTTATGAAGCAACAAACTGTCATAGCGAGGCTTGTGAGAAAAGGCTAGCCTCCGTACATACAATCTCCTAAGGTATTTGAAATCCACAGCAAGGACTAAGAAGTACTTTGTGGTTATCTCATATTTTTAGAAGTGTTAGCAGAAGGTCTTAAAGACATCTATTCTGAGACCTAATTACAGGTATATATTTACCAAATTTCATGTTCAACTATTGGGTATTTTTTAAATCCTTTTTGAAATATGACTTAATATGACAACTTGATACAGTGCTGTGTGATCTGAAATTCAAAATTTTCACACAGGCTTTTTAAGGAGGCAGACGTCTTTAGAATTTCTTTCATTGAAATGAAAATCATTTAGAATGTTCATTTTTATACAAATCTCTTTCCAAAGATTAAATGGTTATAAGGAACAAAGATGGTCTTCCGAAGAGTAGCACTGTGATTCTGCCAATTTCAGGTCCTTTAAGGGTGACCTAATTAAATTCCATCAGATATCACAGGGTCTCTGAAGTTGCAGTTCACCAGACTTAAGACGGCGTCTGTAGGATCCAGTGCAGGGAGTTTGTTAGAGGTCCTCTTCTGTCTCAGCATGACAGGACAAGTTCTCACAGCTTCCTAATGTCTTCTTTTCTACCCTAAGTCAGGACCTTTTGTTTCTGAGAACAATTACTTTAGAAAATGTCTAATTGTAAATACTACTTCCAAAACACCAGCACTCCCTTTTAGGTATAAATCTTTCTCAATTCTCTTGGCAGTTTTATAACTTCCAACTCTCATTCTCAAAGGAAAAGAGTGCCCTGTTTTCCAAGATCTGAAAGGTAGGACTCTATCCTTTGCTGTGCAAACACTATGACTAGCAAACACTGTGACTAGAACAATTAACAAGGAACTATTGACCAAGATCCCACGATGCCAGCTCTTATAGCCTTTCCTGACCTGTTTGAGCAGACAACTTATATCATCCTTTACTGCCTTAGTCCTGAAGATGTGCGGCTGGTGTACAAAATTTTCCAACACATCTTTTGACTTGATACCACCTAGGTATTAAATGTCCAGAATAAATTTTGAAAACAATCAGTTTTGTAAATGTTCATGTTCTTGTTTCTTTTATACTTTAATATCCATTTTAATACTAACACCTGGATATTGTTAATTAAGTCATTATCATTTCTGATCCATATACGAACTGGCATAAGGTACTACTCTTCCATAGAGTGAAGAGAGTCATGGCATCTGCTAGAAAGGCATCTAATCATCAACAAGGCAGCAATTGTTTTCAGTCTTCAAGGGAGCTTTTCAATGACGAATTCACTTCTGTAATATGGTTGGTCAGAGTCCATTGTGATAGCTTTTCAGACAGGCTAGTGAGTAATTTTCATCACTGAGTCACAAATAAGTAGGAGGCATTAAGCTCCCCTCCCCCTAGCTCCTGGCAGCCACCTGCTTGTTTCAAACTCTGAGAGTTCAGAAGTTACAGGCGATTTGCTACTTGACTGACTCTATGGATAGAGAAGTGGGCATTTTCAAGCCCCAGGAATAAGGCTTTGCTTCCTGAACTAATTGGAGGGGGAGGGGGAGCTTTTGACTGTCTAACGTACCAGCTTAAGGGGAAAATGAAGACAAGGATTTCTTGCCACCAAGGATTTCACTGTCTTGGACCAAAGGAGCACAACAGACAGCCATTTTGCCTTTCCTCTATACTGGCATTCCTCTGCACAAAGGTGTACTAAAATTGCTTTTCTCTGACTACTGTCTTGAATTTATTAGAGAGAGGGGGTCCTGTTTTCAGAGGCTTGAAGACACCATACTCAGAAGGAACCAGGCAGCCCAGACAGGAGTGCATTACCGTATGCATTCTACCATCTTGGGTCTATACTTTTGTAATGGTTATCTTGTTGTTAGACTGTGAGCTCACAGTGGGAAACACCTACAGAGTATACAGTTAAAGATGAACAAACCAAGTTAAAACAGCAACATGTAAAACCAAAGTTAGCTTGTCTCTACTTTTAGAAGTAGCCAGATAAGATTTTTACATTGAATTCTAACATCAGTAAAATCACTTAGTGCCTCAAACAAGGTCCAATTAATGAAAATACTATAAAATTGGTGGAAAAGATTGATAGATCCACTTCCTAAAGTTATTTAGAAAGCTCCTAGCTTCATAGACTATAAACCAAATTTTTCCAACTTCCATCCACACTAGACTTTTCCAATGCTATGCTAGAATGGCCACCCATTCCACAACTTCCTAAGATTACTGTCTCATATAATCCATTGTTCTAATTCCAACACCCATAATCCAACATTTCAACAGTATGTTAAATCTGATCGCTATTTAACACTTCTTGCAGGTGATGATCCTTAAGTGATTTAAAGACTTAGTATTAATTAAATACCATGTCTCTTATAGTTAGACAAGAGTGCTGTAATCAGAAATATTATTTCTGTAATCAATTTATTCTCAATTGGTCAACTCTGAATGGCAGAACCATTTATGACTATTCAATAACAAGCTTCTGGTTCTAGAATGGTACTTTCATCTTTTGATATGCTACAATGAAGTTTATAATTTTTCATCGGCTTGTGGAAAATAATTGACTATATATATATATATATATATATATATATATATATTCATGGTTGCATATTGTTTATATAGTCTACATAGTAAAATAGATGCACTGGGCATAAATGAGGCATAGAATTTTTGTTTTTGTTTGGTTTAGTTTTTCTTTTATAACATTTCCTAGACTTTAAAAAAAATTACTAATCTAAAGTTATGCTAAAAAAATCTTTGATATGAGTCAGGGGATGGTGTCACACACCTTTAACCCCAGCACTCAGAAGGCAGAAGCAGGGGGATCTCTGTGAGTTCAAAGCCAGCCTGGTCTACAGAGTGGGTTCCAGGACAGCTAGAGTTTCAACAGAGAAAATCTGTCTCAAAAAACCAAGGAGAATCTCTGATATGTAGGACAGTTGTTTCTGGTGCGTAGTGTCATCTTGTGTCTCTTATTTACCTTCTTCCATTTAGCTTGTGTTTGGTAAATATTTTTAACTATTTCTTTTAATTTTTAAGGTTATCATATAATGACATTTTTTCCACCTTTCCTTTCCTCCCTCCAAACCCTCCTGTACACCCCTCCTTGATCCTTTCCATATCCATAGCATCCATTTTCATTAATTGTTCTCACACATCTGCACATACATACTCCTAAGTAAACATGTATAACCTTCCCAGTCTGTAAAACCTTACTTGCATGTGTGTTTTCAGGGCTGACCATTTGGTATTGAATAACTAATGGGTGTGTTCTTCCCAAAGGAAAACTATCAACACACCACACACACACACACACACACACACACACACACACACACACGCGCGCGCGTGCGCTGCCCCCTCCATTACCTGCAGTTCTCTGTGCAGTGTTGAGGCCTCCGGGGTTTTCCCTTGCCCACATTATCGTGTCTATTGTCCTTGTTCAGCCAACTCCATTTCATTACTGAACACAGTAACAGCCCTTTAGTATTCAAAATTATCAACACTTGGAGCAAAAAGTACTTGAAAGTAATGTGTCTGTAAATCTTCTTGGAATTTATTTAATACCGGAAGAGTAATTTAATTCACCTTATCATCTCGCTTTTGTATTATTACATAATGTCTAACACATATCCATGGCCACAAATTAAGAGGGAAAGTGTTGGTTGGGGTATATGGTTTCAAGGTTCAGAGAAGTTGTATTTTAAGCAAAATATTTAGGGATCCATAGAAAATACCTACACACCCAGAGTGGGACCGCCACATGCTGCAGTATACCCGACCCACATCAAGGACCATCCGCCCTGCCTGCTGGTCCGTGCATTGGTTTGTTCCCTCAGGACACTCCAGTGTCCTGCTCCAATTATCGCCTGCAATGTTCCCTTTTCAATTACTGAAACTCATCCCTGATGCAAAGTAACATCACTGAGGGAGCATTTAACATGGACTGATTCCCGAGTTCCTCTCCAAGAAAGTCTGTTCCCTGACTTTCTGCGGGTTGAAATTTTAACTCCAGCTGAGTCAGAGTTAATGCTACCAGGACTGAGAACATCCTGACTTCATCCAGAGGGGCTCTGTTTGACTTTATTGTGGAGCTTATTCAAGCATCCCTTTTAAAGGCAAACTAATGCTTCTTACAGAAACACGTTTGACATCTATGGCACCTAACCTTTAGCTCCACCAGCATTCCTTGCAAAGCGTGTCTGTGAGTACCTTCCTCCCTTACTGCTGTGGGTTCATAAGTTGGTTTCTCTCAGCCTTGCCTTTGTCATGAAATGACGAATTGGGAACCATAATGATGCTTATTGTCGTTATTAACAGAAACGATCCGTGCAAATTGCCAAAAATAGAGTGGATGATCAATAAGCATACGATGAAAAACATAAAATATTAGAAGATAAATATGTATAATAAATGCAAATAAGCAACACAATTTGCTAGAAGAATGGTTCATGCTTGAAATCCCAGTACTTCCAAGGTAAGGCGAACAGTGAGAGCCAAGCAATCTGGGCTGTATACACACACCTTTCTAAGGACACAGACATGTATAAAACTTCTGCGCAGACCTTCTCTAACCCACCAGCATGTTCCTCTGCCCCCGCTCCTGAGCCGCAGCCTCACCCTTCCCAGTCTCAAGGCCTCCGTCTTGGCCAATCACTTCAGTTCTTGCCATCAATTGATGCCTTTTAAGGAAGGCACCCATACCACCCCATGTGACTCCCTGTCCCTCTGTGGGTGCTCACGTCACCCCATCTCAACATTCAAATCTTTCTGAAACTGCTGTTGGCTGTGTGTTTTCCTGTCTCCTTTTTGGCTAAGTCTGTGAGGTGGCTGTCTTCTACAGTGCACTCTTACACGCGTCTCAGGCCTGTAAGCAAGCCACAGTCCACCCTGTCCCTCATCAGCAGCCTCAGCCTCATACATCTGCCTAGGTAGGGAGAACGTTCATAACAGACACAGCTTATTTGAATTAGATGCTGTATAGTTGTACATTGTGTCTTTACAGGATGATGCCCCTGTGGACGTGCTTGTAAGAGGAGGGTGTCCTATGCTTTGGAGGTTGCCTTACTCTTCAAAGACTTGCTTCCTGCACCTGCTCACACTTCTGTGCTAAAAGCAATGGCTGTAGCCCCCTGCTATCTCCACATTAACAGGCCACGTGCTTATGCTAATGCAGATGAAGCATCCTTACTATCCTTACAGGTTATGCAGCAGCAGGGAAACCAGAGAAGACTGGTATTCTCAGCTTGGACGGCCACAGGGATAGGCTGGTCTGCTGGCAGACCTTGATGGGTGTGAGGTTCTATTCATTTGTGTAAATAAGGCCTGTGTCGGGGTAGGAGGGAGTTTTGAATAAATAAAGGACCTAGATGCAGAAGCAGAGAGGAGCAATGAAGTGGGATCTTTGCCTAAGCCATGCAGATGTTTCGCATCTCAGAGAGTTGTCCATGCTCTTCCCTGAATCCGCCACAGATACTAACATTTCCTTTACAGCAAGGTTTTCAGCAAGGGCTCTTTCTGACTCTTGGAACCACTCAGTGCACTTTGGACTGTGTCTTAGTGTTATGAGGTTTCTCTTATAAAATACAAACTGTATTTCTAACGTTTCTGATGACTGGAAGCACAAGATCAAAGCTGAAGCAAATTCCGTTTGATGGAATCCTGCTTCCTGGGTCATAGGCAGCCATTTTCTATCTTCTCGTATGATAGATGCAAGAAGGCTTCTGTGGCCTCTCATTGCCTTGTGAGTTACTCGTTTCCCACGTGAAGTGGGTCTAGGCAGGGCACCCCAGGGACCACAGAGTCTGCCTCATACTCAAAAGTTCAGGAAGGAAAGCGAAGAGAAAGAGCTCCAAATTTTTAAAACACCACCATGCACAAGTAGGCTTCTCTCTCCAGGTGATTCTGTACTTACAGATTATCTTTGAAACACACATTTTTTGTTAATTGTATTAGCAGATTTATGAATCGGGGCACTGGGGCTCAGAAACTATATACACTGCTAATGGGAATGCGAGATGACATCACCATGACAACTTGGCTTTACGGTGTGAAGCTTGAGCACTTTGTTCCTTTAACCATGTGTTCTTGTCTCAGTTAGGTGTAAGAACAAGCATTCAAAATCTTGAGAAGTCATGTCTGGTCCTCATCGTCCCCGTGCCTCTCGTTCTCAATGCTGAGGAACTTAGCTGCTTTCCACATAGGCGTGAGACCCAGGACTTTCAACATCTCCATTTCTTTTGGATGTATTATGATTTCCCCAGCTTCTGCCACCAAATGTGTTTGCCGAAACCCAAGACAGTGCTCAACAAACAAGGACCTTATGTTACCAGGAAAATGCTCTTAAAATGCATTGCAAGTTCCACACAGATTCTTCCCCCGTTACACACGTATCCTGGATGGTTGCGCAATGGCACATGCCTGTGTTGCTAGCTACTTAAGAGGCAGAAGCTGTAAGAGGGCTGAGCGGGGAGATTGGGCCTGCAGGGCGCTCACACTAAATTTAGCAACATCATGCTGCAGTGCTGGAAAGGGATTTCTCATCATCTAGAGGGAAAGACTTCTCAAAAAGATGCTTAGGCAACACCATGGAAACCTTAATGTGCTTAAGGAAAGAAAAAAAAAACTTTCTTCTCTAAAAATAATGTTTCACTTTCAACTTCATGTTGATTTGTTTTCTTATTTTACATTGATATTTGGAGACTCCCCTGCTAATTTTATATAATTAAATATATATAGACTAATAAAATATTAGAACTACATCTTTGTTACTATACATTTTAATGCTCTTATAACTTATTTATGATATTCTTTTTTGACTTATATTATGTTTCATAATTATACATAATGGATAATAAAATGTAAAATAAGATAATAAAATGCATATAAAATAAAAAACAAGAAAAATGAATTATATAATGAAGTATAATGATGTATAATATTTTACGTGTAACTTATATGACCTTGAATTATACACTTCATTTCAGCCTGTTTCTATTTGTGTATTCTTGATGCTTTTTAAGTAGTACTAGTACTAATAGTTTCGCGTGATAAAACTCAGCACAAACATATGTCAATAGACATGGACTGTGCCGACACTGCAGTTCAGTAGACGGATGAGCCTTTTAAGATGGAACCGGAGCCAAGGAAACTCACGTACTGGTTAAAACACAGCTGTTCAGAAATTGCTAATAGTGCAGTCTGACTTTTCAGCGCCCTCAGATAACTCTTTAAATTCTTGTGCTCAGAATCCCAGATTTCTGCAAGTGGCAAGTAGGCCCTTCAAACTTAGAGTAAGGCGAGCCACCATGGCTTATTCGTCTTTCTGCAAACAAGATATTCATTTACCAAGAGAGCAGTGAAAAAGCTATAGGAGAAAGTGTACTCGTACACGCTGCCAAAAGAAATTTTTAAAGCAGATCTTGGAGGAAAAGAGCTGTGTTGGTGTAACAGTAGCAATGCCACAATCATAACATTCAGGACTGTCAGAATTATCTACTACTATTGTGTCACTTATTTATACATATTTAATTACTTATCTATTTAATCATTAACTCTTT
Source organism: Cricetomys ansorgei (assembly GCA_026225945.1). Taxonomy (NCBI): domain Eukaryota; kingdom Metazoa; phylum Chordata; class Mammalia; order Rodentia; family Nesomyidae; genus Cricetomys; species Cricetomys ansorgei. The sequence continues at coordinate 41,775,376 of JAMJFZ010000239.1, read as the reverse complement.
AGGGATTCTTATCAGAAATAGCAATACTTAACGGTTTCCAAAACAAAAAGGCAACGGATTTAGACATGAGGAAAGTAACACAGTAAAATAGAAATCACACAAACAGGCAGAGTTCGGGTAGCTGGTGTTTTTACTGAAATTCGCCATGAACCCTAATAACTCAGAGCAGTAGCGTTCTCACATTACAGCAACATTATTTACTATCCTACTGTTGATTTTAGTAATAAGTATCATTATTTCACAAGCATAGTTCCAAACATAAAAATTAGCATTGCTGATTTTGTAAACATTGCTAAATTGTAAACACAACAGAGAGAGGGGGCAGAAAAAAGAGAAAGACAGAGAGAGAGAAGCTCACAGGACAGTTACAACTGGGCAATGTGAGTATCCCTCTCTGCACAGGCAGTGAGTGAGGGATTGGAGACTCTAGCTCGTTCGTTACCCTATCAGGGTGCAGGAGAGGATTTTCTCTGGAGATTTCTGGTTTCTTCACAAAGGTCCTGTCCTCATCTCAGTTAGGAGTAGCAACACTGACAGTGCTCCGAACTCCAAAGAGAGGAGTGTGGGGAGCTATTGTTATTCCACTTCCTACACATGTATCAAGAAGCCATGATGTGCTCTCTTCCAGAGTTTTAAGTAATTTTTACATGAATTGACTGAAATACACTATTGTGGGACGTTAGTATTCTTTTGTCACAGAAGTAGTAAAGAAATTAAGTTGGTTACCTCCAATATATAAGTGCTAATATTATTCTCTTGGTTCTCTCTTGCTGGTCAATCATTGCTATGGTTCGTAGACCTTGTGGCTCTGCTCGGTAGGACTGTTGATTACGTTTCTTTCATAGCGCCTTTGGATACTATAAGAACTAGTCTTCAAGAGGGAGATTTCAAGTCATTTTTAGCTGATTCCTCCAAACCGTGCTTTCAAAATGTATGATGTCTTAAACAATAGATGGGTGGTATAACTTCATTTAGAATGTGTGTGTGAGTGTGTGTGTGTGTGTGTGTGCGTAACTTACACATTTTATGTAAAAGTATACAATTTGTTTCCTACTTGCGTCTTCAAACATTCTAGTGTAATTTATTTCTTCTTCCTCCTTCTCATCTATAGTACCCTCCTCCCTCTCTCCTCTTACAAAAGCCTCTCTCCAACCCATTTTTTCCCCATTTTCCCTTTCACAACACCTGTGTTCTACTGTCCCCCTGCTAGAACTTCTCTCCTCTCCTCCCATGGTTTTCTTTCAGCTTTCCTGGATTCTGTGGTTGCATCCAGGCTGATGATGTAGCCCAGCAGTAGGGCATTTTGTCTATGTCATACCTTCCTGAATGTACCTGATGTCTGATCTTGGAAGCTAACTGGGGTCAAGCCTGGTTAGTACTTGGATGGGAAATTACCACCTTGAAGCAAATTCCAGCACATGAACATTGTTAGTTGCATTAAGCTAGTTCAAGACTGAGGTCAATTGAGAATTCTCTAGATCTGCATACCGCCTTTATAAGTACGTTGACATATTGTATGATATTTCTCTCCACTAAAATTTTAATACAACAGTGTTGTAAACAAACCACCAATCAATAATTGGGAAAGAAATTTTAATAAAATGTGTTTTCATGTATGAGATCCTAAAGAATAGGAAAATATTGATAGCATAAAAATAAGTTTTGTTTATCACTAAAATTGATTTAGTGAGAAGTACTACTAATAAAAATGATGGATTTTTTTCCCTCTGGTCTTTTTTGCTCTGACAATTACTTGAGAATGTATTGATAAATATGCGTGCACCATTTAGAAGGAAAATTTATCTAGGAGTCGGGGCTATAAAATACATTAAAAACTTAGATTAATATTTTATGTGAAATTGTACTATACATGTTTTAAATATAGATCATGTAATATTACAGAATAGATTGCTTTAACTGCAAGAAAATTCTGGGGCTAATTAATGAAGATTTAAGACTTGAGGGATGAGGGTAAGCCTCAGCAGTAAAGGACTTATTTGGCATAAGCAAGCTCCTGAATTTCATGCTTAGGATGGAACATTTTTAAAAGAAAAATAAAGACAGGAAGAGAGAGGGGTGGGAATCCAAACTTGAAGGATAAAACACCTATCATCCTATATAGGTACAGCTAACGAGTATGCAAACTAGATATCGCTGTGCATGACAATCACATTGCAACACTGCATCTGGTATGTAGCTGTCTGGGATCTGAGCCGTGTTTATTATTTATTGCTATCATTACTGTTTTTGTAGACAAAACCTCACTATGTAGCTGATACTGGCCTGAAGATCCCTGTGTAGCACAGCCTACAAGCTCTCAATCCTCTTATCCCCTCCTCCTGTGTTCTGGGAGTAAAGATGTGTGTCAGCACATGTGTGCTTGTATGACCAGCAAGCGTCTTGCTCTTCAGTTTTACAAAGAATGTGCAAAGTGAATCGCAGTGATAGAAGACACGTGAGAGCATCTAGTTTCCATGGGTTTTCTCTTTACTTTGTTTGGGAACTGATTTGAGTGAACCTTAGCTACACCCTCTATTTTATATACTCATGAGTACTCTTGTGTTCCATAGTAAATAAATATTTCTTTATGATTTCTTTCATGAACCCTTCCTACGTGCCCAGGTATATCCTGATAAGTATAAAATGTCGGAAATCATTTACTTCAAATTGTAGTAAAGAGTTTATGCAAAATCCTTTTATGTGATGGTATTAATTCCTGATATAGGTAGATAGATAGATAGATAGATAGATGTAGGTAGGTAGATAGATAGATATAGATATAAATGATATAGATATAGATATTATCAATCCCACTGATATGACACAAACTATTCCTTGGGAGATATGAACAATGTTTACCCACCCCAGACAGGGAACTGACAGAAGGCCAAAGCTTGAATATAACCAGACTCTACCTTGGTGAGCAATTGAGTTTTATTGGAGTTTCTTACAGGAATATGGGTGAGGGCTTATTTGTAGGAGCAGCTGCATCACCAAAGCCGACTCCAGTACAGATGACAGCTCACAACATCTGGGAACCTGGAGCACACTGCCCAGCCTACAGACTGTGCAAAGGTTGAGGAGACCTCTTTTTGGGTGGCACAGTTGGTGTGAGCCTCCTCCAGACAGTTCAGCTGGTCTTCATTTCTTATAGGGACACATCTCTGCTCCTTTTGAGTAGCCAGGCTTTCCTCAGAGTCTTCTTTGCCTTTCGGCTCTTTTTATGAATGACTTTCAGCAGTCTTTTGTTTATACACTCTTGGGGAGGAAAAGGTCTAATGAATGCTGTCAGTTTCAGGGACTTCTTAAAGCTATTTTGAATTGTTTGCTTCTTGACTTAATAAGCTTCCTGAAGGAGGATATGTTTCCATTTCAGAGAAAACTGCTATAAAGCATTCCATCTTTTCTTTTAGATTTTAAATCCTTTCCATGCCCTCTTCCACAGTGATCCCTGAACATTGGAGGAGGAAAATACAGATGTCCATCTATGATTAAGAGTTTGGCTGCTGTGTCACAGTAAATAACCCCTTGCTCTTGGGACCTTCACCAGTGGTTATGAACTGAGGCTGACAACAACAAAGATGTATGGGCAGAAGGACATATGTGTAAAACCTAATTTGACAAGAATATCACAACCACTTAATAAACAAAACTGATAGCTTCCCTCCTGGGACCTATGACCTCCAGAGCCACAGACTTCTGCGCATGCTCCCAGGACCAGAAGTGAATTTCTCCCTGTGGAGTAAACCTTATTTTCAAACAGAACATTGATTCTACCCGTAACCGTCGATGCTGCTATTGATCTAGCTGATTCATCTTGGCAGACATCATGAAGCATTCAGGATTCACAGATGACCGGAACTGTTGTGATTAGTTCTTCCCACCATACTTAGGAGAAGCTTCTGACACTACAGACGTTAGCTCACAAAAAGGATCTCTATGGGTCTAGCTTTACCTTTATTTCTCCAAGTCATGCAACCAAAGATTTCAATGTAGTTGGCTATAAAGTCTTACCATTCAGTTCTGAAATGCAACCAACACAAGTTATGATAGTGTTTATATTTTGGAAGCCTCTGGAGCCACTTTGGCCAAAATCCCTGGAGAGGGGATGAAGCCCTAGCACCGGAAGTGCCAATCAACAGCAGCTTTGTGGAGCATCAGTTTCTCCCATTTTGAGATACACTTGTTTACTCTTTGTGAACAGAATTTTTGTGCTTACTCCTTCAAACACACACTTTTTTCCAATGGCTTTCTCAATCTGTAAACTATGCAGAAGTTACCATTATGTCATCTACGTAACAAAACATTTTCCAGAGAATGGCCAGATCAATTAACTTTGGTGAAGCAGTCTCAAAACCTGTTGTCATCAGTTCCAATTGCCAGGTTGACCCAGAAATTCACAACTAGAAAGATATTAAACTCAAACAGAGCAAGGTCTAATACAGAACGGACAGGTTCTAACATTTTTGGCATTTGTTTCCTCGGCAGACCACGGTGGGGTAAGGGTGGGAGGCAATAAGTAATCAGTTCTCTGCAGTCCTCAGTCTTTCTGAGCCATTACATTTCCATATCCCCCGGAGCTCTTCCAGAAGCCACTTGCCATTTCTCCACCCCTGATGAACTCAGTGGCCTTCACTTAATCTGCTCTTCCCTTAACCAGGGCCAAGAGGGATCACGATTCTGCTCTCTCCTGCGGCACCTGCTGGCTCTCTGGGTGTGAGATGCCATGGTTTGGCATAGTAGCTATAGCCTTAACTGTGTCTCCATTCACCACACCAGGCTGCTGGGGGAGGCAATGTGCAAACCACCTCCAGACCTAGCAGAACCTTCTGCTGGAGGGAAATACACCCTCCTTAGTCTGTGGAGATAATACCTACACTTGGGCCAGGCTTGGTCATCTTTTCCTGTATTGTTCTACCATGGATGTCGTCTGTATTTAAAGCCTTCCAGAAGCTCTTTAACACAAAGCTTGGCTTCTGTTAATTTTCTTCCTAGGAACCCCAGCTTCACATAAATCTTACAACATTTGTCCTGAAAGAACCCAGACTGACCTCTTCCTCAGTGCTTGGCCTTTTTCTTGACTCCTCTAGGTTGTTTTCTTATTTTATGGCTACTCTTTACATGCTGGTCTAAGTCACGTAGGTCCACCAAAGCCTTTCCTACTTTATAAAGACTCCACACCGCCAAAGGGCTTAGCAAAACCACTGACTCTCATACCACTCTCAAGCTCCCTACTGAATCAAACTTATTTCTGACTCTGTGAACATAGTTCTATCTGGCCCAGTGAACTGGGGTTCAGACACAGCTTCTTATTTCTAGTTCCCTCATAGTGCCAGTCTCTCCTCTATGGCCCTCCAGCCCCTCATATTTATGAGTACTTCGGATAGAGATAACTAACTGTTCCAAATGAAATGATAAGCCAGTCCACCAGAGACTGACGTTCCTCATACTGTCTCACAAGCAGCCTTTTCCTTAAGGAGAGATGGACTGTGATATTATTCGGTTTCGTTTTATTTTATTTTGGTTTTGCCTCCACAGCAATAAGACCGACCCCGTCAGCTCCCATGTCCCACATCCCACACCTTCATTACCCAGGCTATAGAGGCACTTTCGTGACTTGTTTAAAAGTCCATCCCATTCTGTCAGTTCAAGTGCTTAGTATTTCCTGATCACGCTAGTATCTTATACTAGACCATCAATAAGGTTCCCGTCTGCACATTGGACTGCAAATTTTCCCTTTATTTCTACTAAAGGTTGGCCCTGAGGAATCGTGGCTGGTCTTTGTTTCTTCTAGGCAGTTCCACACATTTCTAGCTCTTCCAGGCTGCCAGAGTATTCTGCATCATGGTTTATCTGAGAATGACTTTCATCAGTTTTTGTTTACATACTCTTGGGGAGGATTGGCCCTAGTAAATCTGTTCAATTTCAGGAACTTCCTGAAAGTATTATGAAGCTTTTGCTTCCTGTCCTAATGAGTTTCTCTGCAGGGTGGAGTATCTCAGTTTCAGAGTGACCTTCTGTACACTATTCACTCTCTTTTCTTTTATCGTGGAACAATAATTTGACTGCTAGAAGGCAACAGAAAGATTTCTTTGAGCCTTGTAAACATCACAGTGGATATTACTGTCTCCATTCACAGAAAATGTGTGGAAAGCTGACATATTAGGATTGGTTTCCATCCTTTCACCCACCCCAAGACACCCCAAGACCAAAATGAGAACTTTAAAGTTTTAAGAAGATAGTTTTAACATAGAATTCATTCCGCAGAATGTCTGTATCCTTGGATTCATCCTAAGAGTTCCCAGAATTCCCAAGTGAGTCTGTTGTACAGTGATCACAAACAATCTCACATGCCCACAGATGTAGAACTGATAGCCTATGGAATTAGCAACTGGGATCATAAGCCGCAAATCAAGATTAATACACTATTGGTTTAGTGCTGTAAATTCTTATGACATGTGAAAATTCAAAGACTCTTGGGTAAGCCATTGGCTAAATACTCATGCCTGTAAAATATGGAATCCTCTTGCTTCTTTTCCATTTCAAATAATTCTGGTGAAAATGGACTGTTTCTATATCGTCCCCACTTTCAGGATGATAAATCAGGACTCCTTTAGGTGACAGAGAAAGGTGGCTCCTTCCAGAGTATATTAATCTGTGAGAAGGGCTTAAAATATATCCATGATTTAAAATTGAAACTAGAGTATATTCTTCACTTGGTTACTATTGTTGTGCAAGACTCTCAATTTCTTCTCCAACTACATCTGCCGTTAGCAGCTCAGGTAGAGTCACTTTTCAAAGTGAATGTGCCTCCCTCATTCCTACTTCAAATCCTTTATCATCTGGCCTTATCATATACAAAACTCTTAGCCTTATGTGTGTGTTGAGGGAGCATATGTTTGTGTGTGTGTGTGCAGTGTATGTGTACATGTGTGCACGTGTGTGTGCATGTGTGTTGTATGCAGTGTATTGCACATGTGTGAGAATGTGTGTGTGCACGTGTGTGTATGGTATATGTATATATGTTTGTGTATGTACACATGTGTGAGCAGTTGCATGTGCTGATACAACACAGAGGTTGAAGGATGCTCTATCACTCTCCGCCTTATTTCTTTGAGCCTTGAACTAGGCGAGTAGACAGCAAGGCCCAGCTACCCTTTCTCCAGTGAGCCATCTCCTCAACCCCATATTTCTTACTGATAGTTCGTGTCTAAACTTAATGTCACATCACATCTAAATAAAGCATTAATTAACCCAGTGATCATGCTATAAATGGCAAAGATACACACTATTTTACTAAATAAATGTTTTCATATGTAATTACTCAGTGTTATAATTATTTCTTGAAAGCTTATCTGTTGGGATTGGAGAGATGGCTCAGCTTTTAGAAACACTTGATGCTCTTGCAGAGGATACAGATTTGGTCCTCAGCACCCTCATGAGATCTGCAACTTCTCTTCCTGAAAACCTGGAATCTTCTTGCTTCCATGGGGATAGACATGCACATGTAGGCACAAATCTCCCACTAAATAAAAATAAAGAAATAAATTTTGAAAGCTTATTTGCCTCCCTAGATTGGGGGTGCATAAAATGAGACTGCTGTGTACCTCTGGACCACCAATATTGAGCACAGTACATAGGACCACTCACCATGTGTATAAAGCATTTATTGGAGAAATGAGTAACAGACTGAGGTCAACTGAGTGGCACAAAATGCGTTTGAAGTAGTGCTGACTTCACTGTAATACTTCCCCACAGAAACTGATGTAGCAGCACGCTACAATATTTTACCCTCTATTTAGGGAAGGAGAAAGGAAAGATAAAAATCGTCACTGCTTTTGCAATCAGCCTTGATATAGGAAGAGAGTGCGGTAGAAATCTTCACAGCCTCTTTTTAGGCTGTCCTAAGCTCTAAGAGGACAGGCTGACAGCGAGTCAGACTAGCGTCCCAGCTCACGGTCTGTAAAGTCAATCCCTCCAACCTTTCTTCTTTTAGGAATTCTCACACTAACTAATGGCAACAACCCAACCAACAAACAGCCAACACCCACACTGATTCTCGGGGCTTCAGACTTTTTATAACCCAAGCCAAAGGTTCCCATCAACTCAAGTGGCACCCAATCCCCAAAACAAGCTACAGGTGCCAGATCGACTGCACCCAACCAAATTATAACCACCTGCATCAACCATTCCAAACCCAACTCATAAACAACTGCACCACATCTGGGGAGGGCTCACAAACCTAATCCAAACACCATTTTGTGTTTTTAAAGAAACCGAACTAACAAAAACTTTTCCCAAGTTTCCCTCTACAAACTGACTCTGAATTTCTTATGTACAAAACTTGCATTTCTCATAATACGACAAAAATTTAACCAATAAACATGTAAGGCCAGAGCGGGTCTCCTTGGGGCTCTCTAGTTCCAGCTGCCACTCACCTTGAGTGCCTCATTTCTTCTGTGTCTTCTCCTGATCCACCTTATGCTGAGATTTCTCCATTTTTATTTTTATCTCTGATTTATATTGGGAAAATGTGGTCATCTCCATCACATGCTACTTTTAGCAAGGCAAGTGATGACTATGTGTGATAGCAGAGAGCATTCCCAGAAAAGGGCCTGGATCTGCTTCCAAATACCCATCCCTTAGTGATAGCTCAGATTCTTGGAAATAATTTAGTTGGGTTTGTGCTCTTTTTAATGAAGGATTTTATTCCTCAGATTTCACCACAGAGATTCATGTCATAGGTTCCAGGTCAGTTCGAAATTCCCCTACTACAACCATCCTTAGGTTCTTATTATAGGGCCAATATACACAAAAATGTATGCTGTGGTATCTTAGCAGCCAAAATGATTTAATAATTAATGGACCTAATAACAGTGCTGAGATAAGTCCAAGCATCAGTTTATAGCTTTTTCTTGGTGAGAGCACAGCCCATGACCCATTGGGCTACAAGGTGACACTCAGGACACTCCAGTGATTCCAACTGAAAAGTTAAGAGCAATGAATTTGAAAAGCTTGTCCCACATAATGAAGCATGTGAGATGTGTGTTCAGTAGAGGTCATGGGACAAATTAGTACTTCCTAAACTTACCTTCAGGCTCCAAGTCTTGTTGGAGGTCTGGAGGTCAGGCAAATAATCAACAAAAGATAATCCTACTAGCAGAACTCTAACTAGACCCATGATTTCCATATATTCCTGCCCTGAATCCACAGAGTATGTCTTATAGGGCTACAGGTTGAATACTGATATTTCATCAGAAATGTGTTACATTGAAGTGGAACATCATTTTATTTTACTTGAGTATATTTTACTTAATGTTTTCTTAAAGGATCATGTATGTACTTTGAGCAAATTTATTATCATGTACATTATTAAGAGGAAATATATTGTTCTTATTATTCACAAAATTAATGTAAACAATGAGAACCTTAACTTGGTGATTTACACGAGCTAGACACCATAAAGATGTACTGGGAAAAAATCAGCTTGTTTTAGAAAGGAAATAGCAATTAGTAGCAAAGTTAAATATCTTAAGATGCAGGTAATAATAAAGAGATTACATTTGCAAAAGTATAAATAGTAAACATCTGAATTCATATGCAAAAATAAATAATATTCTCATAAATGATAACTATAAGTAAGTTTAATAGAAGAAAATGTATTAATCAAGAAAAATAAGAGAATTTATGTATGAACTCATTGTAAACAGAAATAGCCAAGCTTAAAAGAAGACCCTAAACCACCTTAAAAATCATAACATATTTGAGCAGTCAAAAGCTATACCATGCTTGTGAATAAAATGTCTCAATATAAAGATGGTAATTGTACCCAAGATATATATGTATAAATTAAATGTGATCCTAGCAAAAATGTCAACTGTGCTGAAAATATTAATTCTTAATTTTATCTAAAAATGATACAACAAAATAAAATGTAGGCAGACATTAAGAGAGGGGGTAAAACAGGCAGTGCTTCATGTCATATATAGACAAATTTATATAGTTATCAAGACTTGGACTCAATCAAGATGAACTATAGAAATGAATGGATAGTATGTGGACAATCAGATGATGAGATATTGTTCGTGTTGTTAAGGATATTATAACACGACAATACACATAAAAAGCTTGGCTACATGCCAGTGAGTGAAAGAAAACAAGTATGACAGATGACAGCCTGGCAAGGGCCATGTCCATGCCACCCTGGGAAGAGCAAAACTATGAAGACCATGCAAGGACCAGTATTCCCCGCAGGTTAGAGATAGCAGAACACAACACTTTTTGGTTTAAGGAAGGAAATACTTTGATTCTATGATGAGGAATACATAGTGATTTTTGCAAACACACAGAACGCACAAGAGTGAATCCTAACACACAGTGTGGCGTCTGGATGACCACGAATCCTCAGTGCAGGTTCATACTTTGCAACAGATGGACCATTCAGACGTGATGCTGATAGCAGAAAGAGCTGGGTGGTGGACATGGAGGAAGGAAGTAGAAATCTCTGCCCTTTTCTAGATGTTGCTGTGAACTTAAATAAATCTAAAAATAAAGTACGTAAAAGAAAATGTATTTTCAATCCCTTGTTATCAGAACCACATGTTATACCTAGATGAATATATCAATAGACCGCAAACACTACAGATTTCAGGAAGGTAAGTTCAAAGAAGAATTGGGTGTGTCTTGTGTGAGATATCATTAGGTGAGTGGGGAAACACTCTAAAACACAGTGTTCAAAATCTGGATAGACATTTAGAAAAATATAATCCATGTTTTAACAATCCATGGTTGAAAACACTTAACTGGCTCAGTAGTCCAAATGAGAACAGACTCGGTTTTCTTTAAAATGTGTGTGTGTGTGGAGACATTTCTAATTGTGACTAAAATCACCAGTTATATAATGGAAAAATTCATCAGTGTCCCTACTAGACACCACAGACAGAAGCTACAAAGCACAGTACCAGGAATTGGTTGCCTCTTTTGTAGTAGTTGGACAGTGAAGTCCCACAGACTCCCAAAGACGACAGGCTATTGCCAGTTCTTTTGATTACTCTCTGAAGGCTGAGGACACCTCACATTTGAGTCATAAAATATGGTTAGTCTGGTACAGATTTGGAAGCTTCTTCCCCACTCCATGTAGCTGTAGGAGGTGGAGAGGTGGACATAAATTCCCACCTAAGAAGCAACTGACAACTGAGAGATGCTCAGAGAAGGGGAGTCAGTTTTGTTTTGTTTTTTAAGTGTATAGCGCAGGGTTGGCTGGCCATGCTCCGAGGGAAAGCCATATTTTTAGACTCAGAGAAACACCAATAATACTCAATGGCTTAAAAAATAGAGGACACAAAATTGGATAGATCAGGAAGCTGAAGAATTGGGGAAGAATTCATACAAAAAAAGTCATTCTACTAAAAGTCAGAAAAATAAAGCACACAGTCAAACAAGTAAAAGGATGCAAGACAAAAATATTTCCAACTTACATAACAGAAAATGATCAAATTTCTTTAATTAAGTGTTCTTAAACCAAAGGGAAAATAACATTGGAAAATAATCAAAAGAAAATAAATGAACCAAAATATGAGCATTTTACAGAAAGAAAATATTCCCACAACAAAGATATTCAAATTAGCCAATAATATAAAATCAAATTAAAGCTATGTAATATATTACGTGTAACCTATCCCGTTGTCAGGAAATCAAATCCCTGAAGGCAAAACCTATTGTACAGAGTTTGAGAAATGAGATATTCAAAATTTTTGGTAGCCATTATACAATAAATCACAATCACATTTACCCTTAGGTCCAGAAATACCATGTCTAAGACTTAACCCTGCTTATAGTCTGCCAACCCACAACACTACACACAAAACACATTTGAAATGGCAGACTTTGGAGAAACTCTGGGAGGGATAAATATCTGTCCATAGAAGACATCACATTTTTATTGGAACAGCAGCATTGTGGAATACTTTGCAGATCTACAATAAAAAGATAATTAATTAAAAATGTATTTCATTCTTAAATGAATTGGAAGAATGACTGTATTAGAGTTCTCTAAGGAATAGAACTGAAAGAATGGAATAATTCATATCTATATATTAGGAGGGAGTTTGTTAGATTGACTTATAGGCTGTTGACCTTGTACTTCAATGTTGGCAGTCTTCTGACAGAAGACCCTCATCCTGTCGTTGTTAGGCCCATGAGACTGGATATCTCAGCGGCCCCGATCTGGTGCTGCAGTCCCAGGGAAGTTCTAGAGAGTTGTAAATTTTCAGCTTGTGTTGGAATCCTGAAGAAGTCGGTTCTAACAACCAGTGAAGGTCTGGGCTCAGAATCGATGAACTCTTCAGTGAGAGTGAGGGCATGGACAGCAAAGCACAGACTTCCTTCTTGATGTCTTTTCTGTGAGCTACCATCTAAAGGCATAGCCCAGACTGAGGGTGAATATTCTGACCTTAATGATCCAGAAACCAAGAACAACCCCTCACAGCTGCTTGGGCTTTAGTTACTACCAAATGTAGTCAAGTTGACAACCATGATCAGCCACCACGATAGCACAAGCTGTATGTGGTGGCCCTGGCCCGTCTACAACCCCAGCTCGCAGCAGTTGTCATGAATGAATTGCAAGTCCCAAACCCAGCATGGAGTAAGTACAAGATTCTTACTCAAAGTACAAACAAGCATCTATCTATCTATCTATATATATATATTTATGTGTGTGTGTGTGTGTGTGTGTGTGTGTGTGTGTGTGTGTGTGTGTGTGTACATACCTGGGAAATCGAAGAATGAGCTTGTTAATTATGCAAACGAAGATGTGGGAAAGGATGCAGAGATGCGGATGTGTTCTTCTCTGGACTTGAACAACATCTATGAATGAATAACAGAAAGATGTTATAACAGAAGGAATGGTAGAGCAGAAAAGTGAACAGTTGTTGTCTTCCACAGGCAGTAATGAAGATACATAGGCATTATGGATAGCTTCTGAAATCAGTGTCTGGGAGATTGTAGGGAGCAGAGTGTTTTTTCTTCTCCAAGGTGTAACACGACATGAGGAAAGACCCTTTAATTGCCATGGGGAACTATATTTCTTTACAATTAAGAGATTTGCAGCTGCGCTCTGAATCATTAGCAATTCACTGGTCAGGTATAATGAGCTTATGTGAAACAGCAAGAAACACAGAATAATGGATGTGCACTATTCTTGCAAAAATTAATGGCCTACGTGTCCCTATCCAGGTACAAAAAACAGCAAAACTAAGAATGGGATGGACTCTAAAAGGCCAAAGTTCTAGAACCAGCCAATAATTCAATACTACAAAAAAATAGAGACATCAGTCTTTAGAAAACCTAATGACATAACCAAATACAATTTGCAAACTAGTTATATTCTAGAGTATACCACAAAAGAAGATTCTAAAAAGGCATTTTTAGAAAATGACCACAGTTCTATCCTAGAGTGTTCCATAAAAGGGATTTGAAACAGGCGTTTTAAGAAAAGAGAATTTTGAGTACATACAGCATATGATAATTTTGAAGTAGTGTTAATTCTCTTAGTTCTTAATTTAGTAATTAGTTAGAAAAGTGTTAGTCACAAGATACTCCTGCAGACATTTTCTGGACAAATTATAAAATGATTGCAAACTACTTCCATATTGCTAGGCCCCCAAAAAATGCCTTTTTTAGAGAAAGCAATTTCTAAGCAAATGTTAGTGTCAGAACAGTCATGTTTGGTGGCACAGGGGATACCTCCAACATGTAAATCTGACTTATTTTTCAAAATAAAAATTCATAAGAGAAAATCTACACTATCTTAAAATGAAAACTTTTTAATTGAAATAAGCAACTAAACCATAAATCATTTTTTTCTGATAAATTTATAAACAAAGATCTTAAAATACATTTGTTGGATATACGTACCTCTCATTTCCAGCCACGTGCTAGGGTCGTACCAGTAGAGGCCATGGTCAGGAAGCTGTAACTTAGACTGAGTGGAATGCTTCGAATTAAATCATTTCTATAATGTATTGCTGTGTGTGTATCAGTGTGCATGCCTTGTGTGCACAGTCATTTGCAGGCTAGAGGACAACCTTGGGTATCGCTCCTCAGGTGCCTCTACCCTTTCTAGGATTTTTGCTTTTTGTTTGGTTCTGTTTTTGAGATAATGTCTCTTTAACAACCTACAACTTGCCACCTCGGTTAGAGTAGCTGGCCGGTGAATCTCAGGGAATCTCCCTGTTTCTGCCTTCTCAACCACCATCCTCTCCACTTCCTCCAGAAGACGCACTTAACATTCCCAGGTGAAATTTGTGCAGAAAAAAATAAGACAAAAGGTCAAACACCCACACAACTAGACTGGGAGACTGTCTGAAGGCATCATGGGAATCAGGCTGAGCGTAGTTTCCTCTGCTGTTCTGAGTCAGCCTCCATTCTGCTGACCAGGTGCTCACTAGCTACTGCAGTCTCTGGCAGGTCCTCTCGCCACGGTGATAGCTGGCTGCACTTCCTCCAGCTCCTCGGAGCCCCATCTGCTCCAATTGTCCCTTCCTGGATCAAATACCAGTAAACAAATAAATAAATAAATAAATCTTGTATTTTGGGGCAGGTGAGACTGTGATTGGCTGGGCCACTTCCCAGGTCTCAAAGAGGAACAGGGTCATTAACACCTGGGCAGCTTGACCTGAAAGACGAAAGGGTTTTTCATAAAACAAAATCAGGGTCCTTGTAACTTAAAAGAGGTGAGGTGTGCTGGGCAGGCAGCAGAACAGCTGTCCGCTCCGGTGCCCACGCCCTCTCTGGGGTGATTATATACTATTTTATATTACTTTAGTCACATTTTATGACTTCAAGTAAGGCACATGAATGGTTTTGAAGAATAAACTTGGCTTTCCTAATCAGTATTCTCGCATATATATGCATATATATACACACATATATAATTTTGATAAGATGAACTAACTTTGATTACAAGCTGCCTTATCTTATATTCATTTTGAGTCTGCCGAGCACATTTTCATTTGGCTCGTCGCAAATAAACCATTTCTCTAGTAATTTGTTTCTCAGCTTTTAAAATATTAATCTGTAGTCCTATTCCTAAACATAAATTACAGTAAACTGCTAAATTCCAAAGCAAAAAGATCATGACTTACTGGAGAAGAATTTTGTCACAGCAGCGACTCTCTGGAAGACTAGGTGCCTTTTGCTGTAGTCAGGACGCATGCTCTCTCTCTTGCCGTCTGTAGCTCGGCAGGTAAGGAAGTCCTCTATGAAACTACCACCATTCGACAGAACAGAATAGGAAACAAACACCGTCTTATGAAACTACAGCGACTGATTTTTCTTTCACCAGGAGATCACCCTAAGAAGGAAAATGCTAGCACCTTTGGCTTCTGACCTTTCGGGAGGTGTTTCAGCTTGGTGGGCACGCGGCTGGATTTGGTTGGTCCGTGTCATCCCGTATTTTCCTTTGTGATTTGAGTTTTCATGATTCTTTTCAGGATTTATGATTTCAGATTTTTTTTAAAATTATGCTCTAAACCTGGTTGTATTTAATATGATTTTTACTTTTTTAATAGGTGACCTGACCTGGTTAAATTCAGCACGTGGGTTCCCAGTGGTTTTTATGGTTTCGTACTCCACTCGCATTCGCTGTAGCCTGCAGACAGCTTGGGAACCAGTGGAGGCTCCTGATAGCTCAGTTCCTACAGCTCGGCTCCCATGTTTACAGTGTGAGCTGCATATATAAATGTTGGAGGTGAGCCGCATATATAAATGTTGGAGGTGAGCCCAGGAATCCAGTTACAATCCACAAGATTTCTACTGAATTCCTTCCGGCTGTCATTTTCTCCAGGTTCTTAAATCTTCAAGGAACTTCCTGAAGGCACGGTTGCATTCAGAACCTAGTAGTGAGAGAAAAGGGGAGGGAAAAGCTCTTGAAACTCCATCTTTCCTCGGAGGAAGGGGTTTTCCCTCTCTCAGAACTGCGCTAGCCTACCACAGCTTTACCTAGCTTTGCCTAGGCTACCACATCTGCCTAACCTTACCTAGGAGACAGAAGGAGCTGGAGCGAATGAAAAAGAAAAGAAAAGAAACTAAAAACAAACAAGAGAAGCCATCTTTCACAGTCGGTTTGGTTTTTAATAGTGTCGCTTTGTGGTTCAGATAAAAATATGTGATTTTTTTTTTATTATTGTGGCTATAGTTTTAGTACATGTTTAGATGACACAAAAATAGACATAAATAATCGCAAGCCATTAATTCTGTCAAAATTAAGAATTTTAAATTTTAACATCTCCCAAATACTGCTGATTCCACATACCTTTGAAGACCCCACATTGCTGGGCCAAGCATTCTGTCAAGGATTTGGACCGGCTTTTTTCTGGTAGACAGGGTAGAGCATACTGATTTCTCTTCTTCAGATTCTTCAGGCAAAGGTTAGAAGGAAACACAAAATGGTTGAAAGGCAGTTAAAGGAAAAGACCATAATCTCAGGCCAGAAAGCTGCAGAAGGGGGGCAACATGGGAAGTTAAAGTTCGTGAGCTGATGTCCTAAGTTGACCCAGCCATTTTCAGTGTATGATGTGTTCTAAGTAGTTTACTACAACGCCCAGCTGGTGAACGAGTCAATCCGAGAGTCATTTGGATAATGAGTTTTGTGTGATCATTATGTCTCCTAATGAACTTGTTTAGAGACAAGCTAGTGAGAGAGAGAATGTTGGTCCTAGGCTCTTACACTATTCAAGATCCTGTATAAATAACAATGCATTTGTTACAAAGACAGAAACATAAAATGTCAAAAATAACTTTTGGTCACTTAATGGAGAGTCCAGAGTTGAATTTTCCAATGCTCTTTATTAATCACAATCCATGTCAAATCTCAGGGAATTCTATACCCGGGCAGCTAGGCAGAGAGCTCATTCCAAGGCTTCCTCACCCCATGCTCTCCTCTTCGTTCTCCTCCTGCTTGCTAGCTTCTTCTTCCTTGTTCTCTCCTGTCTGTTTTCCCTGCCCTTCCCTAGTTCTTTTTTATTCCAACTCCTCTCTGTCTCCACCCAGCCCTCCAATATACAAATAAATGGAGCCTAACCTTCATCTACCTTAAGGCTAAGGAATGTCCTATTCTTGTGGAGAGCCAG
Source organism: Cricetomys ansorgei (assembly GCA_026225945.1). NCBI lineage: Eukaryota > Metazoa > Chordata > Mammalia > Rodentia > Nesomyidae > Cricetomys > Cricetomys ansorgei. The sequence goes on along the minus strand of JAMJFZ010000239.1, from coordinate 41,758,247 downwards.
ATAGCCACTCCTTTGTTTACTGGTAGGAAGTGAATCCTTTACTTGTTTCAAGGACAGCCTACTGGAACATTATCCATAACTAAAATCTCCCACAACATCTCACCCTTCTTGTTTACAATAGTGAAATACTGGAATAACAAAAACCATAATCTGTATTATGCTAGTTTCAGTTGAAGTATTTATCTTTTCATCTACTGTTTTCATCCCTATGACATCCTTAACAAAACTATACAGAGCCCAAGTGCCCTGTGTTACAATATTTTCCATTTTTAACACGGAAAAATTTTCTTTTCCACTCTTACTTATCTTCTCCTTCCTTAGGAGACTTCTGTGTATTTTTCTTTTATTATTTCTTTCTTACTGTGGATCCCACTTTCCAAGGAGCATTCTCTTTATTACCTTCTCTTCTTACAGAAGGTCTGCAAATCTGTGGTTCCTTTCCTGGAACTTTATTAATCCGCACCTGTGTGCACTTTTTCCTTTATTTCTGTCTCTTTCTCTCCAGCTCTCCTCTTTCCATAGGAGGCCTTACTTTTTTTTAAATTTATTTATCCTGTAACTGCTACACTTCTCCTCTGTCTTACGCACTGCTCAGGAGCTACTTTATCTCCTGAGGTAAGGAGAATTAGTAATTACCTTTAAACTGCTTCTTTCTCTCTTTTTCTTTCTCTTTCTTATTTCTTACTCTCTGCTTTTAAACTTAATATTCTTTCTTTCTCTTAACTTCACTCCTTTATTAACTACCTTTTACTTTGAGTTTACTTTACCTTTCCTGTATCTTCTTTCTTCTTTTCTTCTTTTCTCTGCCTTGGCTCTCACTGTCCCGAGTTGTCTCTTGTTTCCTCGTAGACTCTGCGTATGGATACTCCTGTCCTGCGTTGTCTCTTTTTCATTTTTCTTCTTTTCTCTGCCTTTTCCTTGTAGACTCTTGCCCCACATTGGGCGCCAAGTGTTAAAGTAAAGTTCAGGCACTTAATTAGAGTCCAGCGTTGACTTTTCCAGTACTCTTTATTAATCACAAACCATGTCAAATCTCAGAGAATTCTATACCCAGCAGATAGGCAGAGTCTTCATCTTTCTTTTCCCTCAAAACCTCCTCTTTCCTCCTGCCTTAGCCCTTTTAACTTTTTCTCCCACCCCCCTCTATCTTTTAGGCCTTCATTACAACACAATGATACTAGGCTGGGGGTGATCAGAGTCTTTGCTTGTGATCTCCTCGTGACCTGCTCATGACCTGCTCATGACCGGTCACCTTCAATTGTCTATCAGTTCAGATCTCAAGGCTAGCACAAGGGTGTGACTAGGTAGGAAGCGAAGCCTGTACTGCTGCAAGGCATCTGGCTTCCCAGCTACAAGGTATCAAAATCAAAACAGCACACAATAGTAAAATATCCCACAACAATAAAAAGTCAACTAACGTGAATAAGGTCAGGATTACTAAAGATAAACAACTACTATAATGAAAACAGGAAATGTAAGGATAAAATATCTGCCAATATCCTTTCATCAAATATTGTCCAGAAACACTAAGACACTTGGTCTAAAAGTGCTTCCTTTTTTCAGGTAAAAATACTTCAATAACTAGCATCCTGCTGTTGGATGAGTAAATGAGATCTCTATGTGGACTGGGGGAAGGATGGGAGAACAGAATGGCAGGATCAGGTGGGGAGGGGGAGGGGAGACAGGATTGAGGGAGGGAATGTGTGGAGAAATATCTATGATTGAAGGGCATGTGAAAGATGATATCGAAACCTAAGGGAAGTGGAAACTTCCTAACGAAGTCTCCAAATGACAACAGAGACAGAGTTCCAACTAGCCGCAACTTGTCATCAAATGACGCTTCAGCGCCAGAAATGGGATACACTCAATTGAGTGGTTGGCCAAAGGAGTCCCATGGGAATCTTCAAACAACCATAACTGTTGCCAAGACAATAGGTTGCTCTCCGTGAACTGACAGCAAGGTCCCATTGCTGAAGACAACACCTACACAACTCAGTGAACATGGAGAGGTCAAGCTGCCCACATAGAACCATCACCCCTGAATTTCAGTGTCTTTGGTATAGGAAGTTACCCTGCAGGATACCAAAAGAGAAACATAATAGCAATTCAGCCAAAAACCCTGACATACAATCTGTCCTGCCTGCAAAATATGCTAGAGCAATGGTGACACAATATGTAGAGAAATAAATAGGCCTGTGTGAAAGCTAGGAAGGGATCTACATTTAGCCTGGTAGTCTGGATGGAATGTAAACGCACCTTTAATCCTGCTTTTTAGGAAGCACTGAGGGTGCATACCTTTAATCCCTAAGACAGAAACAGAATGTTGAAGCAGACACAGAAGCAGAGTTCAGGAGTCAGTGTCAGATTGGAAGTGACACTGAGATAAGTCAGTGAAGGACAGGCAAAGTGACTAATCAGAGGAAGAGTTAGCAGAGTGAGTCAGAGTGAGGACATGCCCAAGTCTCAGGAGAAAAAGGTGGGCTCTCAGCTCAGAACAGAGTCAGTTGCAGAGTCAGTTAGAGTCCATCAGTAACAGCAGAGTCAGTTACAGAGTGAGTTACCGCAGTGAGTTGCAGCAGGAGTGTGAGGTGAGCAGTCGGAAACAGGCAGGTGAGGAAGAAGACACAGAGACAATGAAAAAGTCTTATTGAGGAGCAGAGAGGCTGACTGAGGCAGTATGGAACAATCGGAGCTCAGCGAGAGACACAGAGACACAGAAGCAGTCTGAAGAGTCCGAGTTCAGAAGGAGCCAGTCAGAGTAGCTCAGTCAGCAGTAAGTCTCAGAGGTTAATTAGATTATACAGAGGTTTAAATGTTCTCTAGGCTTATGACTAAGAGGTCAAATGCTCCAGAGCTCCAGGATCGAGAACCAGTGATTCAATTAGCCAAAGAATAAAATCTTTGCCTCAACCTACATCTACATGGTACTCAACGTCTACTCTTGTGGGAGTAACCAACCAATGTCTGGTTTGACTTAAAACAGACTCCATGAGATGGAACCCATACCTAATACTGCTTGGGTGACCAAGAACCTAAGACTAGATAGCGCAGAGACATGGAGTATAAGCAAATAATACTGGTCTATAAAAAAGTAACAGAAATGACCCCTAATGATATTCTGCTATACTCATAGACCAGTGCCTTATTCCACCACCATTAGAGAACTTTCCTCCTGCAGCAGATAGGAACAGATACAGAGACCCACAGACAAACATCACACAGGCACAGAGGTTTTGGAACACATAGCTATAGAGGGATGTTTCCATCAAATCCTCCTCTCAGAGCTCAGGGAACCACATGAAGAGTCAGAGGGGACAGAGGACACCAGGAAGACAAGGGCTTCTGAATCAACTGAGCAAAGCTCATGTGAACTCAGACCGAGACAGCACGCACAGGACCTGCACGAGTCTGCTCCAGGGCCTCCATGTATACATTGTAGCCTTGAGCTTAGCGTTTTTATAGGATTCCTGAGTGTGTGAACCAGTGGGTCTCTGATTCTTGTGCCTTGTCTTGGACTATTTTCCTTCTGTTAACTTGCCTTGTCCAACAACTGATGTGAAGGTTTTTGTTTTATTTTATTTTATTTGTTATGTTATGTGGTTATCACTTAGATGCCTGTTCTTATCTAATGAGAGACAGAAAGGGAGTGGATAGGGACAGGAGAGGAGTTTGGGAGGAACAGGGAGGAGTCGAGGAAGAGGAAACTGTAATCGGGATATATTTTACAAAGAAAGAAAAATTTAAAAGGAAAGAAAGAGAGAGAGAGAGAGAGAGAGAGAGAGAGAGCAAGAGAAGGTTGCCAGATTCAAATTTCAGTAAAATTCACAGTGGTAGACTGTGGTAGACTATTTTAATAATAGTCAGCTTTAATATTTTAAGTATGTTATTGTTGTGTATTATTATGGGATGGAGATGCCACGATAGAAAGAAAAGCTAGCAAACAGTAGCGGCCTCCCCGCCCATTTTTGTGCCATACAAGTTTTCTCTTCACTCATTTGGAAGCATTTCTGTTCATGGTCTTGTTCTTGAACCACACAGACCTGATCCGAAGACTGGATATGCAGCAGTGTCATCACAAACATCTCCCAGCTGCTGCCAGGGCGCTGATTTCCTCCTGTCTCTTTTGCGTTCTCTTACCCAAAAGATAAATCGAGTTTCAGGTCAACTGCCAGATGTCTCAAGTTGCAGCTCTGATGAGCAGACTGCGGTCTGCGAAGCAGATGGAGGTGTCTTAGGGCTGCTGCACTCGGGGCTTCTGGGCTCTTGGGTGGGATTCTCCGGAGCTGGCTACCCGAAGCCCAGATGCTCCTCCGTGGCTGTTTCAAGGAGTCGCACTTCCTCCTTCCTCTGGAGTCTTTCTGCTTTGTGGGTGGATTTGGTAACACTTAGGTCCCAATGCGCTTGTGGCGTCTGGGTTTTTGTTTTGTCTTACTTCACAATCAGTCAATAGTGAAATAAAATAGGCTCTGAAGATAATGAATAAAATTTAACAGGAAACAAAGACTTTTTTTTTCCTCTCCTTGAAGCAATGTTACCATTTGTCTAAGTATCACCAAGAGAATCCTCTCGCTGCTTAGGATACCAGCTGAGGCACATTCCGAGACGTTGAAGTGATTTTAATGATAATTACATTGCAAATTTTAAGCCTAAGAGAAATATCTTTTAGAGAGAAAACATTTTATATTCACTGAGTCCATTTTAAGATGTTTTCTATCACATGGAACCTCAGAGTAAGTATACGCGAGAATGAAGGGAAACAACGTGTGTAGTTTGTGATTCTACGTGGGAGACCACAGGCAGCAGACCAAAAACTTAATTGAAAGAGAAGTACACAGAACTGCAGCCATGACTCGGCAGGCGTTTACCGCTAAGCCTGATGCCATGAGATCAATACCCAGAATACACAGGCTAGCGAAGACCTGATTTCCTGATTCCCACAAACTGTCCTCCAACCCGTACCCATGTGCTGCGGCTTGCATGAGGACTCTGCTCAAAACATTGTAAAATATATTTTAAGACAGAAAAAAAGGGGCTGGAAAGATGCCTCAGAGGTTAAGAGCACTGGCTGCTCTTCCAGAGGACCCTGGTTTAATACCCAGCACCCACAGGGCAGCTTGCTACTAGCCACATCACAGATTTATTTCCAAAAACACATGGAATGAAATAATCATAAGGAGAAAAACTGAATGTTAGTCAATCAACAAGTACTGAATAGCTGTATACATCTGTAAAATTTGAGTTGGTGTGATAGTGTGTGCCTGTGGATGGAGATCTGAAGACACTGACTGAGAAGCTTACAGGAGCCCACAAATTTGAGACCAACTTGGGTGACAGTGTGACTCCATTTCAAAACAAAAAGGTGATTTTACTGGGAGGGGATAAGGAAGGGGCTACTCCTCAAAAGGCTTGTTAAAATGTTAATAATATTCTGATCTTGGAGGACATGCTTGGTGCATGACCTTCCCCTGGGGGGACAGGATAAACCAATATCTACTTACTTTAGCTAGAGTACCAAAGGCAGCCCAAAAGAACCAAGCCTAGCTGGTGAACCAATGAGATTAACGGGGATACATACAGGAGCATGAACAAGGGGTTACCTCCAGAAACACAGCAACTTTCAGGCAGCTCACCAAAATCCTCACCTAGTACAGACCGTGACTTAGAAAAGCCTCATCTCTGAACAGCCGTGGGCAGTCCCAATAGGTACCCCATCATGTCGTATCGTCCCCCACCCCAGGCCATTACACATTGTTTACACTATCTTCAGAAGGAGCCTTATAGCTCTCAACATTTCATGAGGGTCCTAAGCTTCTGAAGTTTCATTAATTCTTAAGTTCCCTCACGGTTCTGTTTCATGAATTAAATGAGTCCCCTCCCACCCTCCAACAAGGAGTGTTTCTATTTGCCCATTCTGGGATCAAGTGTCCTTAACTTTGAAAGAGACCTTGAAATAGAGATGTCTGATTATTTTCTTCCATCTATGGCTGAGCATTGAGTCACAGCGCCTGAGCAACGCTCATCTATGATTGGTAGGTTGACTAGTCCTAAAGCTCTGTAATAACCGCTGCCCAGTACAAAAGGGAAGTTCCCCATCACAGATAAGGACAATAGCAACCGTAATCTATGGTGTAAGCATAGATGTTCAGAAGGCTGTCGTATAGGCACATCATATCCCCTCAACACAAATAGTGGCCTCCCCACTAAGGGATAACATTACCAGGTCTTTATCCTGGTCTGCAATTCCGTCTATGATTTTCCTCCTGTGCAGTAACCTTTACCCCAGTGAGAAAGCAGTTATTTGAACCCCAAATTATGGTGCCACTATTGAACCAGTGTTAGTACTGTGTCATAAACAGTCTTTAACTGAGCAGAACTTTCAAGGGCAGCACTCCCACAATAACCTGCTTAGCGCGTTCTTGAGCCGTGAAAAGCACCAACAGCAACACAGCTTCCAATGTACTCATAGCTAAAGCTCTTCATTTTCAGTGACCAAAGTTTTTGGTGTTTCCATCAGTAGGGATTTAACCTCTAGTATCAACATACAAGCAATAGCAGTGGCTGTGGTTTTTATTAATAATATTAATATTACTAGCCGGGTGGTGGTGGCACATGCCTTTAATCATAGCACTTGGGAGGCAGAGGCAGGTATATCTCCATGAGTTCAAGGCCAGCCTGGTCTATAGAGTGAGTTCCAGGACAGCCTGAGTTACAACAAAGAAACCCTGCTCCAAAAAAAAAAACAAAATAAAAATAAAAACAAATAAAACTTCACTTCAAAGTTTGTGTATAGATTTATTTAACTTAAAATTAATATAAAACATTACATATGAATGTCTGTGATCCTATTTCTCTGTTTAAGAAATTAAATGTTAACAATGGAGTTGAAAATCCCTTTTTAAAATGCTTTTTGATTCACAGCCAAAATTACCACTGTCACAAATGTTATTCTACTGCCTGTGTTCCCCAAGATAATTTGTCTCCTTAAGTTCTTAGGATTTTATCTGACACAATATATGCCTTTGTAAGCAGTGATTTATTTTTTCACGTCACTTACATGTGTATACATCTTTAAACAATGCATAGAATTGTTACACATGCTTCGATGCAGTATTTAATTGTATTTTAGTATATATGTGTTCTATAACTTTCTTTTTATTTTGGGGGGTTATAATATAATCACATTAGTTTACCTTTCCTTCCTCCTTCTAGTATCTACCACATACTCCTCCGTGGTCTCTTTCCATTTCATGGCCTCTCAGGGTGGGGCTCAGGGGTAGAGCATCTGACTGCAAATTCATGGCCTTTCAGTCATTACTCGTGAGATTATTGAAGTTTATTACTTAAGATAATGGATATTCATTACCATATATATATTCTGTCGTATAAATACATAATAATTAATTTATGTTATTGGTGAACAATGGATTTTCAACTTACAGTGAGACAATCATTTGAAAATACATCTCGGTAACAGCAATGGGGATAATGGTAGATCAACACCGCCAGGTCCTATCCTCCCTCTAAATAAAATGAAAGCTCCATTGAAGGCAAACTCTTAACCTCTTACCTTTGAAAACTCTTTTGGTACATCCTCACTATGCAATGGTTACGAATTTGGTGTATCCTCGTTATGAAATGTCAACCACAACTATTGTGGTTGATAGCTTCATGACAGTGACTTAATATTTTCTCTTATCTATTACTGCTTAGGAAATATTAACACTGTATTTGAGCTGCTGAAAAGCTCTGGTTATAGTCTTCCTTCTGCAATGTTCCTTTTAAATCATTTCTCATATGATTGTATTGTTTTTCCAAGAGTGAACTTTTTGTTTTGTCCGATTTAGCCTCGTGATATTCTTTATACGCTTTTAACAACAATGGCTCATCATACAAATAGATTGTCTTAGAATTTGTCGGGTTGCCTCAGTCAGTGGCCTCATGCATACTGGTATCTGTTACGAGTATGGCCCACAACACTAAGTTTTCTGGTTTACTTTCTGTAATGAAACTCTTTTTTTTCTTTGAGTCTGAAAATGTTTTCTGCTATGTCTTCATGTGTTTATTGTAGAAGAACACTTGATCCTTGATCCAGCAGAACGGCTGCTCTAGGGTAGAAAGAATGTTAGTCAGACTAATCCTGCCCTCTGTTTGTGCTAATGCAAAATGAAAGGGAATTCTGTGGTTCCCCTCCAGTAACTAACATGGAGGAGGAATATCTGGTGTCTCTCAGTCTAACCTTCACCTAGTGGCAGCAAGGTTGACTGGCCTGGTGTTTGAGAAGTGAATGACATAATTCTCTTCATTAATGCCAAATAAGACTTTGTATCTGAAGGCAACATAGCACATGCCTTTAAGTAAGCCAACTCAGAAGGCAATGGTGGTACACACTTTTAATCCCAAGTCTCAGGGTCTAAAAGGAAGCAGTCAGCGGAAACAGGGAGTAGTGAGGAGTAGAAGCAGAGGGAAAGCCCGGTAGAAGCAGAGACAGAAGCCGAGTGAGAAGCAAAAGAGTTAGCAGGAGATGGAGGAAGCAGGTGTGTAGTGGAGAGGCTGTGGAGATGTCAGAGCTCAGTTCAGTCTTAGACGCTGGAACCCTTCCTCAAACCCCTGTGAATAAAAGTACTTTTACTTGATCAATTTCTTTACTTCATTCTCTGCTTATAGAAATCTCAATTACTTTTCATGTAATTCTATGTGTCTCTTATCATGGTTGGTATTTATTTTATTTCATTGGTTAAGCTGTACTAGTTACAGCTCAGTGTTATTACAGTGCAGCACATACAGAATCCTTAGAGATAAAATTTCTGCCACTATTTGTTAGTTTTTCTTTGTCTGATGTGGAATTCGGAGCTTCAGCATTATTTCACGTTTTAAAAAGCATTAAGCTGGCCTGTTTTTTAGTTTCATGCATTTTAACTTTTTTAAAAATCTTGACCTTTTTTTAGAGTCTCTCAGCTTAGCATATTTTATAATTTCCATTCATTTATTGTATTATGAATACAATTAAACACTAATACCTGTATCAATTTTCCAGTGGCTGTTTAATATTAGAAATTTAGAATTTCATAGAGTAGGGTATCTTTATGATTTTCAACTTTACCTATTAAAATTAACATAATTCATTTGAAAATTTTAGATTTATCTATTTTGCTTTATGGGTATGAGTTTTTGCTAGCGTGTGTGCAGAATACACACAAGAATCAGTGCTGCTCTTTGATATGAGTCTACTGAAAGCAGAAACAGTTGGCACATAGTGACCTTCTCAGCACAGTACGAGATCTGTTTTTTAAATATAATGAAAACTCTCATTTTTCAAACAGAAAAGCAGAGAGGATTTAAAAGTTTTCTTTGCTTTTTAAAACCCAAATCTACTTTTCAAACAGACTATAAAAATAATTGGGAGAAAACCTGGTTCTTTTTATCATAAGCCTTCTATGTGACCTGTCCGTCTGAAACAACACGTTTGCAGAGCTCTTGCTTTCTTTGCTCTTATGAGATGTATTAAAATATTCCAAGTCTTTTTTATCTGATGATTTAAATATTAATTAAGAAAACCTAATTTTGTGTATGATCAAACATACATTTTCTCACTCAAATGTATTAATAATCAAAATTCATGTTTTATATCTTAATTTATTCTATGCCTTTTGTAGTTTTCTCAATCTATCAAGAACCAGTTTTGGGAAGAAATCAATGGTGATTTTTCATTCCTGATCTCAGAAGCTAAAACAGCGTACCAATGGGCTGTGCTATACAGAGAGGTACAAACCCACAGGAGCACCAGTCCAACCTGCTTTGCCGTGACATATGTCGCAATAATATTCCTTGTAAAAATAATAATTAATATTTGTTCTTCCTATCCAGTTCTTTTTAGTTTTGTAAATATTTTCTCCTTATATCATACTCAAAAAAAGCATTATTTTTTGCTCTATTTTAAATGAAATAATATAACTGAAAAGATTGCAAGTGGCTGACACAAGAAGTGGGAGATAACTCCACAGGAAGTGGAATTGAACTCAGGATTTAAGTATCTGTCCTCTTGTTGGCTGATTAATAAATGAATTCAGATATGCTAATTACCAGGTACAAAGCAAAATTCTAGAGATGAGTTGATAAACCACATAGGCAGTGCCTGTTATCACAGCGTTTAGAGGAAAACAGTATCGTCTGAACATTTTTTAAAATAGTAAATTTGACAGTGAATTATCCTAAAAAAAAGCTCAAGTCGCCGTACAATGCAACATTACCAAACTGACATGCCAAGACATCCCAGCCTATCCACACCAGTGGCCATTCCCAATTATAGCTTTAATGAAGGTTAGAGAATTATCCCAAATAGTCACCACGACATGGAAAACTTACGACTTCTATCTGGCAAAACTATTACAGTTACTCTCAGATCTCTGCAATGTTTATTCTATTCAAAAACTACTATCTATGAAATATCTAAAAACGAATATTATATAGCCTTATCATCAAAGAATCTTTAACCTTTTGAAGGAAATTGTGACTCAAGTATATAACTGAAAAAAACATTTTACACATTTTGTGATAAATCTTTTTAACAACTGCCCCCAGAAAGATAGATGCAAATGAAGATCTTGATGTGTTGATTTATTTCATTGTTCTCTTAGGTTCATGGCAGAAGACAATTTATTCTTTGCTAATACAATCCCCAGTCCCAGAGTATTTCAGCCTCTATTCAATCTAATCTTAAGTCTAGACCTGGAAGGCTTCAGGCACAATCTAATTTTCAAAGTTAAACCTAAAACATTTCAGCCTCGGAGACTTACTGCTGACTGAGCTCACTGTGACTAGCTCCTTCTGAACTCCGAACAGTAAATCATAAGCTGTCTGCTTCTGACTCTCTACTTTCTCTCTTAGCTTATTCTGGACTGGCTCTGCTCTTCCTGACTTCCCTTCTGTATTGTTATGGGAGTTTATTTTTAGTTATGTATAAAAATAATTGTTTTATGCACTGTTGGGTGAGGGGCTGCCTAACTCTTGGTGTTTTGTATTGTCTGCTGGTGTTGGATTTATGTGGGGGATGTTTGATTGCTCATGATCTGCACGTGGTATCTGTAGAACACCTGAGGAGTTCTGGATCAATAAAAACACCTGTGCTCAGGGTTCCACCGCCCAATATGGGTCTGGCCAGGATGGTGGTTCCCTCTGCTGAGGTCTGGCAGGGTTTACATCTATGACACATGCCTCCATATCTCCTTGCTGAGCGACACAGCAGGTGCACAGCTACAGCACTGTCTGTCTGTGAACTGACTACACGAAAACTGCCTGACTGAACCAACTCTCTGCTGTCTGCTTCCAACTCTTCCTGTCTCTGCTTCCTGTTTCTACTTCCACACTTTGCTTCTACTCCCTTCTTTTCTCTATAGAGCTGGGATTAAAGGCCTGTGCTACCACTTCCCTCTGAGTCAGGGTTAAAGGTATGTGCCATCACTACCTTAGGAATTAAGTTTAAAGGCATTAATATGTTGGGATTAAAGGCATCTACTAACATTCTTTCTACCCTAGAGCAGTCATGCTGCCAGATCAGAGGTCAATTGTCTATCACACAGGCCTTTCAATGTAATCATTTGCTAGAGCAGCTGGATTAAAAGATGTAATGTTCCTCTACACAAAGACTCTTTGAGAGAGTCTAGAAAGATAACACTTAGAAAGTCAGCTTTGAGGAACCTTTTAAAACAAATGTAAATATTGGTCAGAAAAGGAACAGGTTAATAAATATGCCAAAATGCAAAAGATAAAAAAAATCGTTAAAGCCATGGCAGATTCAAAAGAGGGAAGACATTTAGTATGTTTTTATTATTGTATACTTGGGAGGAATATTTTAAGAGGTTCCCATGGAATTATATTGTAATAATATTGCAATATATATAATCATCCTATTACTGTGAGATAATAATTACCCAAAGAAAATTGTATATTCAGTAAAATTATCACTCAAGCACAAGGAGAAATAAGAAAATTTTACTTCAAAAGATATTGAAAGTATTAATTATCAAGACATTTGACAATTGACAAGAACATTGCAAATATGACCTGGTAGCTTGACAATGTTCCAGAGGTTACCACACTCCCAAGAGTATTAGGGCAACAAAAAAAGGTTCTATGGGCTTTAAAAAAAATGGTAAGAAGTTGAGTGGGTAAAGAGTTGGGGGTGAATCTTGGGGAGTTGTGGAATTGGTGTGGATATGATCAAATTATGGAATTCTCAAAGAATTAACAAAAATATTATTTTAAAGCCTACATTATTCATTATTAGGTAAACTCAAAGCACAGGCTCTGTATTATTTAATATATAATATGATGGGTTTAGCTAGATGGTGTCCCAGTCCCACCACTGGAAGGCATGCCTGGTACAGGAGGCGGCCTGCTCAGTCTTTCTGTCCCCCATTACTAGAGGTCCTCACTAGGGTCTCCTTCAATGATTGTAGTGAGTTTCCACTTACTACATCTCCCAATCTCCCCTAAATGCCCTCCAATTCTGGTCATCTCTCCATATTCTCTCCCTCCAACCCTCCCCCTACTCCTGATCCCTTCTCTTCCTATTCCCAGCCTTCCCAGTCCACCTGCACCATTTGTTCTATTTCCCTTTACCAGGGAGATCCCTGTGTCCACACTGGGGCCTGTTATATAGTCTCCTGAGTCTGTGGATTGCAGCATCTTTGTCCTTTGCTTAACAGTTAATATCCATAATAAGTGAGTACATGCCATGCTTGTCTTTCTGGGACTGGGTTCCCTCACTTAGGATGATTTTTTTTCTAGCTCCATTTATTTGCTTGTAAAAATTCATGTAGTCATTTTTTTTTATTAGCCGAGTAGTACTCCATTGTGTAAATGTGTCACAATTTCTTTATTCATTCTTCAGTTGAGAGGCATGTGGGTTGTTTCTAATTTCTGGCTATTATGAATAAAGCTGCTATGAACATAGTTGAGCAAGTGTCCTCTGGTAGGACAGAACCTCCTTTTAGTATTTTCCAAGGAGTGGTATAGCTGGGTCTTGAGGTAGGTCTACTTCAAATTTCCTGAAGAATCGCCATATTGATTTCCATAGTGACTGTACAAGTTTGCATTCCCACCAGCAATGAATGAATGTTCCTCTTGCTCCACATCCTGGCCAGCATGAGCTGTTCTTTGTGTTATTGATCTTAGCCATTCTTAGAGGTGTAAGATGGAATCTCTGAGTAGTTCCAATTTGCATTTCACAGATGGCTAATGATGAGGAACATTTCTTTAAGTGTTTCATGGCCATTTGAGATTTGTAGATAGATATAGTTTAAATTTTAATTTATCATGAAATACTTTCTCTCTGTCTATGGTAATTGAAAGTTTTGCTAGGTATAGTAGTGTGGGCTGGCATCTGTGTTACATTAGAGTCTGTAGTATATCTGTTCAGGTCCTTCTGATTTTTAGGGTCTCTACTGAGTAGTGTGTAATTCTAATAAGTTTGCCTTTGTATGTTACTTGTTCCTTTTCTCTGGCAGCTTTTAGTATTGTTTCTTTGCTCTGTATGTTTAGTGTTTTGATTGCTATGTAGCCAGGGGACTTTCTTTTCTGGTCCAATCTATTTGGTGTTCTATATGTTTTTTGTACTGTTATAGGCATTTCTTTCTTTAGGTTTGGAGTATTTTCTTCAATTACTTTTTTGAAAATATTTTCTGGGCCTTTGAGCTGGGAATCTTCTCCTTTCTCTATTCCTATTATTCTTTGGTTTGGTGTTTTCATTGTGTCCCAGATTTTCTGGATGTTTTGTGTTAGGGACTTTTTGGGTTTCATATTTTCCTTTACTGCTGCATTTATTTCATCTATAGTATCTTCAACTCCTGAGATTCTCTTTTCTGTCTCTTATATTCTGTTTCTGTAGCTTGCCTCTGTAGTTCCTGATTGCTTTTTCTAGGTTTTTCATTTCCAACATTCCCTCAGTTGTTTTCTTTATGGCTTCTATTTTCATTTCCAGGTCTTGGACAGTTTTGTTCATTCCCCTCAATTGTTTGTTTTGTTCTTGACTATCTTTCATGGATTTATTCATTTCTTCTAGTTGTGTTTTCCTGTGCTTCTTTGGTGAGTTTGCTAAATTCCTCCAACTCTTTTTCTTTCAATGATTTCTTTGATTCTTTGAGGGATTTATTCCTTTCCTCTTTAAGGGCCACTATTATCTTCATAAAGTTGGCTTTGTGGTCTTTTTCTTCTGCTTTGCTTGTGTCCAAGTGTTCAGGGCTTTTTGTAGTAGTAGAGTCCGGCTCTCGTGGTGCCATATTGCCCTGGTTATTGCTGACTGTGTTCTTACATTGGTGTTTTGACATTTGGTCTTGGAGTAATTCTTTGTTTTGGTGCCAAATTCCTAAGTTTTTCTTTATTGAATGAGTATTTTGTTCCTTGTTTTCTTCTTCTCTGGTCTTCTGTTCTTTGTCTTCCCTCGTCAATCAGGGAGACTCTGCCCCTGCTGGGGACTGAGATATGGAGCTTGCAGGCTTCCAACCTGTTCTTCTGGCTGACTGCCTGTCACGCTCTGGTGCAGTAGATGTCTGCTGGAATTAGCACCTGTAACTTGGGCAGACATAGCCGGGGAGGGGGTGGTAGGGAGCAGAGGTGGGAAGATGGCAGTGGATTAAGGTTTGGGGGTACAGGCTGTTCTACTGGTAGGGCTGAGTGAGAAGGCTTCCTACCTGTTCTTCTGGCTGGCTGCTTTATTGCACTCTGGAGTAGGAGATGCCTGCCTGAATTCGAAAGTTGACATGTGTTTCAAATGAACTGATTCTCAAAAGCAAATGGCCAATACACTCATGAAACATTGCTCAAACAATCAAACATAAAGTAATTCTGGATTTTCTTTTTGAGCATTGATTTGAAACACATTTTAAGGTCTCTGAACTCTATGAGCATCTTCCTGACACCAGGGGGAGTGGAAGAGGAGTTGGCATTGTCAACAGAGCCAGCTCAACTCCTGAAAGACCTCCCAGTTGACTCCAATTTGTATTCTCATTTTATACTCCAAAGCCACCAGCTGGGCTGCACAATCAAGTGAAATTGGTCAGGAGATTGCTAGGGAGAATGACCCATTGTTTCAGATATTTCTCCAGGTCATTTTGTTCCAGGTAGCAGGTGAAGTCATGCTTGGCCAAAGGCAGTACAGGCAGCTCTTTAAGTGACCCACAGAATAACCTGTATCAAATAATTGGTCTTTTCTACCTGGATCTACTTCATGAAGATTTATCTTGCTGAAACTTGAGAACGCTTGTCTCCAGAATCTGGAAGAAAAGGGTAGTGCTTTGAAGGAACTATTTTTCCTCTTTCTTTCTTCCTTTCTTCTTTCTTTTTTTCCTTCCTTCCTTTTTGTCGGTCTGCCTTCCTTCTTTCTGTCCTCTGTATGCCTGTCTCTGTCTGTCTGTCTCTATCTCTGTCTCTAACTATCTTTCTCTCTCTACTTTTACAATGATAAATTTGGAGAGGTGAAAATACAAGTAAAATAACTGACATAACCACACGAGAATTCCAGTTACGGAAAGTTAGAAATTTCTGTAGTCATCAGGCATATTCCTAAACCCTTAGTCCCAGCAGGTCGGACTCAGAAGTGAGAGGACCGAAGTGAGTTTGAAGCTCACTGGGTCTGTAAACTGCGAACCTGTCAGAAGATGTTTCTTTATTGTAGATCACAGGGATCCAATAGTTGCTGTGCTTAATGCCTCTGTGTGCCGGGTAAGGTGGTGTGTAATGTCATTCCTATTTTATAGCATGAAAAAGAGATGGAGGAGAAAGAAGAGGAGTATACTGACATTTATCCCAGCAATTAAGTTTTTTGTTTCTATTTTTTTATTTTTTTTGCTTGCTTCGGTGTTTATATTACCAATGTAAAAGACTACAACTTGGTTCTTTGTCAAATCCTGGAACTCTTTCGATACTGCTTCATGATTTATGGTTCCATTCTTTTTTATTCTTTTTATTTTTGTTTAAGAGTTGCAAGAGTTAACAAATAAGATTGATCAAAACATCAACACTAAGCCCATCTAAGGTTCATGGTTTAAATGAATTACAGAATGGACACTTGTAGTTTTTAGTGTATGATCATCTCTATCCACATCTACATCATGTCACACACACATATACTACATATATATGTATGCATATATGTATATATGCATATATAATAGAAATTAAAAGCAAAAGTCACTAAGCTCAGGAGTTTCTTCAGTAAAATTGTAGTTCATTGAGTTTTGTTAAGTTTTGTAAATATAGGTTTCTGTCAGGACTGGGATGGAGTTCTCTTCATTTTGAATTTTTAGAACCAGGCTAAAAACAGGAAACTTCTCTATAAATATGTGTTGAATGAAATTTAGCAGAAGATAACAAGACGAAGAGATAGTCAAGCTCAATTGATTGGTACAGCCACTTGATATTCTCTTATAGAATCTATCTCACAAACATTAAGGACTTGAACAAATACTGCCTCTTTGTCTGATGAGGCAAACAGAATTACCATCTCAGATTTCATTAAGCCATTAGATATAAATAATATAACTCTGCCTCTGAAAGTCAGTTTCCTCCAAAATTCACAATTTTTGGTCTTATGTTTACCCTCCCTTATTCTTTCCTAATACTTTGATTTCATACAGTAGGGCAAAATAAAATTTGAGAATAAAATGGTGGAAAATAAATTGTGTGTGTGTGTGTGTGTGTGTGTGTGTGTGTGTGTGTGTGTGTGTCTTAGTTGTAAACTTTAGTGTTCACAGTTACGATGATTTCACTTGATCTCTTCTTAGTACTGACAAATAACAATAATTATAGTTATAATATAACCAAAGGCTAGGCAGGAATGATCATCCAGTCTCCTTACATTTAAACAATTGATGAACGGAAACTAGCCCTAACCAAGGCGTTTTTTTGCCATTGAAACACCCTGTGAAAAGGAAATGAGCTTGCCAACGGGATACCAGTGGGATTACCAACTGCACTCTAGAGCAAGCCAGGCCCAGGAGCAGCTGGCCAACTCAAAACCAGCTTTACGTGTTGTATGGGCTTCTGCTTTGTATAGGTATTTTTTAATCTTACTGAGTTTTTAGTTTGATTTTCAGCTTTTAGGTTTTGTTTTTGATGTTTTTTGCTGATTTTTTTTTTAAATTTCTTCTTTCTTTGAAAGACAGAGAAAGAGCATGAAGTTAGATGAGCAGGGAGACGGGGAGGATCTGGGAAGAGTTGGGGGAGGAGAAATAATATAAAAATATATTGTATGAAAAAGAACTAAATAAAAAATTAGAAATGACACTCAAGTAGGCCTTCAGATTGAATTTTAAAAAATCATGAAAATAGGTCTATTGGTAAAATTTTAGTCATGTTTTCTTCTTTAATTCTGAATATATTTTCTTAGTCATCTAAATGTGTATACTCATTCATGAAATAGTTTCTTTACTCATAGTATTAATTTTCCTCTGCTGCCACTTTCAGTCCAAAGAGAATCATATTTATGTTCCCAGATATTTACATCTCATTCATGTAACCAGCAAACGTTTATGAGGAAGCTCATATACGTTGAATACTTAAGGTTAAGCTCTGGACAGACTTCAACCTGTGACAACTGAAGTGTACATGATAGTGAAGTAGACCTTAACACTAAAATATTGACTACAAAAATAAACTAAAAGTTATATATAAAGTTGAAAAGTTAAAAATCAAAATTAGATGGGAAGTGGTGGTGCACGCTGTTAATCCCAGCACATGGGAGACGGAGGCAGGTGAATCTCCATGAGTTCGAGGCCAGCCTAATCTGCAGAGCGAGTTTCAGGCCAACTGGGGTTACAAATCCTTTCTCAAAAATCCAAAAAATAAAATAGAATAAAATAAAAATAAAAAAATGAAAACTACGAAAAACTATGTTGCACGTATGTTCAACAAACAAAAACAAATTCATAAGCCAAAGCTGTGGGAAAACTGCTGCTGGGAAATTTAGAAAGACAACAATGAAAAAGAACAATTTCTCTAAGAAAGAGGCTGCCGCCCCGACAGAGCAGCCTGCTCGGTAGAGGGAAGAGTCAAGTGCAAAGGATTAAGTGAGAGATAGTTTGGCTTCATTTGAAACAGACAGAGATCAGTGTTCCTAGAATTTTTCAAAAGAGAAGTTCCATTGAAGTCCTGGAGCAGCCAGAGGTCAACCAGTTCCATTCCAGCAAAGGGGAGGGGGAGGGTTGTATTTGATGTGAATTGCAGAGAAGCTACTGAAGTGGAGTAACTATCAAACTGTAGTCCAAACCAGGACATTTTTGAAAGAGAAAGGGGATCTAATAATAGCTTTTCCAGAACAATAGAAGGAAACTAGAACTGTCCTGCAAACTAGGACATGCATATCCTCTCCTGAAGGTTTCTAGGCAAGGGAGAGACAAGATTTATGTTGGGAAATATTAAATGCAACTTTGCAGATTTCAGGCTACAAGCAGACAATATTAAGGCAGGACGACAAACTAGAAGTTGTCCCCTGTGTCCCACCAACAAGTAAGCTTTCTGTATTCATTCTTGCAATAGCCAGTATTGTGAGACATATTCATGTCACAGTTACAGCAGTAAGAGATTTTGTGGAACTGGTGTGTGAATAGAGAAAATAATATGAAATAATTCTGAATGCTTTTGCCAAAGAACATAAAGGCACAGTTTAGTTGCTTAATAAAATGAATGATCTAAATGCTCAGAAGAAAAAAATTTGACTTTTGTTTGGGAAAAAAAATATTTTCATTTTAATATATATCAAAATATGGAAAGCCAAACCTTAGTCCACTGTTAGGCATGTGATTAATTCAATCAGGCATCCAGGACATAAAGAATTCTTACAGACTCAACCATCAGAAGAGAACCCACAACAATATTTAATCAAATTATTATTTAATAATTAATAAAATCAAAAGTCTATGTTTAATCAGAAATAGCTAATAGAGAATGAGAATAGTGGCTCACACTTGCAACCTAAGCACTTGGGAGGCTGAGACAGGGCTGCCCTCGACCTCACAGAGGTATGCCTGCCTCTGCCTCTGCCTCTGCCTCTGCCTCTGCCTCTGCCTCTGCCTCTGCCTCCTGAGTGCTGGAATAGAAGGGACATACAACACTCACTCTGCTTCATGTCTTGATTTTTATATCACGCACTTTTGTTGAATTTCCTAACTGCTTTTAGAAGTTTTCTGATATATTTGAGGATGACTTCATGGACCACTATGTAGTCTGCAGTGATAATTTGAATTCCAGTATTCCAACTTTGATGTCCTTCATTTGTTTCTTGCCTGGTGGCTAAAACTAAGACTTGTACTGCTGTGTTGAATAAAAGTTTTGAAAGTCGATATCCCTGTCTTTTTCTATATCTGAGAACGTAACCTTTCCATTTTTCCCCATTCAGTATGATTTTAGACTTTACCTTATTAAGAATGGTCTTTATTTTGTTGAGATCTATTCTTTTCACACTTTACTCTTCAGCACTATTTTCACAAAGCTATTTTGGATTTCATCAAGTGCTTTTTGTTGGTTTTCTCCATGTGCTGAAATCACCATGAGGATTTTACACATTCTGTTGATATGGTTGCTTATTGATTTGCTCACAGTAAATCTCAGTTTTATTCCTCAGTCATATTCCATTTGCTCACTGACTAAGCTTTGTGAAACAGCTACCCTGATGGCCAAAAGACACAAAAATTAAACAAATGAAGAGAATTTCAAACAAATTTCTCTTACTAACACAGAGGCAAAAATTCTCAATACAATATTTGCAAACCGAATCCAAGTGCCCTTTGAAAAGATCATCTACCATAATCAAGTAAGCTTCACTCTAGAAAGACCTGGATAGTTCAATATAAGTAAATCAATAAATGTAACCCATTATATAAACAAACTGAAAGACAAAAGTCACATGATCATCTCATTAGATACAGAAAAAAAAAGTCCCTTGAAAAAATCCAACATGCCTTCATGATGAAAGTCCTGGAGAGATTAGAGACACATGGGACATACTGCAATGTAATAAGTCAGTTTACAGCAAGCCCACGGTCAACATCAACATAAATGGAGAGAAACTCAAAGCAATTTCTCTAAATTCAGGACCAAGACATGGTTGTCCACTCTCTCCATACCTATTTAATATAATACTTGAAGTCTTAGCTAGATCAATAAGAAATTGAAGGAGATCAAGGGGATACAAATTAGAAAGGAAGAAGTCAAAGTATCTTTTTGGCAGATAATATGATGGAATATATAAGTGATTCTAGAAACTTCAGTGGGAACTCCTAGTGCTGACAAATAGTTACAGCAAAGTAGCTGAACATAACATTAACTTACAAAAATGAGTAACCAACCTATACCAGTTACAAACTGACTGAGAAAGAAATCAGGTAAGTAACAACTTTCATAATAGCCTCAAATAATATAAAATATCTTGGGGGTAACTCTAACCAAGCAAGTGAAGGTCTTATATGACAAAAATTTCAAGTCTTTAAAGAAATTGAAGATGTCAGAAGATGGAAAAATCTCCCGTGCTCATGGATTGGTAGGATTAACATAGTAAAAATGGCCATCCTACCAAAAGCAGGCTACAAATCAAAGTGTTCTTCGTCATAATTCTTCACAGATCTTGAAAGGAAAATTCTCAACTTCATATGGAAATACAAAAACAATACCTAAAACAATTGTGAACACTAAAAGAACTGTGGGGGGAATCACTATCCCAGATTTTGAGTTGTACTCCGAAGCTATAATAATAAAACAGCATGATATTAGCATAAAAATGGGCGATACATGGAATTGAATGGAAGATCCAGAAAACGTTAACACAACTATGGACACCAGATTTTGATAAAGAAGCCACTAAGGCACACTGGATTAAAGACAGCATCTGCAAAAATTGGCACTGGTCAAGCAGGATGGCGGCATGCAGAAGAATCCAAAAAATGTATACCTCTGACACTGCTCAAAACTCAATTCCAAATGGATCAAATTCCCCAAGAAGGGGCTAGGTCCACTGAATCTGATAGAAGAAAAAATATGGAATACCTTTTAACTCATTGACACAAGAAAAGGCTCTCTGGACAGAGCACTGACAGCACAGAGATTATGAGCAGCAAATAGTAAATGAGACCTCACGAAACTGAATAACTCCCACACAGCAAAGGACATCACCATCGCTCAGACAAAATGACAGCCTACAAAATGGGAAGATATTTTTACCAACTACACATTAGATAGGGGGTTAATATACAAAATATATAAAGAACTCAAAAAACAAAATATCAAGAAAACAAACAATCCCATTTTAAAAAAATGTGCAAATGGAAATAGAGAATTCTCAAAAGAGGAATGTCAAATGGCTGAGACACACTGAAGGAAATGTTCAACAGTCCTAGAAATCAGGGAAATGCATATCAAAACTACTTTGACCTTTCTTCTTACACTGGTCAGCATTGCTAAAATCAAAAAAAGCAAAAGTGGCAGCTCATGCTGGTGAGGATGTAGAACAAGGGGAGCACGCATCCATTGCTGGTGGAGGGAAAACTTGTCCCTACCGCCACTGTTGATGTCAGTGTGGCCATTCTCAGGAAAATCAGAAATCACCTACCTCAAGGTCCACTGCACTGCTTTTGGGCAGATACCCAAAGGTCGTTTCATTCTACCACAGAGACACTTGCTCAACTGATGTTCACTGATGTTCTTTTCATAGTAGCCAAAACTGGAAAGATGTCCCTCAACTGAAAAATGGATAAAGAAAAAGTGGCACATTTCTACAGTTGAGTATTACTCACCTGTGAAAAAAACATCATGAACTTTACTGGCAAATGGATGAAACTAGAAATTATCATCCTGCGTGATGTATCCCAGACCTAGAAAGACAAACGATATGGTATGTATCAGCTTACATGTGGATATTAGCTGTTAAGTCAAGGGAATGAGAGGGAACAGATAGATCTTGTTAGTAAAGGGAAATCGAATAGATAAATATGAATGGATGGACTGAGCAGTAATGAAAGGATCAAGAGCTGAGGGGTCAAGGAGAGGGGGATGAGAATGAAATACAGGGAGAGACAGCTAAAACTGAGGACAGTTTGAGGGGTGGATATGGAAAGCTAATACAATAGGAATTTCCTAAAATACATACATGCATAAAGGCAATCTAAATGAAATTGTCTAATAATGGGGGAGGCAGAGCCTCAACTGGCCATTTCTCATCACCAAACAAAGCTTCCAATACTAGAATTGGGTTACATCTAATTGAGTCGTTGACCAAAGAGGTCCCATGGGATTTCCCAAACAGCCCAGACAACTGCCCAGGGTACAGGCTACTCTCCACAAAATAAGCTACTCTTCAGCAAAACCCCATCGATGAAGACAACATCTACACAATTCAATGAACGTGGAAAAGCTGAGCTGATGCCTATATAGAACCTTCACTCATGTGTTCTAGCGTCTTTGGTACAAGAAAGTACTCTGCATGCTCCCAAAGGAGAAACAGGACCATCAATCTAGCAGCGAATCCTTGGGTCAACGACACTACAGTGTCCTGCCTGGAGGATACGCTAATGCAATGACGGCATAAAGCTTGTGGGAGTAACCAACCAATATCTGATTTGATTTGAGGCCTATTACACCAGAAGGAACCCACAGCTGACACTGCCTAGGTGACCAAGCACTGAAGACTCGACAGTCCAGAGAGCGACCTAAGGTAAAACCAAATATATCATTCTTCATGAAAATGACACAAACAAAATGTAGCAATCACGAGCCTCCACTGACATTCTGCTCTTCTCAGGGCCTTGCTCAGCGGTCATCTGAGAGGCTTCGTCCTGCAGCAGATGGGAACAGATGCAGAGACCCACAGCCAGACGTTATGCAGAGAGTGAGAGATCTTGGAACACTCCATCCTAAATGGGATATCTCCATCAAATCCCTTCTCTCAGGGCTCAGAGAACCCTGTGGAAGAGTATTAAGAGCCAGAGGGCATGGAGCACTAAGAAAACAAGACCCTCGGTAAACACGTGATCAAAGCTCTAAAAAACTCCCAGAGACTGAGGCAGCGTGCACAGGGCCTTCAGGGTCTGCTGCAGGTCCTCTGCATAGTTATTTCGGTCTCCAAAGTTCATGTCTTGATGGGATCCGTGTGCGTGAATGAGTGGGTCTCTGGTTCTTGTGCCTTCTCTTGGGCTTATCTCCTTCTGTTTGCCTGGTCCGGCTCTGATGTGATAATTTTGGTTATATTTTATTTGTAATATTTTATTATTACCACTAAAAAGCCTGAGTTTTTTTTTTCTGGTGAGGTACAAAAAGGGAATGGATCCAAATGGGAGGTGAGGTGAGGAGAGACTAGAGGGAAGAGGGAGGGAACTGTAATCAGGATATACTATGTGGGAAAATCTTTGTGAAGATCTGATGGATTTCTTCGTCTACTATTTTTGATGTTCTGAGTTCATCTAAGGTATTTCTGAGTAGTATTACACTTTGTCATGCCTCTGTCTGGTCGTGGAATTATGGTAAAAAAAACTTAAGATGCTGGGAAAAATTTCTTCCTCTTCTATTTTTGGAAACAATTTAAGAACGAGTCAGTCTTGATGTTTCTGTCAATGTTTACTTGGGTGCAGCAGTGAAATTAAACAGTGCCAAGATTTCCATTGGCAGGAGAACTCTTACCGGCTTCTGACAAAAGTGCTACTAAGAACATGTCTTCAAGAAGAGACAGACTCCTTTATAAACGGTACTGACAAAACTGGATAAACATATGCAGAAGTAGAAACTAAAAGTTTATGTATTACCTGGTATAGAAATCAACTTAAGATAGGCTAAAGCCTTAGGCATCAGACATGAAATTATAAAGGTTATGGAAAACAACAAAGGACACACCCATACTGAAATAACCAAGGTTTCTTCTTTATTGCTGTTACATGACCCAGAACGCTGATAACAAAAAGAGGTAAGTGAAATTAGAGTAAGTTAAAATTACACACATCAAAGAAAACAATCATCATGGTCTGAAAGCCCTGGAGTTGGCACAGGACACACAAAGACCAAATTCTCAGCACAGAGGAGACATGTATTTGTCCTGGAGGTATAAAGGACTACCTCTGCATACAGTAGAGACAGATGTGGTTCCTAGGCAAATGGTGGTTTTAAAGGGTCCTAGTTTTGGAAGGGACAAAGGGGAGGTACAATTTGAGAAGGATTGGGATGGCTGTCTTGGATTGGCTGGTAGGAGATAATGTGCTTTTGAGGACAGAGGCTGGAGCATTGTGGCAGGATTTCTGGAAGATGGGCCTTTGTGTGTGTGGCTCAAACTTATGTCCGACTGCCGTCTTGTGACCCATCACCATCTTATGGTTAAGTGGGAAATGGAGTAGGGACAAACATAATCAAAAGGCAGCCTACAAAAGGGGGAAATACTTATGAGGTATACATCTGAGAAGAGGTATAGTTTCAAACATTCAACAACCTTGTTTACAAGTGGCCAAACGGAAAATAGACCTTAATCAAAATAAGATAAATGGACAACAAATGTAAGAACACTGCTTATGTCAACAATGATCGGGGAGATATAGAAGAAAGCCACAGTGAAATGTCACCCCACCGTATTAAGAAACTATTATTGTGTAACAAATATAACATATGCTGGTGCAGATACTGAGAAAAATGGAAACTTGGTAATGATAACATTTACATAAACATATATAAAGGTAGTCTTTATATTATAGTAAATGAATTACCATATGTAAAATTATTTGTTTGATAGTCATCCTGTATTAATTATGCTATAAATGTTCCCCGTGATTTTAACTTCAGAATTTTAAGTTATCGTTTTTAGCTTTATTCCATTGGCCAAACAGAGCACAGGAGTTCCTTCAGTGTTTCTATACATGATGAAATGTTATGGGACTTATTTCAGGAAAGTGATGTCACTTAACCCCAATGTTTCTCTTTGTAATTTTTTGTCCAGGAAACCTATCAATAAAAATAAGTTACCGGAGCCACCTAACTACTATTGTGTTGGAAGTAATCTGTGACTTTATATCTATTAGTGTTTATTCCACAAAACTGACCTGTGTTTGGCATGTTTAGAATGGTAATGTTCTCTTGGTGGGCTGTTCCCTTATTCAGTATGATGTGGCCTTCTCTATCCCTTCTGATTACTTTTGCTTTGAATTACTAGAACAGGAATACTTGCTTGCTTCCTGGTTCTATTTGCTTAGAGTACCTCTTTCCCTCCTCTTACTTACATCATCTTACAGTGATGTCTTAGCTTTGGAGATGAACGTTTGTCTAGGAAGCAGCAAAAACAGATCCTGTCTTCTAATCCAATTTTCTTTTTGTCTTTTTGTTGAGGAGAAGGTTACCATTGATATTTTGATTTACTAGTGAAAGGTATTTATTGATCCTAGGTATTTTATTGAAGTTTTGTGTTTTCTTAGCCCTTAGTTTGCTTAACTGTCCCAGTATTGTTATTGATCCCCCTTGTAGCTTCTTCGATAACCTTTTCATTCCCAAGTATTCCCATCAGCGTCCTCTGTAGAGCTAGCTGACTTGGAGGTCATCAATTCTTTTAGCCTGCTTTAATTCCAGAAAGTTTTTGTTTTTCATTCAAGCGGATAGCATGACTGTGCATAGTAGTCCGAGTTGGCAGCTGTGGACTTTCAATTCTTGTAATATAGTTTTTCAAGTCTTCTGGCTTTAAAAGCTTCTGTTGAATAATTAGCTGCTATTTTGATTGACTGCCTTTATTTGAGACTTGGCTTTTCTCTCTTGGGGCTTTCAATAAATACCCTTTCTTTTATCTGCACTTTTGCCCTTTAAGCTATAATACGGCGTGAGGGGTTTCTTTGCTAATCCTGTCTATTTGGTGTTCTGTCTGCCACTTTGAACAAGATGTTCATCCCTTTTTCTATATTGAGATTTTTTTCCTATGCTTTTATTTTAAAAAATAGTATTTCCTATGCCTTTAGCACGGACTTCTATTTTTTTTTTTTGGTATGCCCATAATTTGTAAATGTGATTTTCCATTTTTACAAATCTACAAACTTATCTCAAAGCTCTCCCTGTCCTGCTAATTGTTTTTTAGACTTTCTCATGGATCCTGAATGAATGATACTTAGTTCCTTTTCCTTTTCTTCAAGACCTGAACTACTCTCTTATACATAACCCATTCTATTGGTGGGGCTTCCCAATGAGCTTTCTGTGTCACCTATTGAAAGTTTCATTTCTGTCTTCATTTTAGTCTGTTTTATTGAGTTCTGTTTTCAAACCCTGAAAAGACTTCATGTTTCACTCATCTAACTGTTGATGCTCTCTTGGGATATATGATTTTCTCTTTGAGTTCTTTAAACATGTTTATAATTGTCCTTTTGAAATATCTGTGTGGAATTTCAAGTAGATTCCTCTCACTGAGGCCAAGTCTATAGGACTGGGTAATTTGGATAGAAGACTTGTCTTTTTTGTATGTGTCGATTTTGTTTCTGCACTGGAACTTGCACATCTGGAGTTAGTTGGTTGATATTCATTCATTCATTCATTCATTCATTTATTCAAGTCATATTTAATCTTTCAGTGGAGAGTCCCAGTGGACTAAATGGTAATAGAATTGAAGCGTCACTTTCTATGGTTGACTTCGTGTTCTGTGTCCCAGAGTCTGTGACCCATCTTCCTAGAGTCAGCTACGTCTTGTGAGAACAGTCACTACGCAGGGGTAAACCTTCTGTGAATACAGAGTAACAGTTGTCTGCACATCAATCACTCCTTAAGTATCAACTTTTCAGGACACAGATTAAGTACAGAGTCATATGAAAATTCTGAGTGCTTATGAGAAAAATCCAAGAAAGTAAGACGAGAATCTTGTGAGCTCAGTTTCTCCCGAAACTCTGAGTCGTTCTTGGATCTGTGCTCCTCTTCCTTTCACTTAAACTTCCTTTGGTTTGTATTTTATCTTTCCTGGCTTGGTACATCCTCCTGCGAGTTCACTCCTGAGCCAGCCTTACCTCTCCGACTTGTGGTGGACTTCTTAGTGCCGATGTGCCCGGCCCTGGCTAAGGACCCAGTAACACTGTAACTCTGCCACTGAATGGTGGGATTCATTACCTGTCCTTTTATTTAATAATTTTTGCACTTTTTAATTTATTTTTATTACTATTTGTCAATTTTCATAAATATTTTTCAGTCTCAGTTTGAACAGTGGATGCTAAGTTAATTCTATCAGTTTGATTAAGTTTGTGTGTATGAGCGCTAGTTAACAATAGAATGAGAGAGTCCAATCATATATATACAGCTTATTTAGCTAATGTTGCTTACATATAGCTGGGAGTGGGGTTATTTTTCTGCATCATAAGCAGCTTACCAGTGGCTACAGACCTGAAGGAAATGAAAAACAGATAATTATTCTTGTGTGTTGAGGGGGTGGGGGGGGTACACATGTACATGTCTTTGTGTTCTGAGTTGTTGTGTATCGTGCATAAGCTTCTATCAGACATGAAGCTGACAAAGCTTTTGCCTCACTCTGCAGATTCCCTCTCCACCTGACTGGTTGCTTACTCTGCTACACAGAGGTTTTCAGTTTCCTGAGGTATTATTTATTAGTTGATGGTCTTAATTTCTGACTAAATGGAGTTCTATTCAGAACGTCTCCCTGCACCTACCTATATTTTGCAGGATACTGCCTATGTTTTCTTCTAGCAGTTTCAATATTTGAGATTTCACATGGAGGTTTAAGATTCATTTACAGTTGAATTTGGGGCGGTTTGATGAGTCTAATTTCATTCTTTTACATGTGGAAATACAGTTTCACAGAATCATTTATTTGAGGATTCTGTCTTTTCTCTAGTGGATACTTTTGTCTTTGTAAGAAATGAAATGGCTCTAATTGCATATACTCATGTTTGTTCTTCTGTTGTATCCCATTGATATAGATGTCTGTTTCTGTGCCGGTACCATGCTACTTTTATTGCTATGGCTCTGCGATGAAGCCTAGAACCTGGTGATGCTAATCCCTCCTGTGCTGTTTGTTCTTGTTGCTCAGAATTACTTTGGCTACACAGGGTCTTTTGTGATCCCATATGCATTTGTGAGGATTTGATTGGGATTTCATTGAATCTGTAAATTGGTTTTGGTAGGGTCGTCATGTTCACAATATTAATTATACTAAGCTATAAGTGTGGGTGATATTTCCATCTTCTAGTGTCTTACCCAATATCTTCAGAGATTTAAATCTTCATAGTATCTGACAACGCTGTACACGTTTCCAAGAGAGAAAAGGAATGAATAGTCTCACCCAGCTGTAAGCCTGTGGACCACAACAATGATCAGCACTGCAAGATATACTCAAGCATATAACAATATCCTTGGGACTAATAGGCAGTCATTGGACTTATGACCCACTCTATAAGAAGAAATGCATGCCTGGTATTGTAAATTTAACCTACTACCCATGGCTGGTGAGACCACAGAACCCAGAGGAGAACCTACTATCCCCATGTGTTGTAGAAGTTTATTTTTAGTTGTGCTTAAAATATTGTTGTGTCCACGGTTGGGTGAGGGGCTGCCTAGGTCTTGGTGTTTTGTATTGTCTGAAGGTATTGGATTTCTATGAGGAATGTTTGAGTGCTTATGATCTTCACCTGAGGAGTTCTGTATCAATAAAAAACACCTGAGCTCAGGTCTCAGGGTTCCACTGTCCACCGTCAGGGACGGCACTTGTCTGATGGTAGTCCCCTCTGCTGAGGTCTGGTAGACTTTGCAGATATGAATATGCCTCCTTGTCCTGTTTGGTGGGGTAACAAAGTAGGTGAAATTCTACAAATGCTGCACCTATGTGGAGCAGGATATCATGCCAACTAATTCAACGTCGAGTCAAGGAAGAAGAGAAAGAAACTCCAGACCTCACAGAGTCTGGTAAAGTATACTCAAGGCAGCTCCTAGAGGACAGAGATTAAGGTATTAATGAAAGGAAAGCTCTATAAGAGAGAGTTGTAAATGAAGAGGAAGTTCCAAGCTGAGAGCCATGTTTCAGACAAATGTTTCAGATGAATTTTCATGGTGAAAAAAGAGTTCAGCTGAGAGCAGGAAAGAAGCAAGGTTTCAAGGACTTTTCCTGATCATGAAGCTGGCTCTCCCTCCTGCTGCAGAAACCAGAGCATACTGTTCTATAAACTGAGTTTGTTGATGACTTTTTTTTGTGTCTGTAGCCCAAGTGAGTCTTGTGTTCGAGGTCTCTGAAGAAGGGGATATGTTTCCCCATAGTATTATAATATATATATATATATATATATATATATATATATATATATATATAATATTATAGTATATGTAGGGCCTACTAATAATTAAGATCATTGATAAATTTTCCATCCCAGTGACCCACTTAGAACCCAGTCTTTACAAGAAATTTTAAATAAATTTTAATGCATTACTTTTCTCTCCCACTTCTCTCCATCCACTTTTTGTTAAAACAGAATCTTACTTTTAAGCCAAGGCTACCTGCAACTCAAAATGCATACAAAGTTCTAACTGGCTTGTCTTCGTGATTCTCCCCATGACTGCCCCAGCCTTTATGACAGGGTATGTTTCCGGCATGCACCACCACACTCAGCTTAGTGTGCCAGTTATTTTAAGAGGACTCTACTGTGGTCAAAATTACCTATCTTGACCAACAAAAATAGCTCCCACGTTATTAAGAACTGCTGGAAAATCTGTGCTATTCTCTTTCACCCTTGTTATATGCCTCTTTACTCAAATGAGCAGTAGCTGAGTTACTCTGTGTTACCGTCTGAGAGAAAATTGTCATTTGGGAAACATTTTAAGAAAAGCATGTCTAAAAATACTGAAGAATTTGCAGTTTTGTGAGATTAAGCAATAAATGACCACTATTTCCATCTGTTCTAAGCTTCATTTTACTAAAGAAGCAGGATAGATTAATGCATATCATATGAAACAGGTTTTGTTTATCTAAATTCAATAAAGCCTGCTCATATAAAAACATGTTGTAACGTTTGGTAAGGGGTCGTGTTATGATAATTATATTCACAGCACAACGGTGGAAGTAGTAGCCATTTCGGCCATTTATGAAATATACACTACTGAATTTTGTGGTTCAGTAATACTATTATTGATGGTCTTATTGATTTAACACAAACTGCTCTGAAAGCAGTCATCCCTTTGAACTTTTATATCTGTCATCATTTTTCTTTAGCTAAAAATACAGTTCACAGCGAGGCAGTACTGCTGCACACCTTTAATCCCAGCACTCAGGAGGCAGAGGCAGGTGGATCTCTGTGAGTTTGAGGTCAGCCTGGTCTACACAGTGAGTTCTGGGACAGTCAGAGTCACAACAGAGAAACCCTGTCTCAAAATATATATATGGTTTGCTAGTTATTGTCATAAGCACAGTTTTCAATGTATTATAAGTACAATGTATTGTACTAGTAAGCAGTGCTTGTTCTATTGCTGCACGTTAGCCGACCAAATGACAGCATGAATTCGCATCTGCAATACAAGTTATTGTACACTGCAGGCTAAAACATAGGCTGGTTTTGGAGTTCAAACAACTGATACAGACAAAGCATAACACTGAATGGCTCTCTGTATCCCAACAAGTGTAGCCATTCTCCAGAATATCTGCAGAAGCAGGCCTCAACATCACAATAGCAGTGTCCCCATCCATGCATGGGCTTTTGTGGCTGTGAATGAGCACATTTCAAGGACTGGGTAGTTAAGCTGTTGGCTTACTGCGTGGTAATGAAACACACAAAGATGGGACTGTTGTTTTAGGAAGAATAGTTAAGGTGGGTGGTGGGTATTTTGATGCATCGTGTCTTCAGAGTGCCTAATGTCACGGGAGAAAAAAGTTCACTTTCAAGACTTTCATGATAAAGCTGCATTGTGTTGAAGTATGTTAGGTACTTCGAGCCACTTGAGAAGAAAGAAATAAATCAACATTGTTCATTATATATTAATTGATAGTCTCTAGTACACATTGCCATTACTAGATTGATCATTTTATATGTGACTCACACAATACCTACTTTATTATGTAGAGATTGAACCCAGTAC
The DNA here is from genome assembly GCA_026225945.1 of Cricetomys ansorgei. Classification (NCBI taxonomy): domain Eukaryota; kingdom Metazoa; phylum Chordata; class Mammalia; order Rodentia; family Nesomyidae; genus Cricetomys; species Cricetomys ansorgei. The sequence goes on along the minus strand of JAMJFZ010000239.1, from coordinate 41,727,197 downwards.
CCATTAGCTAATAAATAATAATAAAGCTTGACATGAAGAGTCCTTAGAATTTCCCAAATTATTTGATCAGTTCTAACCTAAAGCAGTCATGATACAATGCATAAATATATCAAAAATAATATTATATAGCATCATTTTGCACTATTTTAAATTCTCTGATATACCTCAAAATGTCAGAAAAAAAATTAGAAGAGTTAACTTAAGACAAAAATGCAGATTTTAAATGTGGACAATTTTTAAAATATTTGGTTAAAAAGAAAGCCAATATATGTAACATGAAGTGTGGGAGCATAAAGAGAAAAACCAGCCCCAAGTCAGAGGATGAGACAGACAGGTCTTCATTATATTATCCTGTAAGAAGAGCCTCCTAGGGAGGGGATCTAAGATTTAGGGAGATAAGTGGAATTTGCAAAAGAAAAGCTATCAAACTGAGAGGAATGAAGTCTCAGGGGGAAAAAAAAAGAAAAAAGGAGCAGAGTTTTCTTTCTAGTACAAGTGAAAACTGTTTCTCTTGTTGCGGATTTTCCACCATAAAAGGAAAGGAGTCTGAAGCTTTGGTGCTAGTGGTGGAAGTCAGATCTGAGGTGAGGAGTCAGACACTCACTGTGTGCTTGCCTGGTGCAGTCACTGATCATTTCCTGAGAACTGAGAAGGGACTGATGCGGGGCTTTCAGCAGCGATAAGGAGTTATGAAAGTCACACATCTGAAAGCATTCGTTGACAGGATTATGAGACAATATTTATCACCAAAAGTAAACTCAGTAGTCTCGGCTTTGTAATGTGTTATGTTATCCTCCAACTTATCCAAAGTAAAATATCAGGATATAGAATCTTCCAAGGTCAAATATTATCAGTGCTTTCTGTGCCAATTTAATATGTGATCTATTTTTATAAAATTCTTTTTTTTTAATTCTTTATCTTATTATTAAGCAGAGTTGGCATGGCTTTTGTGTTATACAGATTAGAACACCCCGAGTCTAAAAGCAAGGACATTTAGAAGATTTGCTGTAGTAAAAATAAATATAGTAAATGACCTCAATACATTGAACATTTGAGTGGAGGTGGAGGTGTGTGTATATGATGTATTACACTTAAAATAATTCACATTGAGTCTAAAGAATGATCAGTTGGCCGTCTTCCATTAATATTTGCAAGGTGTCATTTTGGTGAAATTACTATGACATTTTTCATCCTGGATCTCAAGCTGTGTTTATTGCGATGTTGTCTGTTTGGAGTGCTGGGTGTCCCGGACCTGCGAGGTTCTGCAACAAAAAGCCCTAGGGGAGGAAGCGAGGATTGGGGGACAAGGAGGTACGAGAAATGAAAGGCAAGTCTGATTAATATCTGATCAAGCCTTCAATTTATTGAACACATAGTACCAGTATTTATACAATTTTTGAAGTGGGGAGAAAAGCAGGGGACTGCATAAGCAGGTATCTGAGGTAATTCTACATGACAGGTGAGCTGGTCTGTCCAGTGAGTTAAGATATCTTAAGTGTCAATGGCCTCAGAGCAATAAGGAAGTACTGTGAGATTTCTCTAGGGCTTCCTGTGTAAAGGGTGGAAATCTGGAATGAGGAAGCAATAGGGTTGTGTTAGTTGGAAGGGCAGTTTCTCAGAACTGAGCAGCTTCCGGCTATCTGACCTTGTCCATACTCTGTCCATTAAGACCAGAGAGAAAAGTGGGGTGCCTTGTGTTTCAAGCCAGAGTCCAGGGGGACCGCTTCCCACAGATTCCCCCTTTTCTATTTATTCAAGGCAGCAGAATTAAGTTGCTGCCAAGTAACCTTTAGCCTTTTATTACTAAACCATAGAATGCGCCATAAAAACAGCATTCCTCCCTGAGGGCAGCACAAAGCCTGTCCTGCTGGAGAAGAAGGAATTCTAAGCCTTGCCTATTCTGCGGGACCACCTCAGCAAAGCAGGGGATGGGAGATGGCGGATTCCAGGTGTTCCAAGTCTTCCTCAATTGATAGGCGGAGATCTGAGTAATGCCTGTTGGATAAAACAAGAGAGGTTATTCCCACCCCGGGTCCTGTGGCTCCCAGGCCTAGGAGAACTGCCAGAGGGCAGAAATAGGCTCTCTTTTTGTTCTTAAAAGAGGCTGTGGTCATTTTTTCGGGTCCTGCGCTAGGGAGAACTGCTCTTATGTATAATACTTTAATCTTGGTATAAGCTGTACCAAGATGCAGTGCATGGTTTGTTTTGTTTTAAGGAATTTTGCAAATATACAGGGGGAAAAGCTATCACTACAGGCCCACCGAGTATCATTGAGGGGCAAGAGATAAGAATTATCTGGGAGGGTAGCAAGGTTTGTTATGGTGATACCACACAAGTGTTTATGTGACATGCATCTCCCAGGCAAAGGCCTTTTCCTGAGACCCACTGTAAGGTTAGTTTTGAAGAGCTTTGTTCCTGAATGTCTGACTCCCCCTTTTTTATTTATTCAAACATATTTTTGAGCGTGCAGTATGCTTTTTCAACAATCACCTGTCCATATACCCTTAACTTCCTAGGGGATGTAAGTGAAACATTTTTTATTAAAAATAGAAAATAATGGTTCTAATTCTCCTATAGAGATTTTTTAAATGAGGCCTAAGCCAATTAATATCTCTTAATAATTTCTGCAAGATCATAAAGAATTTTTATCTTTTCTGATCTGTACTTTCTGAGGCAATATAATTTGAGGATATAATTTATGCCCCAAATATGAATAAAGTAATTCTTGTTGCACCTTTTCAGGAGAAATAACTGAACCTTGATTTTTTAAATCTTGCTGTAAAAGAGCTTATGCTGTAAGTAAAACTCCTTCTTGCTCAAAAGCTAATAGAAAATCAGGAATTGTTTTCTAGTTTTTTCAACTGCTTGTGCTATAAACTTCTGACATAATGTAGGACTATTAGCCAGCCATACCTTGAGGAAGAACTTTCCAAAGATATCTTTTCATAAGCTCTTTAAAATTAATATAAGGTACACTAAAAAGCAAATCTTTTACAATTACGAGGAGCAAGAGGAATAGTGTAAAAATAATTTTTTAAGATCTCTAATAATTTTATAAGTATCTATAGGAATAGCAGAAAGAGTGGGCAGCCCAGGTAGTAAGGCTCCCATTAATTCTATGGTCTCATTTACTTTTCTCAAATCCTGTAATAATCTCTGTATCCCAGATTTCCTTTTTAATAACAAAAATAGGAGAATTCTATCTGTCTGTATTTAGAGGTCACTGTTCCACTCCCACAGGAGTGTAGCATCTGCATAGTATAGGTTGGTTGGTAGCTTCTGCTAAAAATATCCTTAAGCTATCTCATAAAGGCCTTTGAGCAGGAATTAAAGGTTACTGTATACTTTGTCCCTTAAGACTCAAACCTTGATAGATAAACATTATTTTATCACTGAGGCTATATAGGTATACTCCCATTTCTATTGTAACATCTCTTTCCTATAAATTTATAGGTAATCTTTAATTATGCAAGTATGAAATGTTCCCTGATGCCCTTTAGCATCCTTCTAATTTAGAATATTACTTTGTTCCAGGTATTGGTTCTGTCCTATTCCTTGTTAGATATTAACTTTTAAAAATAATTTCTGAATTGAAAACTTCTGTTAAAAACAAAACTTTTAACTTATAACTATAATTTATAATTTATAGAGAGACTAGGAACTTTCCTTTCCTGGGCTTTTGAGAATCTATCATTCCAGAATATTGTAAAAAAAATATTTTTTTACTTTAATTATCAAAATAGCTAAGGCTTAACAAAGCTAGCAAATACAAGCAGATAAAACACACATCTTTGCAGGGACAAATTAAGCCAGGGGTTCTTAATCTTTCTGATGTTATGACACTTTTAACACTGTTCTCATTTTGCAGTGATTTCCAATTGTTAGGGCAAGCCGGGTGGGTTTCTAAGGAACCACGAGACATGAACCGCTGCAACACGCATGAGGCATTTATTAATAACCGGCACTCGTCCGGGTCCCGCCTATCCCACGCAGGAGATGAGCATGGCGGGCCCCGATCCCTTCCCCCACAGCCCTTTTATGGGGTTCAGAGGAAAAGGGTCTGGGGATGGGGGCTTGTGCAGCTTTGATTGGCTCAGAGCTCTCTGTTAAACTCATTGGTTGGGAGTTTTGCGCTCGCGGGATCCAGGGGGGGCGTGGTCAACCTGTGCCCTTAGACTAGCCATCCTTGAGATAAGGTGGCTCCTGGTATGCTGGGGAAGGACGAATCCTGCTGATAAGTTTAATGGTCATTTCCCTGTGGGTGGGGAGGAGACTGAAGAGTACTGTTAATGGCCGTACTTGGGAAGGCATTTCTCAATAGGAGGCATTTCCCCCTATATGTGACTGCATTCCTAGGTTTCACATTTCTTAAATCCTTTCACAATCATAAATTTACTACCTTAAAAAAGCTGTTTCCTTAGACTCTATCCTTGCAAGATTCCAAATTTTAAAAGTAGTTAAAACCTTTCAGCTGTGTGCCTGCAGCACCACAAATAAAGTTCCTCTATTGTAATGTACATTCCTTCTGTCACACCCTCAGAGGCAGTCTGCCTTCTAGGCCCGCCCGAATCAGCTCTGGTGCAGCGGCAGTTCAGCTATCTTAAAAATCCTCTCTTATTTTTAGTATAGAAAAAACCATCACATGGCCTCTCGATCTCTAAAGACAGCCAGGTTGTTTATTCAAATCTCATCTCCTTGATTTACTTTGCTTTAATCCCATAACTCTCACACTGAGAAAATTTGACTGTGCACAGAGACATAGCTTTTCTACCTCATTAAACACTGTTCTTAAAAATCCTATCTTATTCTTAGCATAGAAAAAAACATACAAAATCCAATTTAATTTAAAATATCTGAGATCTGTTGTCTCCTTGAATGACAGCATGCAACTACCTCCATTTAAGTGTGGTGAAGTCACATAGCATTTGTCTTCTTTGACTCTGGAAGAAATGGCAGCGTCCACGTGGCTATCCTGCCAGCCACATGGTCACTTCCTTGATTTCTATAGTCTTATGAAGCAAAGGCTGTTCTGTTAAAGATATTCCTTGAAACATCCTTTCCATATTTCTAGACATAGCTAGCAGAGCTGTATAATTCGAACCGTCTCCACCATCTAGATCAGAATCCAAGTAGTGATCTCTGACAAACTTGCTCTCTGTCTCAGACTCATCTCTTAGATCTGATTCATGATCATCTATGTCTTCTTTAAAAAACATAACTTCCTCAGTATTTTTAGCCTTTTTTCTTTTCTATTGCCACTCTGCAGACTCTCCATTGTCTAAGCTTTCCTTAATCAATCTCCATATATAAAAAATATCAACAGGTACATTCTGTCCATCACCTTTTTCATGGTGCTGTTGTAATTCCCCACCTAATTTTAGTCAAGTCTGTAATTTCATGGTTCCTTCATTTGTCAGGAAGTCACATGTAGTCCACATCACACATGTGGTAGTCAAGATTATTATTAACCACATGTAATAAGTTTTAATTCAGTGTTCTCTTTTTAGATTTACACCAGAAAAATGCATCGCAACCCCCCCCCCACACACACACACACAGAAACTTTTCAGAGACATATAAAATCAAGCCCAGAGAAACCTCAGCACTTCTCTGGGGATAACCTGCTGCTTTTGTTCAGCCTGTCTGCTTAAGCAGAAATCTGAAACAGTTCAGCCTGTGCCTTTCAAAAAGGTCTCTCTCTGTAGCCATGTGCGCAAATGGACACAGAGACGACAGGGACAGTGCATAAACCATTCTGGAATTTTGGCTAGTAGCGGAAAGTGCTACAAGTCTCTCTTCTGAGTTTGCAGCATGAACCATTTCCAAGGTAAACCTGCCCTAGATTTTGACCATCCAGCATTCAGGACGATATTCAAATGAACACAGAACATACATACATTTCCACACATTTAGACACCATCCATACACAAATAAGAACAGACAGAACAACAAAATCAAGACATCGACAATTGATGATCATCAAAACAAAAATGAATCAGGCCTGAGAAAAAGGAAATGAGTTTTAAAGAGAGGGTGCACCCAGGAAAAAAGGCAGAGCTCTCTGAAGTTTCAGGGCAGCATGCATGCCAGTGTTAATGAAGTATAACCTTTAGGTTTTATTCAATGGTATCGGAAGTGAAACTGGAAGCACTTTCCATTATCCAAAAAATCAGATATATTGCCAATGTGAAGTACTTAAAATTTATGTCTAAAAGAAATTTATAACCTTGAATTTGTTCCTGCTAATAGTAGGATCAGTTTATCAGAACTCTACAAAAACATGTATATACATTTTAAATCACTTCTTCTGACCCTTACCAATCACTTGGACTTTAACACCCTCAGACCTGTAACTTCAAAACATTTTTAAACAATTTACTAATTAGTTCAGGTGGAACAGATTTTAATTGTGCCTTCTTGGTAGAAGCAGGAGCTAGATTGTTACTTTAGCTTTGCATAAGCGGCAGAGGTGAGGACTCCGCCAGCGGCCTGAATGTAACTGAGGCTCCATCAGCTGCTGTGACCGCACAGGCAGCTATGGTTCTGCTGGCAGCTAAACTGCGCAAGCAGCTGCAGCGATCTTAGTGGCCGAAGCTATGCCCGTGGTTGTAGGCTGTGCTAACAGTTGTGGCTGTCCCCGAGACTGTGGCCATGCCAGTAGCTTTAGCTACATCAGAGGTGGGGACCAAACCATCAGCTAAAGCTGACCCAGTGGCTGTGGCTCTGCCAACAGCTTAGCTGCATCAACGACTGAGATCATGCTACCAGCTGTGGCCGTGCCGGAACTGAACTGGCAGCAGCTGGAGCGGCTGTGTAGACAGCAACCGCAAATTCCTGTATGGGCGGCAGTCAGAGCTAGATAGGGGTGGAGGTGGACTGGAATTTCTGTATGGTCTTTGAGGAGCATTAAGATATGCTGCCTCCTTGATTCCTGCAACTTTCTGAAGTGAAGGCTGTTCTTTTATCATGGTATCCGGCAGCCTCACTCTTCTAGATCAAATTCATCTCCTGGATCTAATTGATCATCATTCCACCTCCTTTAAAAGACATAACCTCCACAATATATTCAGCCTTATTTCCTGTTGTTATTCTGACTACCTCTGGCTCTAGAAGTTCTTCTAAGCCATCCTTAAACATTTCCCATAGGTTAAAATCATCAGACATATCTTGCTCCTTATTTTGTTCCTGGTATTGCTGCAAAGCTTTTCCTGCTTTTAACCTCATGGTTCCTTTATGAGGAAACCACGGACACACTTCTTTTACAAGGTCACGCCTCTCCTGCTTGGCCCTTACTGTCACCTGTACAAGTGAAAAGGCTACAAAAAAAGCAATATAAACACACTCAAATAACTTTTCTGCTTTTTAAGCTTAGTTTGAGCTATTCACAAGCTACTTTTCTATTTTTCCTTTTAGTTTGAGCTATTCACAAGCTACTTTTCTATTTTTCCTTTTAGTTTGAGCTATTCACAAGCTACTTTTCTATTTTTCCTTCATTCTAAAAAGTTAACTAAATCTTTCTTTTAACCCTTACTCCTCAAGCCTTTAATTAAATCTTTAAAGTCTCCTCTGAGCTTTTTCCTGTACACTTATGCCTTGTCCCAAAATTGCATCGTCCTCTTACCTCTGGTCTCTTCCATGAGGCGGGTGATTCTGTGGCGATCCCTTTTTCTTACGCACTGGCCAGTGTCTTCAACCGGACGACCCTCCTTCACTGAATCCCTCGTACCTGGGCCCCTCGCTGCAGCGCCAATTGTCCCAGACTTGCGGGGTTCTGCAACAAAAAACCCTAGGGGAGGAAGCGAGGATTGGGGGACAAGGAGGTACGAGAAATGAAAGGCAAGTCTGATTAATATCTGATCAAGCCTTCAATTTATTGAACACATAGTACCAGTATTTATACAATTTTTGAAGTGGGGAGAAAAGCAGGGGACTGCATAAGCAGGTATCTGAGGTAATTCTACATGACAGGTGAGCTGGTCTGTCCAGTGAGTTAAGATATCTTAAGTGTCAATGGCCTCAGAGCAATAAGGAAGTACTGTGAGATTTCTCTAGGGCTTCCTGTGTAAAGGATGGAAATCTGGAATGAGGAAGCAATAGGGTTGTGTTAGTTGGAAGGGCAGTTTCTCAGAACTGAGCAGCTTCCGGCTATCTGACCTTGTCCATACTCTGTCCATTAAGACCAGAGAGAAAAGTGGAGTGCCTTGTGTTTCAAGCCAGCGTCCAGGGGGACCACTTCCCACAGCTGGGGATTGCACCCTGCGCTTTGAGCATGGTTAGCAAGTGTTCTAGTACAAAGTGATATCACCAGCCCCAGTTATTGGAATGCTTTTATTGAAAATATTCTTTGGTCATTATAGTTTCCCCTCTCGCTACTCCTCCCAGTTCCTCCCAACCTCCTCTCTCTCTCCCCTTGATCTTCTTACCTCAAACTGGGGAAAAATACCTCGCAAGTTTGCCCTCCATTTTGGGGTTTTAGTTAATTAAAGATGTAGTTGGCAAGAAAGAGTAGCCATCACAGATGGGTAACGCGGGAAAACTCATAGCTATTTCTCAACAAATTACCTTTATTCTGTTGTAGAATTAATATACATCCATTTAGAAAAAGATAATATTCTTTGATGGTTTTGTTTCAAACTCAGAGAAAACATAAGGAGATGAAACCTCACTGCTCCAGCTGCAGGAGCTGTGTGAGAAATCATTCAATGAATACAAGCAGACGGAGCACCTTCAGTGAACAGAATTTTCTTTGGATATGCGTTCAGAAGTGAAGTTCTGCAATTACTTTTTGCCAATCAAAATTCAATTAAATTTAGATGTTAAAAATGTTAGCTTTTGTCTTGTAGTTTTGTTAAGTCCTAAAAGCCATAGCTTTCATGTGGGTTATTTCAATCTTAATAATCTGAGACTTTTTCCAAGGTTGTAAGATATACCCATTGATTGTGTGTGTATGTGTGTGTGTATATATATATATATATATATATATATATATATATATATATATATGGTGCTGAAGATGATTTATCATCCCAATTCAACACTCAGAGAAACATATTTAACCAAAACAAGAAAATACTTACAATGCACCTTCTGAAGCAACTCAGGGACATACCAGAGAATGACCCCAGTAAGCTGCTTTGAAATCAAATGTTGAGATGAATTGAATTAAGTAAATTTCTATACAATTTAAACTAATACATCAGTAGAATATAAAAAATGCTACACAAATATTCAGGTACGTGGGTTTAGTGCAACATATACCACTGTAATTGTTAAAAATCATCATTCAAAGAATTTTAATGAAATGTAAAAATGTTTAAAAGTGAAATGGCATACATAAAAGGAATACAGCAAAAAGAATATTTAGGGTTGCATTGGTCACCTTTCTCATTGTTATGACCAAATATCTAACCAGAAGCAATTTCAGAGAGGAGAGATTTATTGAACTCAAGGCTTGAGGGGTCTACACTCCCGTGCTGTAGCAGCTGATGGTCAAATGGCTGATCGTATCAGGTCAGCAGTGGGGAAACAGCGAGAGATGTGTGCTGGCATTTGGAGCATTTTCTAGTTGTCCCCTCTTTATTCACCCCATATCTAGTTCAACCCTTTCACAGTAAGGGTGTCTCTCACCCCTTCATTTAATCCTTTCTATAAAAAGCCATTACAAATAAACCCAAAGATATATCTCAATAATGCTAGATATGTTCCTTAACTGAAACAAGGTGACAATTGAAATTTGCTATGACATGCATGTCCTTACTGTGTCTGTGCATTTGTAATGAAAATTCCAGCAATGCTGACATTTTAGTGTGTTAAGAATGAGGGTTTTTGTATTTCACTATTTACATTTCTAAAGTATCTAACATCTATCCATAAAATTTTATGTTGCTCAGGCTAGAGAGATGGCTCAGCAGTTAAGAGCACTGACTACTCTTCCAGAGGAACCAAGTTCAGTTCCCAACACCCACATGGCAACTTGCAATTGTCTGTAACTCTGCATGGTTCAACTCAGATCATCATCTTGCTTTTATACATCGTTACCAGCTAAGCCATCTTGTCTGCTCCCAAATCATCTTCTAGTTTTCATAAATTAAGGTTCCTACTTTTGCAATAAAATTCTGTCTGTTCCGACAAATGGACAATGTAATAGCAAACAGCATTTCGTTTTCTCAAAAAAAAATCTATGCTTGAGTTATTCAGCCCCAAACCATAGGCAACCTTTCATCTTTTTACTCTTGAAAGTTTTTCCTTGGAAGTATATTCTATAATTAGAATCACACTCAAAAACTACCTTTTCTTACATCAAAAATATGTTATTTCCTCTATACATCTTAATAGTTAGATCGTCTACATTGTTCTGTCCCCAAATAAAATCTTTCCTATGAAGATAATATTATTTGGCATCTATTGTGAATTAAGGGATATCTTGGCAGCTCCTAGTCTTTAGTGTTTACGGTTTTTACCAATATTCATTCATAAGGTTTTATGGATGTAGAAGTTATTAAACAAGTTGAGTAAGTAAAGAACACAGTTTCTGGATTATATACTGGCATACTGACTATTCTTTCTTTTCTATTTTTGCCTTTATGCATGTTTCTTCTGCTTTTTCTTTGTTTTTTTTTTTTCTTCTTCTTCTTGTGTTTGCTTGTTTTGCTCTATTCTGGTTTGTTTATTATAATTTTATTTTATTTTATTTTATTATTATTTTTAGATGTCTGTTAGTTCTCTAATGAGAGAGAAAAAAAATAGGGTGTGGATTTGGATTTGGGTTGGGAGGGAAGTGAGGAGGACCTGGAGGAGTCCGGGAGGGGAAACCATGTTTAGCATATATGGCATGAAAAAAAATCTATTTTTCAATAAAAACCAGAGAAAATTTTTTTCTCTCCTTGGTTAACAAATATGACACTGTGAGCGTCTCCACTAGGTGATTCCTCTTTGATGGCAATAGCATTTTCATTGGTTTTTGTCACTCGGGTTCAAAGTTAGGAAATTTTTAACAACAATTCTTGTTGCAGATGGCTGGAAAGAAAATAGCTGGTGCTGATTGGATCTTTTCTACCAAAGAAACTTCCACCCCTGATATCAAGTAGGGAAACATGTAGGAAATTGATACATTTGGAAATGAAACTTGGAGGCAGAGGGTACAATTCAGTAGTAGAATTCTCGTTTTTTATCCACAAGGCTTAACAAACACCCAAGTGAAAGCTATTTGCGAAAGATGCTAACATAGAGATCAAATTAATGAAACAGGACAAGAGGTAAAATATACACCTCTAGCATATTGACAATTGCAGATTGTCTTCAATTCAAACACCAAAGAATGAAGATTCACAAACAATGATACTTCTTTGGAACAGAGAAGAGCAGGAGGAGCAAGGAGAGGCAGCAATGGTAATGCATTTGCTTGTCACTGTCACAGAGGAGCAGAAGATGTTCAAATGAGCACGCCTGGAAAGAGACAAAGAGGTTAAGACAATGAGACAGACAATGACAGGGAGGGAAATGTAAGAGCAGATCTCAAATACAGAGAAGAAAACAGAGTAAATGTAGCAGAAAAATTATTTAAAGAGGTAAATGAGGTATACAAAAGCAGAGAATGTCAAAAAGCAATCAATCAAGGTAAAATTGCTAAAATCGAATGTCGGCAGCTAAATACAGGGAGACTAATAAATTCACCTCCAATAAGAATAGGGAAGCAGTTTTTATAGCAGAAAATCCTTTTTTTCAGAAAGTCAGGTAGGTCTCAAATATAGCAATGATGTGAACTCACTGGAAAAACCAATATATTTCATGTTGAAATTTCAGCTGAGACATTAATCTAAATGAAGAATCTGAAATGTAGATACAATTTTACAATAGTTCTAGAAAACTCATTAGCAAATATTAAGAAATAAGCAGTCTTAAATGTAGTTACATTACAAAATTGAAGACAGTACTTCAAACAATACCTACATATTAAAATGTTATGTTTGTGGCCTACCCCTGAAGACTGTCAGCCACTCCATTCACTTCTGGGCCACATGAGCTAGACTCCAAAAAAGATACTGAGGCACCTTCAGAGCCAGTTTTCTCTGCCGACCCTGCCCCTGCATGCTCCCCTATGAGTCACCCCCACCTACCACACCACTGTAGGACTGCTGGGAATTTAAACCCAGAATTCGAGAAAGAACTTCAGCTAGGAGCCCATCCACACGCCGGCACTGTCAGACACCCACTCACTGCTCGACCAGGGATCTCGTGGAGCTAACCCTTAAATCCTACTAAGATACCTCAGGACCCTGTCGCTTATCCCACGCCAACTTGCTTAGCAGGGACTCACCCATGGCCTCATGAATCTGAACTGCTTGTCATCCAAACCTCGAAACCACCACAAGCACAGGCAAGAACTCCCAGAGTCAGTTAATTCACCACCCTGTCAGCCATGCCACAGACCCTGCTGATATGGGAGGACTTGGAGTGGATGTCCAAACCCAAAGATGAACCAGAACTTCAGGAAGAAACTTCCAGAGCCAGCTCACACACTCCTACGACCACAGGGAGTCCAGCCCAGAACCCCAGTTAGAGACATCTACATCCAATCTTTTTGCCCTGACTGCCTACAGCCACCCTATCCACTGCACAAGTCTGAGGAGACTTCCAGAAGCTTAGTAGCCTCAAGACTTAGACTTGCATCATGCAGTTGGCCCACAGCTTGTCAGGTTAGGGTCATAGGAAAAATAAAAAAGGGATTCCAGTGTCCACTCAACAACTCTGGGACCAGATATCTGAGAAACATCACAAATGTGCAAGCATGAGATGCCAATGTCCCATGACAAAAGCACACCCACATTTTTATATCCCCCCCCAGAAAAGCAACTTAGCTGATGCATAAGACAACAACTTCAGAATAGCAATTATTACTATACTCAAGAAGCTCAGATGCAGAAATTCCTGAGTCAAGACAAAAAAAAAAAAAACAACTCAATATACAAAAAGAGGTTTGATAATAGATGAAGTCTTTAAATAAAAGCAAAAGTAAAATAAAAGACTGAATGAAAAATTCAGGAAGTGAGACAAAAAGCTCAGAGGAAAGCTCTACCAGCAGATTCGACTAAGTCAATTGGAGAATGTCAGGTCTTGAAGACAAGGTACAAAAAAATGGATTACTCAAAGAAGAAGTTAAACTTCAAAAAATGTATGTCCAAAAATCAGACTGTCCAGGAAGCATACTAGAATACTATGAAAAGGGCAAATTTACAGATATCAAGTACACAAAAGGGAAAAGAAACCAAGGTCAAAGGAAGAGAAAATATTTTCAACAAAATCACAGAAGAAAAATTCCTAAATCTAAAGTAAGAGATGCCCATCAAGGTGCAAGAGGCATCCAGAACACCAAATAGACAGGACCAGAAAATAAAATCCCGGAGACACTAATCAAAACATGAAATGCTCAGAACAAAGAAGTATTTTAAAATGCAAGACAAAAAACGAAATCACATATAAATGAAGGTGCATTAGAATAACACCTATCTTTTCAGTGGAGACTCTAAAATCCAGAAGGGCCTGGACTGGTGTTCTAGAAGCTCTGAAATACCACAGTCACCCCAGAATACTATACTTTGCAGAACTACTACTCAAAATCAAAGGAGAAAGGAAAATGTTTTGTGATGAAAATAGATTTTAAAAATTTATATCCACCAAGCCAGCTCTACAGAGGACACTAAAAGGAAAAACTTCCGTCTACAGAGTAGGTTAACCACACCTGAGAGGTTAGGAAGAATCAACAGTTCTGAAACAATTAATCAAAAAATGTCTAAGTAAATAGCAGCACCACAGCAAAATAATAGGAGTTAATAAACACTGTCAAAAGTAACTCAACACTAGTGGTCTCAATTCCCCAATAAAAAGATATAGACTGAATTAGAAAACTGAGCCCAAAGGTAGACAGAAGTTTTGGGTAGTTGTATGAAGTTTTTTATTTGTTTGTTTTGTTTCTGAGATAGAGTTTCTCTTCTTAGCCCTGACTGTCCCAGAACTCATTATGTAAACCAGGCTAAACTGGAACTCACAAAGATCTATCTGCCTGCCTCTGTCTTCTGACTGGTTGGGTTAAAGACATGAACCACCATGCCCAGCCTGCCTAGCTCTCATAATGTCTGACGGAATGCACTTTATCCAAAACCAGTCAGAAGCAATAGCAAACGATATTACATATTCATTAGAGGAAAAATTCGGCTATAAGATATTTCAATTCTAAGCATTTATGCACTAAACATGGGCAGCCAGTGTCATAAAAGAAACAGTGCTAGATATAAAATCATATATTACTCCTAACACTGTGACAGTGAGTGATTCAATATCCCACTATCACTACCAGACAGACAAAAACTAGAGAAACTCTGGGGTTAAATGATAAAATAAATCAAATGGACATCTACAGAACATTCCATTCAAAGATTAAGCAATGCACTTTGTTCCCAGCAGCTCAGGGAACTTTCTCCAAAATTGACCACAAAGTAGGACACAAAGAAATTCTCAACAAATACAGGAGAACTGACATAGCATCCTGCATCCTGTCTAATCACAAAGACAGAGAGTGAATATCAATAACAATAAAAAGGGTAGAAAGTAAACAGACACATGGAAGCTAAACAACACAACCCTCAATGAAACGTTGGCTCAAGAGAGAAATCAAGAAGAAACGAAATACTTTCTAGAACTGACTGAAAATGAAAACATAACATAACAAAATTCATAGGACACACTGAAAGTTCAGAGCATTAAACACTTACATCAAAAAACTGGAGAGATTTCTTGTTAATAACCTAATACTGTACCTAAAGCTTTAGAAAACAATGATTCATACTCCCAAAAAGAGTATATACATATACATCTTTTATAATCTTATAAATAAACCAAATACTTTGTCAACTCAAAAAGCAGTTATTCAGGGAAGTAATTTGGGATGCTGTGGCTTTAGCTGTAGCTCGGCGTGGTGCTGCGTGTCTGTAATCTCAGCAATTGCTATCCAGAGATAATAGATCTGGAAATCAAATCCACCCTTTTTAGTTATTATTTTAAGGTTTATCTATCTATGTATACTAGTGTTCTACCTATATGTACACCTGCATGCCAGAAGAAGGCATCAGGTCACTTTATAGATGGTTGTGAGCCACCATGTGCATGCTGGGGATTGAACTCAGGGCCTCTGGAAGAACAGCCAGTGCTCTTAACCTCTGAGCCATCTCTCCAGCACTCAGGTCCATCCTTAACACAAAGTTTTGTAGCAATTTACTGTGGTGGTATATTTGAACTTATTCTCAAATATTAAAAAGCTGCATGCACGTCTGTGCAGTAATAAGCTGTTATATCTGGCAGCCTGAGTCACTGTCAGAAGGTCACCTTCCTTAGCTGTTGGAACCAGCTTCTTAGCTGTGGTCTCTGGAATGCAGAAAGCATGCTAGCTTGTCCACACAATGGCCCTTGATTGGAGCATTTGTCTTTCCAATGTTAGCTCCGCCCACTGAGTTATTGGTACTGAAAGCATCCCATTGGATTGTATTAATGCTAATGGAGGAATTGACAGAGTCCTCCTTCAGCCTAAGCACCAGTCAGGGAAGACCTTGCCCTGGGACTTGACTGACCAAAGGGCATCATGTCAGCCAGCTGAAGTTGGGGGTTGGTGCCCTGTAGAAGTTCTATTCATTATTCATTAAGGCCTGTGTAACAGTGGGCAGTGCTTCCCTTCAATAAAATACCTAGATGTCATGTGCTCTGGGTCTGGTGCCAGGAGAAACAGGTCAAAGCCATGAGAGGCTGAGACTTGTCAGTCAGTCATGTGAAGCAAGATGTCCTTCCTTAGCCGTCTAGGTTTTCCATCTAAGAAAGTTGTCTTGGCTCTTTATTGAAACCCTCCAGAGATATTAATAATATTGACTTAACATTTTACCTTTTGCCAAGCAGAACGCTCCTCTCAGCTTTGTTATTTCAACATGTGTTATGACCTGGGTATCTACTGACTTCAGCAGTAAAGTCTTACCATCAAGACAATCAGGACCCAGGGCAAAAGCTGTTTTGAGGAATCTGTGGACTTCCACTGAGCCATAGTTACAAAAAAAAAAAAAAAGAAAAAGAAAGAAAAAGTAAGCCATTACTGGCTTTGAGCTTTTATTTGATTGGCTATAGTGTCTGGTAGAAGCCCCGTTACCCCAGTTATAGGGTAATTCCATTGAAGCTTCTTTTATATATGCATATTATAAACTTTGGAAACTTCTGCAGTGGTAGGCTTCCCTCCAGCTTTTTCAGGTATTCTCCCCTCCCTTAACCCTCTACTCTCAGTCTCCACACTTTTAATCAACACACACAAACTCACAACAGCTGTGACTACATGCACAAGAGTTTCTCAAGATCAAGTGTAAATCCCAAATCTAGTGGAGATCACCAGAACGGAGCCAAAATCGAAGCAAACAAGTTTTAATTAAATTAATTAAATACTGGCCAGGATGAAGGACTCTCATGTGGCACAGGTGCTTAGAAAGGTAGAACCAGGTCCAATCAGTGGCAAGCATCTGTCCTGATGAACTTCCTGTCTGCGTTATCTCTAACCTACAAGAGTTCAAGCATATCCAGTGCATTTGGAGCACACCCGGTGTAGTAGGGTCAATTAAATGTGATCTAGATACTCCCTACCCAAGATTCCAAGAGGTTATGTCCCTGGGCAAAGGAGATCCAGGACTATCTTATCTGAACAGCTCTACCTAGCATTCCAGGAAGTTATGTCCTTGTTCGTAGATCTCTTAGGCAGAGTAACTAAAGTTTAATGTAATGTTTGCTCTTTTGCTCTTACACAAGCCAGAGAAAATACAAGCAGAGACGGATAAAGTGGTCAGGAATCCCACCCTGAGCTGAGGAGCTCTTAGCAATGGTGGTTGTTAGGGGAGAGAAGGTCAGTTTTCATCTGGTCTTGACAGCCTACCTGCTTCAGTACATGAACCTACACCTGTACACATATAGATAGCACTAAGTGACCTCAGTTGGTTAAAACACAAACAAAAACCAAAAACAGTAGTGAAGCTGAGAAGGGAAAGTTTGGGGACTTGGAAGGGAAGGAATAGGAACAAGAACATGAGACTAGATAGCCCAGACACCCAGGGGCAAACCAAATGCTAGTGGTCTTAAGAAAAATACAAACAAAATGTGGCAATAGAATACGTCCTCCTAAAGACATTCTGCTGTACTCATAGATCAGGGCCTTGCTCGGCCGTCACCAGAGAAGCTTCCTCCTGCAGCAGGCGGGAACACATACAGAGATCTACAGCCAGAAATTACTCAGAGTTAGAGACATTGGAATACTCAGCTCTAAATGGGATGTCTCCATCCAAATCATCCCACCAGAGCTTAAGGAACCCCTTGAGGCAGACAGAGTATAAGAGCCAGAAGGGATAGAGGATACCAAGAAAACAAAGCCCTCTAAATTGACACAATCAAAGCTCATATGAACTACGGAGACTGAGGCAGTGTGCACAGAGCCTGCATGCATCTGCACAGAAGGGCTCCAAGAGCTGAAGTAAGTACTGGACACATTCCCCTGTCTCTAAACCAAGTGGTAAGCTCTAATTGATAATGACTTGCCAACGATAATTTTAATTTCCTCCAAGAGAAGCTCAGTAGGGGAACAAACTACTCTTAAGGGTAGGCTGAATGCCCAGCAGTGAGAGGCCAACAGTGGCCCACGAAGTGACTGGCATCTTTGGAGGTTTCTTGTGTCATAATATCCTGTTGTGTCTCTTCCTTTTATATATATATATATATATATATATATATATATATATATATATATATATATATATTTAATTTTATCTTATTGTTTTTATTATATTTCATTTAATTTTATTTCTTCTCTATTTTTAATCTTATAAGTCCTTTGTGTATATATTATGGCTTGAAGTCTAGTGTTTTTATGGGATTCCTGAGTGTGTGAATGAATGGGTCTCTTGTGCCCTCTCTTGAGCTGCTTTATTTCTGTTTTGTGCAATTCTGGTGTGTTAGTTTTTGCTTTATCTTATTATATTCTCTATAATTTTTTATTATTCAGAAGTCTGTTTTGTAATGAAAGACAGAAAGGGGGCAGATCCAAATGGGAGGGGATGTGGGGGGAACTTAGACGAATAGAGGGAGGGGTATAATTTGAGAAAAAAAAATCTATTTTCAATAAAAGGGAAAAGAAAAATGAGGACTATAACTTGACACATTATAAGAGGAAAACCAAAGGCTGATAAACATACACTTAACTTCAGTAGTAATTATAGACACACAAATAACAGCACTGGTAAAATGACCTTGTTATCTTTTCAAATTACTATATTAGCAAGAATGTAGTAAAAACAGTAAAACCCATAATGACACAGTATAAAATACCCATATCCTTTTGAGGGAAATTTGAATATTTCAGTGGAAAGAATTTTAATTACATTACTTGAAAGGATGTATTCTAGGTAGTCTTGAGTTTATGTGCATAAGAAACCATTGTGATGCTATCTCATTTGATGGACCTGATTTAATAATGATATATGACTTAAAATCCTAAATAAACACGTAAAAAGTAATGGCTCAATTAAAATTGGTTGACTCAGAATGAGTGGCATTTGTATTAGGAGAAATAAGATTTATATATGTAGACATTCTGAGCAAAAATATTGTGGGCTTCTGTGTATAGTGTACTATTATTTAAGCAAAGCACACAAATATTTATACCATATATAAGTTGCATATGGATGACTTTACCTTATCAGAATTTTTATACCTGAAGAGTTAAACTCGTAGAGAAATAACAAAGCACTAGGAAAAGCAAATTTAGTTGTGCTTTTTGTTTGTTTGTTCATTTGAATATTTTGTGATGCTATGAATGGAAAACCAGGCCTTACAAGCTGTATGCAAGCTCTCTACCCCTGAGTTACAGACACAGTTTGCTCATTGTATCGCTATATTAAGGAGATACTGTCACAATATTACAGCTACACAACTTGATCTATAGATTCAGTTCAAATCCACATCCTGGAGCAGCTAATTCAGGGAGGAAAGAGGCCATTGTGAAGGGGAGAGGAAAAAGAGGGTGATGAGGAATAAACAGGAGTAAACCATGTGACGGACATGTGCGAACATTACATAACGATTGTGGTGAGCCCTTCAGACTCTGGGCGTAGACTCTGCTGTGAGCCTCTGGCTAATATTGCCTAATTCCTTTATTGGGAGATCTTCTGAGCAAAACTGAGTCATGAAAATATTAATAACTGCCCAAGAGCGGCTGAGTCGAAGTCCTCTGAAGGAATGCTCCTTCTCTGGCTAAACATTCACCTCCATCCGGAGAAGCTATTGTCCTAGGCAAGCACCTAGCTTCACCCAGGAAAGCCATTGTTCTAGGCAAGCTCCTGACTTCACCTCGGAAAGCCATTTCCCTGGGCAAACATCTAGCTTCCCTGAGACAGGTTATCTCCCAGGACAAACATCCTTCTCCCGCAGTAAGAAGGAAGCTCCTAGGTTTAGGTTTAACTCAGAGAATGGGATGCTACTCTCAACGTAATGTTTTACCCAGTGATTGGAACCTTCACTGTATCTGTGATCATTAACCTTGTAACTGCTGCAGCTGCACGTAGCCCCCTGATGAAAGGGGTGTAAGAATTGAGAGAAAAATTAAATCTTAGCTCCGTTCCATCTGAGTGTCTGGTCTGTTTCTTTTCCCCTTTTCTCATAAAGCCCTTCAGTCCCACTCTCCATCCAGGTACTGTCCGACTTGCCAGGCCGGCCCTGGCAAACGATATCAACCATTTTACTCAACAACTATGCAATAATTCTTTCTTAAAGTATTTCACTAGATCAGGGAAGAATTGAAAGCCACATACTGTATGATGCCAACTATAAAGCAGCTTGATGAAGGTAAGGCATCTTAAGAAAGCAGTAGATGAGATAGTAGGCTGTTGAGGTTTGGGAAGGAAGGAGACAGGAGCAGATAAAGCACAGAGATGTTTCAGAACAGTGAAGCCATTCCTGTTATGGACTCAAATCATTATAAAATTGCAAAATGCATAGGAAGTGTGATTTCAGCAGTCAACCTTAACGCAGACTGTCCACACGAAGAGATGATTGTAGAGTCACTGTAGACTCTGTAGGGAGATGATGAGAATGCAAGAAGGGGCTTGAGCAGGTGGTAGGTGAACTCTACATCAGTTTTGTTATGATCCAGTAGCTACTCTGAATAAACAAAGCCTGTTCTGAGAAAGAGAATGGGTAATTCATTCATATATTCCTATTATGGCTTAAAGTTATTTAAATGGTAGTAGTCTTTCTTAAGAATACTGAATATTCAGTTTTATCTTACTTCTTAACAGGACATTGATAACAATGAAGAAAGAACAGAGGAACTGAAAACTCAGTAATGAAAACCTGATGCAGGACAAACAGGATGACAGAACATTACTATATCACCACAAAGCATTTGTTACTTAAGAACATGAAGGCAGGTTGATGCTACTGTCGCAGCACAGTGGCTTAATATCATATGAATGATGACAAACAGAATAGGTGACATCTAGGTGAGACTCAGTACACTCCAGGCTTCCTGCTAAAGATTCTGCATGTGACGACTTCACCAACCATTACTTTTAAAATCAGGTGAATTGAGTGCAGATATTTTTATTTCTGTCTTATAGGATAGAGCATGTTAATATATATTTTTATGTATAAACATCCTTACATCTTGATAAAATAATAGATACATAGTAATGAGATACTCATATACTGCCATGATTCATCTACTATATTTTAACTAGAACTTTTGCACTGATGCCTGCAAGATTGGTCTTAAAATATATAACATTTCATCTTTAATACCCTTTCCTATGTTATGTTAATACAGACACAGATTGAGGCATTAAGATTCCTATTAATAACAGCGTCATCGTATCTCTGAATACTATACTTTCTCATGTGGCAATGCTAGTGTTACAGTATTGGGGACATACATAAAATTCATAATTTATTAGTTTTGTCTATAGCAGAAAAGTGTCTATTTTATTGTCTTGAGTGATGTGTCTTCTTGCCAACAGAGCATATCTGGGCGTTAGTACAAATTCGTCTCTGGTTGTTTGCAATTCTTGCTGATTTCTTTTTGTGCACGCCCATTCTTCTATTTCAGTCTTTCTGAATTTACTTACTGGAGAATAAATAAATAGAACTCTTTTCTTGTAATCAAATCTAGGTATATTTGTTTTCCCCACTTTATATAGATGCAAATATAGAAACGCATCTATATTTGTTGATATGGACACTATGACCACTATTGGTTATGCCATATTCTTTTAAGCTGCCTCATTCCTGATAGCTATACATTTTCTTTACAGTATAGTTTATTTTATACTGTTATTTCTTTGCATGTATATTTTAAATTTATAAAAGTTTTTATTTTGCACTTTGTTAACTTTAAAAATTACTCCTGTATAAATTAAAAACTATTCTCTATTTTTGTAGACTGTCTCAGTTGCTTTAGTGAATAATCAAGGATAAAATGGTTGGACCTGGGGAGATAGGTCAGTCACTAAAATACTTGCCACTAGTGTGAGAACCACAGTTCTGATCTGTAGCGTTCACACAAATACCTGTGTAGCACATCTCAGCACCCGGAGTTGAGTTCAGAGGACCCTGGGGACATGATGGGCTGCCATTCTCGCTGTGAGTGTGAGCTTTAGGCTTGGTGGCAGACCCTGTTTCTAAAAGTCAAGTGCAGAAAGATTGAGGAAGATGTCTGACACTGACCTATGGTCTATACACACACACACACACACACACACACACACACACACACACGTAGGAGCACGTACACATACACACGTAGGAGCATGTACACACACAGGCGCACGTAGGAGCACGTACACACACACGTAGGAGCACGTGCGTACACACACATACACGTAGGAGCACGTGCACACACACGTAGGAGCATGTACACACACACACACGTAGGAGCATGTGCACACACACACATGCACACACGTAGGAGCATGTACACACACACACACAGACACACACATGTAGGAGCATGTACACACACACACGTAGGAGCATGTACATACACACACACACATAGTAGCATGTACACACACACGTAGGAGCATGTATACACACACACACACACACGTAGGAGCACGTGCACACACAGAATGTTTCTCATTCTTCCCTGTCTTCCTCTTCAACATATACTTTAGCTATATATTATTATTATTTTGTTTGCTTTTTTGTTGCTCTCAGTGATTTTCTTTGATTTCTAACCATCAAATGATCATTGCCTTTTTACCCTATCTTCTTTTCTTCAAAGTTTGCTTAGATGTATCACTTTATAATGTGTGGATCAATGGTGCTTATATTCTAGTCTATTGCTTTAGTTCGCATACTTTTGCAAATTTAGATCAATAGATAAATGCCTCCAATTTACTAACTTGAAATCAGTTTCCAATCCAGCATATTTCTGTCATTTATTTTAGAAAGCTGCGTTTTGTTTTCTGGTTTAGTGATTTTCTGAAGATGGGTTCCTGAGAATAGTGTGTTGGAGTTCTGGAAAATTCAAAACAGTTTGTATTCATAATACTTGAAGGGCACTCAGCTCAAAGGAGGAAAAGGAGACTAACGCTGGCATGCTTTTTGTAGTTCTGCTGCAAGCTTTGTCCACGGATGTTGAGTGACTGCACTCCACTTCTGGAATGGGCAGAAAAGAATTTTGAGAATAGTATCAATAATTTTCCCTAGAAGTTGGCATTTATCCTTCTGGGGAAATTTCTCTGGTAATCATTGTTTCCCTCCAACATGAAAATTGAATTCTTTGGTTGTAAAGAAAATTTTCTTAGCATATTTTAAACTATTTCTTCTTTTCCTTACCAGTTCCTATTCTCTGCGGACTTACTGGGGTTCTTGGCTTGTTCTTTTCACCTTTTCCTTCTCCTGCTTGTTTATTTCACGTCTTTGGGCTTTCTCATTTCTACCCCACACTCTTTATCTCAATGTCTGCTGATCTTCTTCCATTTCTGTTCTAACCTGTAATTGGGCCTTTCCCCCTTACTTCTGAACTCCGCCAGCCATGTGTCATGGACGAGTTACTGTTTTCTTATCACCTCTCTCTGAAACCTTGCATTTTTCATTCTTAGAGGCAATTCCTTAGCTGTGCCTTTGTACAAATTCATGTCAGAATATTAAACCAATTTTTCAACTTCTCCATAGCAACGTTTTCGACAAATGGTTTTAGCTCCTCTCAGGATTTCCTTGTTTTTATATTGATACCGCATCCACTTTTAGCTACTCAAAATTAATTAAGTCAACATATTTTTCATCAAAGTGAGAAACGGAAAAGTCGCCCACGATTTCCCAAGTCTATCCTTTGTTGATACTAAAGGAACAAATGGGTCTTTGCAATCAGTACTCTTATCTACTCTGCGCATTTTGGCTTCCTCATAGATTTACAAGTGGTATGGCAACCCTCAGAGATTGTGGGGATGAGGGAAGGCTGGCTCCTCTCGCCAGTGTGAACAGCTAGCTTCAGCCAACTCCTCAGTGAGGCCCAAGATTTTTCCTGTCTTGTTTCTTTTGTAGCCATGGGCAAATTCTTATTCTTGAATACATTAGACCAAGGAAAATGAATTTACCATTTCCAAATGAAATTCTTACTTTTCTGAAGTACAAGTTTATCTGTACTCTCTTAGAGAAGGTGTCCCTGGGACTCTCTTTTTCTCTGGGGACACCTGCATTTCATCTTGGCTGTTTGGACGACTTACCCATGCATCTTGGAAAAGGCAAGTCATCTACATCCTGATTTTGTTGAAAATGGAATTGGCAGAACTTTTTCCTTTTGGCTTTTCAATGTGGCTTTGGAATAGTCTTGAGTGGGCCAGAGGGCTAGATGCAGCCTTCTGCATCACCTACATGGGCTTTAGTTCCTGTACTCCGTGGTACCCAGCATACAGTGTAGTTCATTCGTAGATTTTAAAACTCTATAACCTTAGAGATATCATTCTATAAATCACAACAAATGAAAACAGGCACCCATTCAAAAAGTTAAAGCTGATCAAATTTTGACTTGCCTACAAATTGTCTATGGTTTTCTCATACTGCATGAGTTTGACTGCTGTTTATGTATTTTTAGTAAGCTCTCTTCCCTCTTGTCATAGCTCATATAAAAATTCACTGTAGCAGAGCCTCATAATCTCTCTTCATTTATTTCTTATATATCTTAATGACTGTAATTAAATTATTAAGTATTTATTCCTTAGACCTAAAACATCATAATTTTCAGTATCACAGAATTTTTTTTACTGTTCTGTTTTTATTGAACCGTCAGACAATGAACTTTGCAAGGGCGAGTTAGCACTTTCCCCCATTGCTGTATCCCTTAACGTAGTACTTGACCAGAGTGCTCGTCCAGTATCTGTTCCATGAATAGCGTATTGGTTTTACCACACTCAGTACTTCCTACCACGTGTGCATTAATAGCTCATAGATCAGGCTCTTTGAACTTTGAAACTCTTTCCAGGTTCAGGACATTTTAAATGAGTTTGTTTTCAACTAAGTAAATTTAAAAGGCATTTTTATTGTATTAATCAATTTATTCGGGTTTTGATGAAACAGCCTGCCCTATCTTGGGCTTGAAAGGCAACTTATAATAAAGACAAACTGGGTCCACTCTGGCTTATGATTAAACTTCCGTTTCTCAAAGATTAGGGATGCCCTCCTGTAACCTTAACCACAAATGGTTCTGTACTGCCTGTTCCAGGAACAGTAATCTCGTCTTTGTTTCAAAGGTTGCTCGGAACCATCTTTCAAACCTACTTTTGTTTCATAAGGGTTGTTAGGACTACTTGTTGTTCTGACCACTTTCTTATGTTTTACTCCAATCATTCCACCTATTTTACCCTCCAAGTCCCCCATTTGGAAACTATTCCTGAGCAGTAAAACCCTTGCTTTCCTCGTGTTGAATGAGAGCCTCTAGAACTCCGCCTTCATGGGAGGCAGCCGGCACACACAAATAAAAAGCTCACTTTAATTAATTGCATGCTTTAACTAATTCGGCCAGGAGGATTTGGGTTGGAGGTCTTTCTCCTCGAATCTTCAGGATTAACATTTTGTCTTACTGTATTGCATGATACAGGTATTCAGTAATGGAGATGCAAAGGAGAAAGAGAAAGCTATGGTAGAAGGGAAAGTTTTCTTTTATCTAAAAATCTAAATTGAAATCTAAGAGAACCAGAACGCCCTTTCAGCTCCTCTCCTCTTCCCCTCTCTAGGGAACCGCAGGGCTGTGGAAGAAAGCCAGGATGCAAACTTTGCTTAGGTTTAAGGAATTTTACTTTTCATTCTTTGCCATTTCACAACCACAAAATCAGACTACACAGGTATTTCTGTTGCAGAGTGGTGAGCCAAATATGAGGCGACAGAACTAAAAGTTCTCAGAGGCAAATAAGCTCCTTAAGGAAAGAATGAGACTTCATATCCAGAGTTTGGACTGACCCCATGGAAACAGTGTCTTTAGGACGTGACAAGATCACTGCACTCTTGAACTCAGTAGCTGTGGTTGCCTACAGAAGAAGTGTTAGCACCACAGCACTCCCAGTGAAATCAGCTGCGAGCTCCCAACCCTTCCTATCTGAGGAGCTGACAGTTGAAGGCTGCTGAAGGAGAGACAGTCTGTTTTCCTTAAGGGCTTGATCCTTGGTAGGTCAACTTTTCTCTAGTGCAGTGGGTTTTAGTCTTCTTAATAGTTTAACTGTTTAAAACAGTTCCTCGTGTTGTGGTGATCCCCAACCTTAAAATTATTTTCATTGCTACTTCATAACTGTAATTCTGCTACTGTTTTGAGTTGTAATGTAAGTATCGATATGCAGATAGTCTTGGGAGACCCCTGTGAAAGGGTCGTTCAACCCCCAAAAGGGTCACAACCCATAGGTTGAGAATCGCTACTCTAGTAGATGGCCTTAAACCTATGAGTACAAATCTGTTCTTCATGGCTTATTATGCTAGTTACTCTTCTATAGCTGTGACCAAACG
Organism: Cricetomys ansorgei; assembly: GCA_026225945.1. Taxonomy (NCBI): domain Eukaryota; kingdom Metazoa; phylum Chordata; class Mammalia; order Rodentia; family Nesomyidae; genus Cricetomys; species Cricetomys ansorgei. Next base: position 41,701,142 of record JAMJFZ010000239.1, on the reverse strand, counting down.
CCATAACACCGGCAACTTATAAAGAAGGGCTTAACTGGGATGGTGACTCGGAGGAGAAGCGTTCATTATGGTGAAGCAAACCCATGATGGCAGCAATATCTGAGAACTCACATCTCCACCTACAAGCAAGAGGCAGAGAACACACCGGGAACAACAGGAGATTACTGAAACCTGAAGCCCATCCCAAATGACGCACCTCATCTAAGAAGGCCATAATCCCTAACACTTCCAACAGTTAGGGACCAAGTACTCAAATCTATGAGCCTATAGAGGTCAGTCTTTTTCAAAGTACAACAATTATGAGAAACACAACCAGAGGATATAAAGTTGAGCTGGAAGGTAGGGTTGGATTGTGGAAGGAATGAGGGGTATGGGTGGTGTTTAATATAAATATACGTTGTATGTATGTACAAAATTCTCAGTTATAATGAAATTATATGAGAACGGTATGCTAAAAAACAAAAGCATGAAGGATATCCTAATCACACATCAGGAAATTTGTAGTTTGGTTAATTCTCAATAACCACTCCTTGATTAAGCCGCTAGTACCATTTAGCACTTACCTCTGATAAAGACTAAGGAGTGCAAAGCAAGGTGGTAGGCTTCGTCAATCATTTTCCTTCCGTGTTCTTTAAGTGACTAACAGGAGATGGGTTCATCTGGACACATGCCTTTTGAAGCTGGGGTATATACGTCTGTCTGCCCTTACTGAACAGATGCTTCTCTTATTCGGATCATTAGGTAGATGTGCAACCAAACATTCTGATTGGCATGCACACTCAGGAAAGAGTCTAACAAGTCAGGGATTCTATCAAATATTAAGTTATCACTAAAATCAAATTTTTATTTTTGCTCATGTAAAAAGATACAGGAAGAGATGGAAGGTTTTCTTTAATATTTAGGACTGGCTTGTTGCATTAAAAATGTTTTTCACACTGCATTTACAACTGAGAGTGCATTTATTTTAATATGAGTACATTTGTTATATAAGACACAATTATGTAAAATAAAATGCCTAAATTATTTTAGAGACTCAGCTCCTTTAGCAGATGAAAGACTACTACATTTAAAACAGCAGCATGTGCACATGCTTGGTACACACACATAACAGACATACACACACACACACACACACACACACACACACACACACAGCAGAACCTCTTTCCCCAGTGCTCTGCTAAGGAGTACCGGTGCACTTCCTGTGTTATTGGAAGAGAGTTTTACTGAACTTCTTTTTCTACCTGTGTCTTTACACACATCATCGACTTGCTCCTGGCCTGCTGCCTAATCTCCATTAGCATGTGAAGATTATGAAACAAAATCAAGGCTCATAAGACTCAGTCAAGGATACTGTTTGTATTTATTTACTAAAAGTATGAATTTATTTTTTGATTCTTATGGGGTGTAGTAAATAGGACGCTACTTAAATTTAGTTTCTATATGTAGTTGAATCGTTGTAGCTTAAAGAATAAATATCCTGGATTTATTTGAAGACCAATAAAGTAAACAAAAACTCTGCAAAGTGGGGCCAACCCCCGGAAAATGAGAGGTAAAGAAGGCTAAGCCTTGCTATCTATCATCTACCCATCTATCTATCTATCTATCTATCTATCTATCTATCTATCTATCTATCTATCGTTGGCTAAAGAAAAGAGCCAACATGGACTGCAGCCCTACCCTTCACACTTATAACCATCCCGAACCATTGAGATTGTGGTTTCAGAAAAATCTGGTCCAAATATTGTTTTTACCCTTCTTTAGCGGGTCAACCCCAGCCGAGACAAACACCTCCATCCCTGGCCAGGCAGCAAATCCAAGGGACAGGAGAAGGTTGCCCGCATTGAGCTCCCTGCTGGAGCCTTCTGGCATGGATAGCCCGTGCCAAACAGCGCCAAGGGAGACAAACGGCGACAGGGGAGTCGACAGGGGCTGCTGCACCGAAAAGGCCACAGTGTGACCAGAAAGGGGAGTGGAGGAGGGCGAGGGGCTGAGGGGCTGCATCAGGGAGCCGCCGCCACGGAACCCGCGGCGGCGCTGTGAGCGCGCACAGGTGCCGCGGGCCCGGCGCGCAAGGCACAGCCGTGTCTCCGCAGCCTCGCCGCTCAGCACCCGCGCCGGCTTGCGGAAGCCGCAGCCCCGGCCGGGCGCGGGTCCTCCCGGCCACAGCCCCCCGAGAGGAGCCGCGGGAAAGAGCGCCAAGGGCGCAGCATGGAGCGGCCGAGGGTAGGGGCCAGCTCCCCGGCATCATCCCGGAGCCCCTCGGGTGAGAACCTGCGCCCGGGCTGCTAAGCTCCTCCCTCTTCTCCCCAACTCGCGGTGATCATCTCCATCTCCCCCCACCACCACCTCATCGCGCATCTCCCCCCACCCCCTCCCTGCTTTCTCTGCCCTCCCTCTCACCCTCCCTCCCTGCCTGCCTGCCGCGTGCCGGCTCCCCTCCCCCTCGCCAGCCGCTCTGGGCCGCAGCAGCCTCGGCAGCAGCGGAGATGGGCAGAGAGCGCGCGGGGCGCTGCAGCTCCGGAGCCGCCGCTCTCCCCGCCCCCGGTGCCCTACGCCCCGCCGCCGCCGCGCTCGCCGCCTAGCTGTTCCCCGACTCCGGCTCTGCTTCTAGGACAGCGCCGCCTCCGCCGTCCGCCCGCCTCGGCGACCCCCGCGCGCCCTGGATTGCGCTTCCCCCTCTCTGGCTTCGGTGAGTACCGGAGAGTCCGGGGGGGGGGCCCGGCGCGGGGCTGGGCGCCCACAGAGCATCCTTAGGCGCCAAAGGCACCGACCACCTGCTGGGTCTCCTCCTGGCACGGGGTGTCCCTCGGGCCCCGGGGACGATTGGTTTCAACTCCTCCGCCAGCCTGGGAACCCTGAAACCCTTCCTCTTCCAGAGACAGCTGCGCGCAGGTCTTAGTCCCCCGTCACCCACCTTCCAGCCCTCCCGCGGCTGCCCCCACCTCCGCCGCAGACCCCCCCCCCCCCAGTCCCCGGCCTCGCTTCAGACAGGGTCCCCGCTGTCCCCACGTCCTCCAGAACCCTGCTTTCTCCAAGTCCTCCCCTGACCCGCCTCCCCTCGAAACTGACCGCGGGCGGGTCCCGGGTCCCGTGCGTCCTCGGAGTGAATAGTCCTGGTGCGTTCTGACCTCATTGCCTCCTCGCCACGCTGGCCTCCAGCTTCCCTGACACTGACACCCCAAGACTGACACTGACACGAGCCGATCCCGCTTTCTGTGTGCTGTGTCTCTGCACCTGGGCCTTGCAGGGGATGACCGAGCCCGGAGGGGGAAGGATGGAGCCGGCGAGTCTTTGGGGACGAAACTTTTTGTCATTGTTTCAAAGTGCACAACTGTTTGCCTTGCTTAGACTCCTTGTCTGCGGGCTTGTTGGCTGAGCACACGGAAGGCCCCTGAATTTTACCTGTTCTGCCTTCCTTTCAGGGAGGGAGAGAGAGAGAGAGAGAGAGAGAGAGAGAGAGAGAGAGAGAGAGAGAGAGAGGGAGAACGAACACACTTACATATAGAGAATAGAGAAGGAACACCTACATAGCCCAGTTGTGACTCTCCCTAAGCCATGCCACCCAAAGCTCAGCAATTCTAGGGAATAAACAGCTTTTTCTTAAAAGAGGACATTGTGGCACCAGACTTACCCTTTAGAACCTTTTCCTTTTTTCTTTTTATAAATTTCAATAAGCCGAATCCCGTTATTTCTCTGTGTTTAATGCCCAAGAGGGGGCCTTTGCACAGAGGACCCCCACACCACGCGTGCCAGGTGTGGTGTAGTCTCTCGCCATCCCGGTGGGATTTCTGTCGGAGCTTCTGGAGTGAAACAGTCCTTCCTGCTGAAATCAGGTTTACATTTGTTTGTGGTTGGCTTGAGGTAAAATAGGCATTGCATTCAGTGACTCTGACTAAGGCTGTTGAGGACACCCGTGAGCAGAAAGGGAGGTAATTTAAACACTACAATCTGTATTCAAGATTCCTGTGTACTTAAATCTTAAAATAAGATCCCACAGAATTTAGGATTTACATTTAAACAACTCTTAACATATTAATTTCGAGGTGGCATTTTACCGCACAGAACTCCTGATCACAGTAGATTAGCATTTGCAGAATACAGTTAGGAGTCCTCAAAGAAATGTTAGAAACTTTGACCAGTATCCAATTTAAGCTTGGGCTGTGTGCATATAAGTTTCTTGGTATCACTATAAGCAATATCAGGGGAATAAGACGAATCGCTGTCCTTTCCTTTGCAGCTGAGGAGGAGAATGAGTTCAGCCCTCTTCTTGAAACACACACACACACACACACACACACACACACACACACAAAAAACCAAAAAGAGAAAAAAGGAAGGGAAAGCTGGTCAATTATACGTTTAGCAAGGATTGCCCCCATTATGATGCATTTTTCTTTATTTTGTTTTCTTTGTAGTCCCTTGTCTTGTGTAGTCTGGGCAGAAACACAGTAACCTACAGTGGTTTTCAGCAATTGTGTGTAGCTGTGTGAAAACTCATGGGGGCCACTAACTTTGCTGTTAGGGGTACTAACTTTACTGTTGTTTTTCTAAATATGGAAATTTGCTTAATTACAGTTAGTGTTGGACTAAGAAGAATACTCAAAATTATGCATTTAAGATTGCAATTGCTGTAGATGTTCGTATGTGGCGTGGTGTGTGGGCAGTTGGTGAGTTAGAAGCTGAATCAAATAATCGTTTAATTTTCCCTCCGGAGATACTCTTGTGTAGTAATAGGGAAATTGGTAGGTACAACATATTCAACAATCGTGAGTCTTCACTGAAAAGATAAATCACAGTTGGACAAAGTTAATCAAGGATTAATGCTGACTGCTCTGTTTTTGTGGTAAGTTCAAATCAATGTATTCTGACATAATATCAAGTTATGTCACACTATTAAAACTGTCACCAAATTATCTATGAACATGCAAATTAATTTGTCATAAAGTATGGCAAAGATTTCTGTTAAGAATTCTCATATAAAGCTCAAAAAAAAAAACTCTTTGGAAATAGAGACAAACAATTGTTTAAGTGAGAACAGTATTTCATCAACAAGTTGTCATTAGTGGAATGCTCCGTGTGGATTGATTTTCCTGAGAGCGAATGGTAAAAGAGAGAAAGGCTGAGGAGCATGAAGGACTGAGGGAAAACAGAAGACCTGTGGATGGTGGCTTGAAACCTGCACTCAAAGGAGGATGACTGAATACAGTTCCTATTATGGTGGCATTTTAGGTAACAGCTGTTTTCCAATTTGCGTTTTTAGAAGACTCTTTGATTTCAGGAATAAAAATGCAGCGTTCTCTCTCTCTCTCTCTCTCTCTCTCTCTTTCTCAGTTGTTATTTAATTTCTTTCAATAAATTTTTAGAGTCAAAGGCAAGCCCATGTAATCTATCTAACTAAACTAAATTCTCAACAGGTTTAAAACATAAACTAATACCTAAATTCACATTTAACAAAGCTAAATGTCTTATGGAGAATAACCCTATAAAATATCATCATGACTTAGTGGCTTCTCATTTCTCATGCTGACTTATTTTTATATTGGTGGATGTCTTAATTGACCTCTATATATTTGTATTTGATTTAACTCACAAGCGTCTACATATTCTAACATATGAATTTTATGAGTTTGAAAAAAGCACCCAGGAGATAGGAAGTCATGTGGGCATTCATAAAGGTTTTCTTTCTACCCTCAGTCTATAAAGTAATATTAACAACCAGCCTTCTCAAAGAACAAGGGAGTGATCGTTTCCAAACTTGCATTGTGATTCAACCAAAGTTTCACTGTTTTCTAAGATGTGTGCATAGGATTCCCACATAAGTAAGCATTTGGTTGTATCTAAGGGCACATGCCTGCAATCCCAGTATTTGGGAGGCTGAGGGAGGAAGGTCGTGAGTTCAAGGTTATCCTAGTCTACAGAGGAAAAGACTGACTCACAGCAACAAAACAAAAGCACACCAACAAAACCCTTTTAAATCTCTTGGTGTGAATACTTGTGGATACTTGAAATGTACCTTTATTCATTTAATTGCAAATGGAATGGCGTAAAGAATTTAGATGTTGCTTCAAGGATGTGAAAGACATTCCCTTTCCAGTTTCCATTATTTTACTAATGATTGACCCAAGGTTCCTATGTAATTAGTAGATTCAGAATTAGAATCCAGGTTTCTTCTGTCCTTGCTGTATCTACCTAAGGCATAAAATCAAGCCTCTTCATCCTTTCTGAGACAGGTACAGGGCAGTTCAGTATTCAGTATTAAAGAAAGTAGGTAGCTAAACACATCAGAAGATCTAGGCTCTTCAGAACCCATCCCAAAGTTTAATCTTTTATCACCACAGTTGAAGGTGACCAGTCTTCCTGATTGGTCTTCACTTTCCTGTTAAAGCTTGGGAAGCATTTTAAAATTATACGGTAATTGGGCTACTGGGCTAAAATATTTTAATTTCATATCCTACATAATCTTCATTGTCAATTTTTCACTCATATGGTGTTTCCTTTAGCATAATAGTATACCACAGATCTTTCCCATTTTAACTTTTATAAGCAGTGGAGTGAATGATCTTCCTCAAAGCAGAAGCAGAAATGAACTTGCAGGATCATCTGCTGTTTCCTTCATCTTTATTTCACCCCAAAAAAGTGAGTGCATCAGTGTGCTTATTTTTCACTTTGATGTTTGAGTAGCTTTGGTAGTTGGGGAAGAAAAATACATGTTTTACAAAGTTCAGGACCACATCGGAAAATCCTGGCACTTACAAGTTTCTCTTCACTGACAGGGGGCAATGGGAAAGCGAATAAGGAGCCATCATTGTTTCTGTCTAAATATTAAACTGTGAGATACATTCTCAGACATGGAAGCTCATCACTGTCACCTTCCCGGGGAAGAATACTGAACTGATGGATTAGGTAGCTCTGTCTTACGCCCTGGGCCAACATCACATTATCTCACTGTGGCTGGATTGGAGGTAGTTAAAAGAATTAGCAGTGCTGAATTGCTTGATGACTTGCTCAAGAGATTTTCACCTGTTGAATCTGAAGACTTGGTCTTCAAGGAATTGGCCTTTGAGCCCTTTAAGATGCAGATTTGTCTAATAGGAGAATTGCATTTCTAAGGTTTCCATGACCTAAATGGAGTGCAATTCAGCGTTCATTAATTGAGATCTTACTAGACTATAAAATCTGATGTGATAAATATAGACCATGAAAGAATATGACACAGGCTCTGACTTCAAACATATAACAGTTTAACTGGAGAGACAGCTAGTAAATGAAAAGGAGTAATGAAGTACAGGCTGCCCTTAAACTAGGGCCACCGTATCTTCCTGAACAGATGATCCTAGGAAAAAAATAAATGGAACATAACTTAGGGAAATCTTCACTGTATTTCACTGGGATAGATATGCCATTACTAAGGCTTGATATGAAATTAATGTGTTTCTTTAATAGCACATTATTGCATTGCAGCCTATATTTAAATGTCACAAGAACTGACAATAACCTGAAATTTATTATGTTATTATAAACAAATATATCTGCATATTTATAATCCTTACAAATAAACACTTTAGGTGATTAAGTTATAAGGTAAATTTCAGAGTGAAATGTAACTAAATAGTATACTTGCAGTAGAGATTACAATTGTCCACTTTGTCTCTTAGCAAACATTTACAAGAAAGTGACCAGCATAAGGCAGGGGCTGTGAATAATTCCTATGTCATATCTGAAATACTTCTAAGTCTACAAATGACTTTAGTAAAATGTATTTAAACTTAAGTAATTAAGATCTGTCTTATTTGATAAAGAACATTTACTGGATAGTTATAAAATGAATGTTGGAAAAGAAAGATAAAAATTAGTTGGAATGCTAAAATATGTTCTTGGGAAGCAATTCAGAGAGATTTGTAATGTAGACTGTGGACTGGAAGATTATTTTCATGGTCATCAAAATTTATAATATTGTAGTTATCTCAAAGGGTGATTTGTAATAGCTTCTTAGGACACTTGAGAATAGCTTTACATGAGAAGAGAATCTTATACACAGGCATAATTAATTTTTTTATGTTTGCTATTGGTTTCCCAAGAGGAAAAATACTATATCCGATTTTTACATGAGTTATATATGTATGTGATAAATGAACACATTTAAGGAATACTCAGAGCAAGCTGTAGTAGTATGGGACTTTTCTGTATGAATGTGATCTGGTCTTTCATCCTTAGGAGCCATGGCAGAGAAAAGATGGCATTGATGGAAACCAAGACCCATCCTAGGGGTTTAATCTGTGCAGTGTATTCAGTTGCGTGAACAGCTGGCACTAAGGGACCAACATCTGGATTCAGTGAGAGATAATCCACTCTGAGCTAATAAAGGCCATTAGCTCTCTTCCCGTCTCTGGAAAGCTACTATATGAGGGTATTCCTTTGCTTGCTGCCAATGGCCTCTTAAAGTGTATAATCACATCTGTGGTCTTTTTTTCTCCTACAGTACTTAAGCAGTATCTGTTGGACCATATGGGAGAAGCAAAAGAAATGATGCAAGCTACTTATGTCTTGTTAGCACATATGACATGCGTGTTTGCCCAGTTCTGATAAACTTTGCTGGTAGTTAACAGATGATGAAGAGCAAGCACAGGGAATTTCATTTTCTACTGTACAGCACTGTTAAACAGATTCACAAACTTCATCACGTGATGAAGTTTCCTTGCCTTTGCTGCTATGATCCCTGTTTAAACCCATGAACAGCATTTACAGACAGTAAGAGAATAAAGAGAACTCGGTGCAAAGGTGATCTGGGCACCTGTCTCCAACATACTCAACCCCTCTCCTCCCTGAGATCCCTGAACATGCTTAGATGCGTGCGTATTCACTTAAAGATTAATTTTTACTGTATGTGTCTTCTGTGTAAAGCATGTGTGTGTGTGTTCTTGTGCACATCACACATGTGCCAGTTTCTGTGGAGGACAGGAGTCAGGTCCCTCTGAAGTTACAGAAGGCTGTGGCCTGCCGTGTGGGTCTAGACTTGTACAGTAGTCACTTTCTTCACAGAACCCTCGTTACTTTGTGCCATTGGCTGCTCCACTGTGTAGCAAATACCACTGAAGTTCTCACCAATATCAGTGGCGGAGAGAGGGGTGATCATGTCTACGCAGTGCTAGTGATGACACGAATTTAGATGCCTTCCGTTGTTCTGATTTCCCAGAGAGTCAGCTTCATCTGAGCTCTAATTAATTAATTAATTAATTAAGTGGACAAAGACAAGGAGCTCAGATGCTAGTACATGTGTACACGTGTCGTCGCGCAGCCAGGATTTCCACAGGTGTTTTATTTATTCATTTTTATTTTTTTGCTTAGGAAAATCTCCCTGCGAAGACTAAAGTTACTGACGTTGGCAAATGTGTGAAATACACACACACACACACACACACACACACACACACACAGAGCAATCAAATAAACAAAACAACTTCTGAGACCCTTATTGTCACTGATAAGAAGCTCCATGGTTGCCTTAATGGAAGTTTATTTAGGCACAGAAAAATTTATTGCTTGCCATTTTATCTTAGCAAATATATTTTAAAGTAGCATATTCCATGGTTCTTCTCGTGGGAAACAGTCAAGGCTCTAGTGATTGACAGGGTAAAATCCCCCCTCACACTGGATGTATGTGTTCATTTTTTCTAATTACTCTCAGAAAGCCTCACAACCCGAAGTCTACCAACAGTGAATCCTACTGCTACCGTTGATACGGCTGCACATGTGTGCTCGCTCCTTCCATTGAGGACAATGTGTTTCTGTTAAAAGGAGAATGAGATACAAGCAGCACGACATTCTGACATCTCCATTTACCATTTTCTATTCATTATACTAACTTTCTTGACTCCTTATCAATAACAGGAAAAATATTAGAGAACCATTTATTGTTTGTTGTGTGCTTGTTATTGACTCCTGTAGATTTCCTAAACCTGATGAAAAAACCAACAAGGACTTCAACCATCCTCATGCAGAAAGAACATGAGTGATGTCACTGTTAGTGTTTTATCTTCATCACCAGCATTGTTAGCATCTCTGAAGTCTGAGATTTGTCTCTTTTTGCGTCTGAGCACAAAAGCCTGCCATAGTTTGATACGTGCTCATGGTTTGTTATTCGTAGAGTAGCAAAGACAATGAACAATTTAATACTGTTTTGGGGGCTCATTTTCCACAAGTTATGAAACGTGAGGGCCTCATATGCCTACACACTGCAAGACAGGCACAGCATCCTGAGAAATCAAAAGCCTTTGTAATAGACGGTAAATGTAACTCTCTGTTTCAGAAGGAGATTCTATTTAGATCTTCCTAGAATACTTGATTTATAGATATGTCCTGAAAAACAGTTGAAAGCAAGCTAGTCAGTGGTTTGTAAGATGTGCAGAAACATGAAGGACTCATGGGAAATTATCTTCCAGTGATGACAAAAGTCTTCAATAAATGCTCATTTTAGTGGTCTCTGTTTCTACCATGTTGTATGTGTATGCCGATAATAGGAATCTTTTTAACACAGGGTACCCGAGATTTTTTAATCACTAAGCTTTTAGAAACAAATATGTTGTATTTAAAGTGCACTAATAGATTTTAGATTATTTTCTCCTGACTATATATTATAAAGTAGGGATTATGGCATTGAAAACTTCTGTACCAGTAACTACAAATTTGAGCCACAACCACAGACTATAAGAAATGTACATTTTTTTCGCCTGAGTATATTATAAATAAAACCCACTAAAAACATGATGTCCATATAGGACATCACGTTCTTAAAGATTCCTTAATCCACTGTCCTTAGAAATTAGACTAAAGTTTTCCTAATAATCAAAAGCTTAATTTTACATAAATTATGTCCCTCGAGAATATGTGAATTGAAATAATTCAGTGAAGTATTTTGAACTGTAATGAAATCTTTGTCTTATTCCACTTTATATACTTTCAGGGATCGAGATGAGAGTCACAAGGTAAATGAGTGTCTGGAAGCCAATGACTTATGGTATCCAGGAGTGATTTCAGTTTTCTGGAATCCCAAGGTTGCAAACTTCTCCCTCTACCACAGGAAACTGAGGATGGGGGTGCTTCTCTGCCACACTTTGCCCTGATGCACAGCACCCTTCTTTATTTCCTTCTCAGTGTTTTACTCTAGGACACCTGCTGCTCACAGCTGGTTTTGCAGTCGTCCCCCCCGGCCCCCATCTCCATCACCAAGGCACTCCCTCTTGCAGTGCCTCTGTCTTTCCACTTATGCACAACCTTCCAGTCTATTCTGATTTGAATTGGTCACTCACATTCTATGAACCGTAAAAACCCTAACAAAAACCCGACCTCTGAGGGACACAGTAGTTCCTTCTCTGAAGGCAGAGCAGAGGTCCTGAAGGGATGGTGGTCTCCGTCTCCATCTCTAGCTCTCCTTTGCTGGCTGCTATGGCTTGATAGTGTCGCTTCCGTTCACATTATTTATTTTTGTTCCATGTTACTATGGAAAGTTAAAAATTGCAAGTTCTTGCATTTTTATTGAAAACTTTTTTTTTTTTGTAATGTTCCTAATCAACATGTGTTGTGATTGTTTTGCCTCTGCCCTGTCTCATTACCTTCCTGACTAGATTTTCAAGGAGCCACTTAGAGATGGGGGAATGTATGGTGTTTAGGAGAATACGAAGGTTGAGTGAGTCGGAGGACAGTGCGCTTCCGTGGCAGCCGCGGATGGCGAGGCAGTAAGTCCGTTCATAGAAGACACTGGTGACAGTCTTGTGAAAAGAGGATCGGCTGATCACAATGGCACTATGAGAACACAAAAGCACTATAGATGATACTCTATTCCATTCTTAACATGATAAAGAAAAAAAAATCTATCATATGCAGCTCCACAGAAATGCTAGCATATAGAGAGAAGAAAGTATAAATCTGTAACCTTATAGAGATGGGTTAAATGTCTCACAGACTTATTGGTTGAGAGAGTAAAGTCAAATATTGTAGAATCTATGAGATTCTTATTCCATTCGTGTAAACATTTGGATATTAAAAATATACAATTGGATAATATTTAGAAATTTCTCAAATACTGAGTAATACTAAAATTCTCATTCAATAAATGTCAGGTGAAATGGTTCTTTTTGTGCTTAAACAGGAAGTGATACTTAGATAATCCAATTATGTAATTAGTGACGCTTGGGCCACTGAGAAAATTTGGGCTTGACTGGTATATAGTAGTACGGAAAGCGGCAAATAATGAGTAGTTAAAATATAATTAGGATCATCTATTATGTGAAAAAATTAAGCCTTTTAAAAGGCAGTTTTCTCTTTTAATGATTATTAAGCTAGTGTGATACAACATTTTTTCACATTTATTAAAAGTCGTTAGCTGAAAGAGGGTCTCCCTTGGTAAACAATCTGCAAAGAATGTAAATCTTCCCCAAACAATACGAGCTAGGGGAAGAACAAATACAAACTGTTTCTTGACCCCAATAAAACACTGAGTTCATTGGGCCTGCAAATGTTCTGAATTGTATGAAGTTTCCTCATGAAGAAATGAGTCATGAGTTCCTTCTCTGTATGGAAAAGCTCGGAGAAGGATCTGACCGCAGCGGAGGTGACGATAAGATCGCTATGGTCTGTGTCACCTAGCAATGCATCAGGGAACATTTTAACAAACAGTTGAAACTTGAAAATGAGATCCGTAGAGATAGGATGAAACCCCCGGCAATCCCCAATGAAAGGTTGCTTGAAGCTTCTCACTGCGATTTTCATTAGACCTCCGCTGAGTATTTGCTTGTGAAAAATATTAAAGCCAAAACAAATCTCCGTCAAACATTAGATGCAGAGCAGGTCTCTCTACTAATACAGGTTCAGCATGAAATCCCCTAGTCTTTCCCCTAACCTTCATTTTAAGCTCAAAGCAATGCAATGTGGTCTTTAGTACATAGAAGGCCAACATCTGGTTAAAACAACTCACCACTTCAAATAAATGGCTTTAGAGTGTAAAAGGTGTAAACAATGTCCAGACATTGGAGAAGGAGGAGGAGGAAGAAGAAGAAACAGAAGCAGAAGAAGAGGAAGGAGGAGGAGAAGGAGGAGGAGGAGGAGGAGGAGGAGGAGGAGGAGGAGAACAAGGAGGACAAGGAGGAGGAAAACGAGGAGAAGGAGAAGAAGAAGAAGAAGAAGAAGGGGAAGAAGAAGAGGAAAAAGACAACAAATACATCAATAAAAATTCAAGAAGCATCTGTCAGGAATGCCTGGACAGCATCAACCCATTACACCTGCAATTGAAGTTCCAGAGAAAGAAGAGACAGGATAAGGAAGAAACACAGAAGAGGGAGAGAAAATTCTTTACAGAAACAGTAATAGTTTAGATTTCTTAAATGTGCTTTTCAAAATAGTAATCACATCATAATTACAAAGAACCAAGAGAACTAAAAACATGATAATTAATAACAGACAATTAAAATACATGCTCCACTCTACACACTGGGATAAATGAAATACAAAAAGAAAACTTGAGAACAGAAAAGTACGATGATGTATAAGTTAAAGTACTCTGTCAGGGAAAACTAAGTTCTAGCCAGAACCCCGCTTTTCCCAAAAGAGAAGAAAAACTCTAGGAGCAGTAAAATCAAGACAAATGTAAGGATTTTTTTTTCATTGTTCCTGTTCCAAATAACAATTAATTGTTTAGACATAGTAACAAAAATTTAAGGACTTGTCTCATATATAAATGTAAAATATATTATCTGTACCCCTGGACCTTTGAAAATACATTGCAAATTTCTTGCCTTTTGTCAAAAGTGGCATAAAATTACTCTTACATAGTCTGTGGTAAGCTACTGACATTGATTGTAAAATCTAGGCCAAGTAAAAATGTTTGGAAGACATGGAAGTAATATGCCAGTGGTAGAGACAATGGAGTCATAAAAACAGGTCCAATTCGAAAGTGAGCAGGAAAAAGAAGGAGAGATGGAAAAGATAGAAAAAAAAGTGTAGATATAGAGTAATGTTAATGAAATAAAGATTTCAGCCAAGGATTTTTAAAAAGAATGAGGTCCATGATGGAGACTGTAAACTACTTATGACAATCACGTCTCAGGGAATATTAATCAATTGTCGAGCATATTCACCTCCCATGGGATATACTGGTAATGGTTATGAATATATGGGGTTGAAGGTATATAGAAAATCTTCTCATCTTACGTTGAGCCTAAAATTCCTATAAAAATCATCTGTTAACAACATATGGGATACACATTAAAGATAGGCAAAAATAATTAGAAGTATTAACTAAGCATTACGTTCCAAGCCAAGAGCTATATCAAGGCTTAACTATATATTATTTGTAATAGAACAAAATTTGGAAATATAGGTTACTAGGAAATAGAAGGGTAGGAAATGATGCAGCATGTTATTTAATAAAAATTAAACAGGATCCCAGTGTTAATATCAAATAAGTAAGACTAGACACAGACAGTGCATGCGAGGACATTTCATAGCACACTGACAAGATCCAATATGTGTCCAGTCAAATAATTTAACTCAAGAAGCAAGGCTTATCAAATTGAAAAGATAAAAAATTAAATTTGCACATCTATTTGAAGATGTCAGATCTCTTGTCTCTGTAATCAAAGATCAATAGAAATAAATAAGGATACATGTAGTATCAAAACTTCACCAATCATCTTACTACAACTGATAGTTCTAGAACATATCATCCAATTGGAACAGAATATTTTATAAAGATTTGTTTATCTATGTATATAAAAGCTCTATCTGCATGTACATGTGCATGCCAGAAAAGAACTTCAAAACCCATTGTTATAGAAGGTTGTAAGCCACCATGTGGTTGCTGAGAATTGAACTCAGGACTTCTGGAAGAGCAGCCAGTGCTCTTAACTGCTGAGTTATCTCTCCAGTCCCTAGAACAGAATATTTTTTAAGGCTTATGATAAAGAAATAAATGAAGAATATGCAAAGAACTGTCATAAGTCATTATGGGGGAAAACAATAAAACAAGGTACATATACAAGGATATATGGTTGATAAAGAAATATATGAAAAGATTGTCAAGAATTGCAGTCAATAGGAAAGTTAATGTCCATTAAAATCAGAGTAATATGCCACTGTGCATATAATAGGTTAAAAAAACAAGAACAATGTACCCAGGAAGGGAAAGGATGCACAGAAGGTTGAGCTCCATTCATTGCTTGATGGAATGCAAAATGATAATTCCCCTTTCCATTCTGAAAGACAGATAAACAGGTAAACAGGTAAAACTGAAACACATAAGTACATATGACCCCAGAATACCATTTGTCTAAACTGACATTTACTAATGTAGCATTGAAGATATGTGTGTGAAGACTTATG
Source organism: Cricetomys ansorgei (assembly GCA_026225945.1). Classification (NCBI taxonomy): domain Eukaryota; kingdom Metazoa; phylum Chordata; class Mammalia; order Rodentia; family Nesomyidae; genus Cricetomys; species Cricetomys ansorgei. The sequence goes on along the minus strand of JAMJFZ010000239.1, from coordinate 41,685,767 downwards.
ATGAATGTGTATATCCAGAGTTTGCAGAAAAGTGAAGCAGACCTCAGTGTCCATAAATTACTAAATTCAGTTCAATGGCATATTATTCAGCAGTAAAAGGTAATTAACTGTTTTACAGTAAAGAGTCTCTTTCAAAAGGACACACATTATATGATTACATTTACATGCCTTTTCAAAAAAAAGAAATCAAAACTTAGAACCAAACTGCAGAGTGGAGTTTCCGCAGGATGAGAATGGGGAGCTGTTCTGAATCCATGGTGTCAGGAGGGAGATCTGGGACACTGAGAATGTTCTGCTTCGTACACACGGGTAACTCATGGACTCTTTCAAACTTGTACTTTACCACAACTAGTATGTAAGCCACAGATCTGTCCAGCATCCAGAAGTATTGCCTTAGTCAGATGTAGCCTTTGCCTTCCAGTTTGCAATCCCTTCTTTCAGTATTCAGATATTTGAATTGGCATTTCGTGTACTGGGTCTCCGTTTTACTAACCTCTCCCACCACTGACTGAAGGAACTACACTTGACCATGTTTTGAGTCACAACGAGTCTTCAAGAACACTGCTGTGTTTAAAGTGAAGAGTTTATGAAAACATGTATTATGATAATGTGCAGGAGAAACATTTCTCAGACTTGTTCCCCAGAGCAGTCATAATTGGTTTGTTATGCATCATTTTGAATGAATAATTTGCTCCTTTTAAGTACAGAGAAATTATGGCTTTGACTTTTTAAATACAGGCCATTCTCTCCAAGCTTTTCCTTGGTTGAACTTTTAAAAGGCTGTTTCATTAGTAGAGACATCTTTAGTGAGGTATGGATCATCTGAGGGAAGGGCAGTAGGAAGGAAGGAATACATGCAACTCAATGTATCGTGAGTATCCAGAATATACTATTTATGTCTTTAAATAGTCCTCGTTAAGAAACTTAAGATATTCTTTATATACACACATATATATGTGTGTACATGGGAGTTTTAATGGTAAAATTTAGCGAGGAAATTCCATATAATTTTCTAGTTGTGAAAATTGGCGACAAAATTTACCTATTCTTTCTACATTCAAAATCCCTATTATTAACCGGCTGTGAAAGCCAGGGATCTCTCCATGACTGTCTCTGTGTTCATGTGGTTTTGTACTGTTCAGGTCCCAATTTCAGCCGTGTCCAGCTGTTGCAGGCTGTGTAACCAGAGATCTCAGAGTATCCCATACTTTTATGTCCAATAGCTACCCGAAGGGGAATGAATAGTACACATTATTAGAGTGACTCCGGAGAAACTTCAGACCAAATTTACATGTTATTTAATTTGGCATGGCAACGTTTGACTCCCAGAGATAAGCTTCTGTATTGCTTTCCAAGAAAAGAACCACACCTATTATGAGCAATCTGTGTGGCTTTCAGCCCTCTACAATGGGAGATGAAATTCCATATTATTAATTAGATGTTATGGAGCAAAACAAGAAAGGAAGTTTAAAAACCAACTGCTCTGTTGGTAAAACTAAGAAAAATAGCTAAACTTTCTGTTATCAGCCATTTCAATAGAACTATGAACCTGTGCACTAAGATTTTAAATGTTATTTTGTATTCCCCTGAAGAAAGATAATTGTACTAATTTTGTGTAAATTTAAATCTAATGATTTCTGAAAACTTTTGGTCACTAATTAAGCTGCTAAAGAGCAAATTTCTATTGAATAATAGTTACTGGGCTGATGGAATGGCCATCTTGAAAAAGTTGTCATTATTCCTAGGTACAGTAAGAATATGATTCAGTTGAAGCAGCAGTATCTACAAATATACTAGCCACAATTACATAGCCTGGGGATTATTCAAATCCAGAAGACTGTGCAAAGTCTATTTCATTTCTTCTTAAAGTTATTTAAGTGTACAAAAGTCATTGAAATAGACCAAGAATATAAATAGAACGTATTAGCAAGTCGATTTTCCTAACTAACAATTATCAGCAATATACCTACTCAACTGCCTGATAGGCCAAAATAAAAGCACACATAAATAAGTTAAATAGATGTAAACATGCATATGTGTAGAGATGCAAAAAAACTATCCAATGTATAAAAATGCATGCAAATATACTTACTTTCAAATGTGCAAATATATATATATATATATATATATATATATAATTACATATAGGTCTTCACATTTGTAAATATATTCAGAAATACATATATACACAGTTATACACTTATAATATGCCTAACTTACTCAAATGCTCAAAATTCCAGAAAGAAAAACCTTCTACATTTGCTATAGATAATAAAATAAAGGCTTTAACTTAGCAATGAGAACCATAGAGACAGAAAATGTAGAACTATACAGACCTAAACAAAAATTATTGTCTGGCTTCTGTCTGTGGCGACTCCCTGGTTTATTTCCATCTTCATCCTCGGTCCTTGTGAAATCACTATTGTTTTCTTCCCCGCCGTCACATCAGCCACTGCATGGGAAGGCACCAGACAGAGGCAAGCTCTTACCAAATGGGGAGGGTGGCAGCATCACCAAATGCGGGAGGGGAGCACCCCATCTGTAAGCAGCCAGACAGTAGATCATCATCATAACTGTCACAAATGATCATTTGATCAGGCGCCATTCAGCCCTATTACCCACTTAGTCCCTGCTGTACAGAGGAAATGACATAAACGTGAAATCAAACCCACAGAGCAAAATGGCAGGAAAAATAAATAATAAATCACCATGTAAATGGGCTGTAAAGTGCAATTTATGTAAAGAATGGTTTGCATTCTAACATTATCTCCTTGAATTACTACCTTACTCAACAAACAGCTATTAATCTGTATGTGAGCTTTCCGTGCAAAATAAATGATCTTGGTTATCAAATGAATCAACTGACATGAATCAATTTGAGATGCAAGGGAACGAAACGTGTTTGTTAGTCACTATTACTAAGGGGCAGTTTAGCTCTGTGATTAGGAACTACTACTTGTAAATCTTTATACCCGCCCCCCAACACACACCTCCAGGACCCCAACCCTGCACAACGCTCTTTCTCTTATTCATTTATGTATCCTGGTAATAAATATTTATTTCTGCTTTTTTCACAGCTGCCAAACCTAGAAGGTAGCCATGATATCCTCCAGGGCGGAGTAGATAAATAAATGATAGTATCTATGAACAATGGAATATCAATCAATACTAAAAGAGAATACACTAAAAAGACACAGGGGAATCTTAATTGCGTAATTCTGTGTGAAACAGCCTAGACTTTAAAGCTTATGTCCAAGCAAATGGTTTCCATTCTGAAAAGAGAGTAAAATTATGGAGACAGTTGAGAAGATATTTGACTGCATGAAGTTTGATGAAGGAAGTGGATTGTTGGGCCTGGGGCTTCACACAAACAACAGCCCCCCTTTCCCCCCCCCAAAAAAAAAGAGCCAAAGAGCCAGAAACACATATAGACAAAGAGACACACATATTGGGGAACACAAAAGTCCCATAAAACACAAAACGGAAAACCCTAATATATAAGCATAAGACCTTTAGAGTAAAAAGGAAAAGCATGCTGAGACAAAACGTTATGAGAAAAAAAAACACTTCAAAAATACCATTGATTCTGTTTTATGTTGGCCACCTACTGCTGGGTGTGGCCTCATGAATGATTTGTACAGCCAGCGAGACTCCATTGTAGGAAACTAATTTTTTTTTTTATTCTTGTGTTTTATCTTTGGCTCTTTGTCTTTCTTTCTTTCTTCCTTCCTTCCTTCCTTCCTTCCTTCCTTCCTTCCTTCCTTTCTTTCTTTCTTTCTCTTTCTTTTGTTGTATGTAAATGTATCAATTGGAGAAAGCTCTGGGTTAGGATTGGGGCACGTGTTCACTTTCCCTCTCCACACTGGTGCCCCATCCGGTGCAGACCTGTGCAGAGCCTCTGCATCCTGCCATGGTCTCTATGAGTTCATAAGCACATTGAACATTGGTTCTACTTATATTTAGAAGGCCTTGTTTCCTTGATGCTCTCCATACCCTCTGGCTCCTATAATCTTTCCAATTCCTCTTCGTTGTTTTCCCTGAGCCTTGAGTTGAGAACTTGATGGAGATGTCCCATTTAGGGCTGAGTGTCCCAAGGTCTCTCACTGCGCAACCCGCAGTTGTCCAGCTGTGGGTCTCGGTATGTATTTCCCTTTACTGCAGGAGGAAGCTCCTCTGGTAGTGGCTGAGGAAGACACTGGTCGATGAGTATGGTAGAATATCTTTGGGAGTCAGTTTGCTGCTACATTACTTAAGCAGAACAATAGTATTTGATTCTTCCTTAGGTCCTTAGATAAGAGGGGGAAAATCCAATTTTACTTACATAAGAGAACACCTGCACATGAACATTTTTCTTTAAGCTGAGAAAGAGGGATTAATGACTGTCAACTCACTTAACACATTCATCACAGAGTTTCTAAGGATGAGAAATAATTACTGGTCATACACCCATTTTATTATTTTTTTTCTGAGACACCCTACCATTTTCAGAACAGCGTGATGTATTCCATCTCACACACACAAAGTGGGGCAGTGTAGGGGGGGGAGGGAAAGAGACTGAGAGAGGAAGGGAGGGAGGGAGAGAGAGAGCAGGCAGCCCATGAATTTACAGAGCATTAGTGAGTTACTATTATTGTGTCCCACAAAGTCTAGAACACTGTGAAATCACGCCTTCTTCTATTCCATTTCTTTTATTGGATCAGTAAATGTCTCCAGGCATTTTTGCCAGAAAATTCACTTTCTTCCTCTTGTCTTCAGTCCCTTTGCCACTCAACCTCATTTTTTTTTACTCTACCTCGTGATTTACTTTTGCCTTAATCCAGTGTATATATGTGTATATATATATGCACATACATATATATATATATATATATTCCTTAATCTTATATATGTGTGCGTGTATGTATATATATACATATATGTTTCTTCCGTTTTTAAGGTGCTCATACTTTTATAGATTAGTGTGGCATTTATTAAGAACTTAAAAAATACTTTCATTTTTAAGCAGATCTGGCAGAAAATTTCAATCTAACATCTTGGAGAATGAATACTTACAAATTTCGATTTTTGTGTGTGTGTATGTGTGTGAGTGTATTTTGAACCAGAATATTTACACTTCAGAACAGAGATTCTAAGAACTAAGCAGCTTAATGTAGAAACCTAATCTAATTATTAGGATATCCTTTTAAAAATAATATTTGTCTTCATTCTGAAAGATTCTAGGCAGAGTGTCACGCTCCAATAATAACAGGTTGTGGAGACTGAATATATGCTGAAACTTGTTCCACTAATTGAGTCACCTCTAGAGCAGTGCTAATTTGATATGCAGAAGTTATCATGAATGGCATACCCATTATTGTGCTGCATCACTAAATAAGTGCTTCGTATAACCATACTAGGATTAGGCTCGCATTAGGATTTCCTGGCCAAAGTTATTTTGGGGTTTCTTTTATTTTCCTTTCTGTTTCATCAATATGACCATTAATGGTGGTATCTTCTGCTAATGCCATTCATAATTAATCATGATTATAATTAGGTCAAGCATAGCACATGATAAAGATTACTTTCTTCTAGACAATGTTTTCTCATTGTTAGGCTCATCATTTTATTATAAAACCAGAATGCCTGATCTATGGGACCCCAGGAAGGAGACAAGGGAGAAGCACCTCTGAAAGACACCAGATAGTCTACTCTTTCTCATGAAGTGTATTTAAACCACATTTTATGGCTGCCCTTACTCAATATCTACATGAATCTCCTCAAGGTAGGATTGGAATGCAGTTTTTGATTCACTGATCTTGTGGGGGGCATGAGATTTCTGACACATTACTCTTAATTGATGCTCTTTGAGCTTCGCTTTAAGTCACAAGGATCTGCTAAACTCTGCGGTAGAAACCATCTGTCTCGGTGGCCCTTAAGCAAGGCTCTGGATTTCCAAAGCGTTTGAGCCGAGGTTCTATGCTTCTGTGATTCACAAGATATTCCTATGTACGTGGATATCAGTGTACATTTCTGGCATATAAATTTTAATACTTAGATTATTTGAGAAGCTTATGACTTAGGTCATAATTTGTGTGACTTCTGTTCAATTCATTCCATTTTAGATGCATGCAGACCACGGAGGCTGAGCTGTCTGCTGGATTCACAGTTAGTTACAAAGCTCCAAATCTTTGGGAACCAAGACAGAAATTTTTGTAGTATTATTAGACTGTTTTTTAGGCTTTGATTAGAAAGGAGGAATTAAAACTGCAGCAAATAAGCAACAGTAAGGAAGAAATGAACAAAGGAATATACAAACATTTAAGCAATTGCGTCTAAACTTAGGAGTATTTGGCATAGATTCCATGAGAAAGTAATATCCCTGCCAGAGAAGAATAAGGAGGAATGACCACAATTTTATAGACCAACCTGGCTTTGATTCAGAAGAATTTTAAGATTTATCCTACTTTTATCTGTATCTAATAGAGAAAAAAAAAAAAAAACTTCAAGTTTATAATCCATGAACTAACACTTCTTTTTAAAATTTTTGATTATTACATGTTGTGATCCAGGACATTTATGTTTCAGAATTGATATTATATCTAAGAATTCAGGTTATCTATTTCTACCCGAATAAAAACTGTACACATACTCAGTTATTCCCATGAAGCACAAAAATTTCACTGAATACTTAAAAAAGGTGAAAAATCTTTATATATTCTCTCCAGAGATATGTTCTTAGAAACACAATGATTGTAAAGAAAATATAAAAACAGAATTAATTCTGTGAAGTAAGCTTTATTAGCATTTTAGCTGTCTAATTGATGGGGTTCGGTATATTTTTTTAATGCGTATAGTGTATGTTTATTACCCTCTTGTCTTCTCTCTGCCTCCCTCCTTCCCCTAATCTGCTTTACTGTCTTTAAAAAAGCCCTCTAGATTATGCATATTACAGACATGCAATGTTTGTCTTCCTGAGTTTAGGTAATTTTAATATGATCATATCAGATCCGTTCTTTTACAAGCAAATGAAAAAAAAATCGACCTTCCTTAAAAATGGACCTTCTTTGTGTACATATGCTAGTGTTATTTGAGAACAAGAATTGTGCAACCTCTAGAATTATGCATCTCTTGCTCTTCTGTGTCTTTTGTAACAGTGTGTGTATACTTAGAAAGGTTCCTCCAGAGGTGGGGCAGGTGGGTGGGGAGAACAGCTGTTTCTGTCAGACTCGTGTGGCATACATGTGAAAACTGGAAGCTGGGCTATAATTCCAAATACTGTTAGAAGTTTCCAGGCAATGATCCTCATTAGAGACAACACAGAGACCCGAGACACAGGTCTAAGTATGGATCCGCACAACAGCTGCTGCTGAGAACAGAGAAAAATATTTTAAACAGTACCAAAAGTCAGTAGGCTGCAGGAAGACCTTTTAAATGAGATACCTCATTGAAGAGAAACACGAATTTGACTTGTGAGATTTTAAAGTTATAGTTTCCCACTTCTTTTCAAATCAGGGGATAAATAAGAAGACCAAAGGTTCTCAGAAAGGAATTGCTAAAAGGTTGCAAATATTTGTTGCAGATGATTCTTGTCATATCTAGGTCACATGAATTCAAGCGATGTTGGAGTCTACAACTTGAGTGATATTAGAAAATGCTCTGTCGTGATTAAAGGATATATAGAAAATTCAGAAGTGATTTGACATTGTTAAAACAATTGTCTACTTGAATGGAAGGAAGCAGGGGAGGAAAAAGTCCAGTGTGTTTCCATTGGAGGCCCATGACCTATTTAAAATTCAATTCTTACTGGGTCCTATCAATTCTCAATACCCACCAAAGCTATTAAATGATATCAGGATAGACTTGAGCAGCTAGTTATGGCTTTAGTTACTTTATTGTTCTGTTTATTGTTCTTGAATATTTCCCACTAGTACCTGGATTATACTTGAAGCTTTAATAAACTGATCGAAAGATTTTTTGCATCATCAGTGTGAAATGAGTCTTTTCTCCTGCTCCTCCTCTTCCTCTTCCTCGTCTTCCTCCCCTTCTTCCTCTCGTCTTCTTCCTCTTCCTCGGATTTTGTTTTCCTTCTACAAAAAAACACTTTTGGTTCTATACAATTAATTCAGAACTCAGGGGTTTTGTCTTCTAAGGAAATCTTCACTGCATATTCTGCCTTGCCATTTCTTGTATTGTTCCAAAATTATGCCAGTGTGCCTGGCTTTCTGCCTACACTGAGTATCATCTAAACCATGTCCTTCATATCCGAATCACTGAATTCACGTGGTAGTTGCTCATGAAATGCTCGTTTAATTGAAATAGTCACTTTTCAATTAAATGAGCTATTAGTTAAAAGCAAGAGAAAGAAGACATACTAATAATGGTGGTTATGTGAATTACAGGCATGAGAACTGGAGGAACTCCGTAGGTCACAGGTCTTTTTCACTGATAGGCATGTCTGTGCTTACTGGCTACTCCGCATCACCTGCATAGGAATTCAGACATTCCCACATATCATGGTGTCACTGAGATATACCATTGTCTTAATTTCATACCATTTATTTTTCCTCAACTTCACCCATTCCATTTAACCTTAACAAGATTCTTCCTACTTTAGTACTTAACTAGATGGTATCTTTTTTCCCAGGTTCTTTTCCTCCTCTCTAGTTCTAAACTCAAGTTTTCCCTCCATTCCATGAATATGGCTTTAATCTCCTTGTCAAATGTAGCCACATTGCTTCTCCACTGTTTTCTACCGTACTATTTTATTCTGTTATTTTCATAATATTTCATTTGAAAATTTACCTTCATTTTCTTGCTGGGTATGAGGCCAGGTGAAAGCACTTGCCTCTGAGCCTGACCACCTGAGTTTAATTTCCGGACCATACACACAATGGAGGGAAAGAACTGACTCCCACATGTGATCTTCTGACCTCTACATGGGTACAGGGACACACATGTGCACACACACACTAAATAAATAAATGTAAAAATTTTAAAGACTAGAGTAGCTTTAAGTCAGAAGTCATATCTATCTCACACTTCCCTGTGTCTGTGTCAGCTGAAACAGTTCAACTATGCAGGAAAGTGATCAGCAAATATGTGTAGGTTTAATGGAATTAATGTTTTTTGTTTGTTTGTTTTGACTTTTCAAGTTTCTATTAAAAATGGTGTCATGTAAGTACTTGGGTTAAAGTTATGTGAGAAAACCTTATCTCACTGACTACATTCAAGAAATCTCTCTTTTTTCTTGTTTTTCTTGCTGATTTTCCTGCTTTCTCTCCTTCCTTTTTATATTGATTTGGTTCCTGTTCCATACTATGTGTGATATCTTACATCATATTGAGTCTGTAGACTATGACCTACACAAAATACTTTAATTTCAGTGTCTGGGGTATTGAGCAATGCCTTGTGATTCTCTTACTGTCTCAGTGTCCATCCGAGTTCAAGGAGACATTTGTTTAAATGGCCCATTCATTTAAGAGCCATTAGAAAAACTAAACACGTCATTTGAGATACTGAGATACATACTGACAAACTGTACACTGCTGATAAAATTAAAATAAATGCTCTTATTTATCCCCCAATAGGGTAGCATCCTGTGGATATAAACCTTGTGCTGCCTATCAGCTGCACAAGCAGAAAGGTACGAGAATACAAAACCTGGTGTTCTCAGACCTTCAAGTGTTTATTGTTTCTGGAGAACAATGTCAGAGGTAGAGGGAGAAAGCCACATAGGACTCACAAAACCAATGAGAAGATCATCAAACACTGAAGTGATAGCCGTTGAGCTTAAACTTTGATTTGTACGTGACAACTCCTATACTTTAGGGAACCAAGTAGAGGGTTAAAGAAAAACAAAACAAAACTATCAAATCCAGCAGTCTGAATGGACGCAACACCATAGGCGAGAGTAGGAGAGACAAGCACAGTGCCTTGGAGGGAAACCTGTTCAGCGGATACCTATGTTGGAGTCTTGTTATTTGATCTTGAACTAGAGGGTGTTGGGATTGAAACCCGAGGAGTAATCTGTTGTAATCTGGATTGAGGTTGGTAGTGCCATTCACAAAATATTGGAAGGTGGAGGTTTGTGGGTCAGGGTTTTAGCAGCTTCTTTGCGGTCAGCATAATCACTTTTCCTGTCTTCATTGCTGTCTTATCACCATACTAAGAGGGTGGGAGCAGAGCAAAACTTGATCCTAAGGACAGCTGAGGGTTGGAAGCCGAATGTTTCTTCCTCTTCCTTGACTACCTGACTTTGCCCCACATTTAACTAAACAGTTGCTGTGCCTCTTGCTTGCTTTTGTCTAGTAAGCTTTCCTTCAGCTTTTCAGTTCTCTTGCAAAACAAAATGTAGTGAATATTGTTTGCATGTGAATATTCTCTCCTTGAGAACAGAGTTTGGATATGCACTGAGCAGCCAGCGTTAAGTCCTACTGCATGGTAAGAATTTTATGTAACACTCTTCTTACACTAAGAGAATCAGGGTGAGGGTCCTGTATCACTCAGTCTTTCCCTTTGATGCACTGTAACTAATTACATGACTTGTAACACGCATATGTAAATTGCATAAACATCATGTGCATAATTCAAAATGGTTATGTTTGTTTACTATTTCCTAAATGTAAATAGCCATGTAGCCACATTAAGGCAAACATTTGGTAAGCATGGATTTCTTTTAAAAGGCAATGTTCTATGTTACAGAATTATATTATAGCCTAATAATTCTGCGGTGGGTTGCTAGTCCATTGTAGGAGAAAAAGCCTGGAGCCAGCTAACCTTGTCTGAATCAGCTAGCCTTATCTGAACCAGCTAGCCTTATCTGAACCAGCTAGCCTTGTCTGAACCAGCTAGCCTTGTCTGAACCAGCTAGCCTAGTCTGTAGCTGATAGGACTGACTCTTAAGACTCTAAATGTTATCATTCATAAATGTACGTTTCTAAGTGCATTTGCTGAAGAAAAATCTCTATACATTTAAAATTTATACATTTAAAACTCTAGCAAACTAAAGCAATCTATTGACCCATTTATTGTCAGCATATATACAGCCTCACACTCCTGAAGAGTCTCCTCTCACCCCACTGTAAAGCTTTGGGGGAAAAGTAAAATTACTTCTGATATTACTTTCAAGAGTGGCTTTGTGTGTATAATCTAGAGAAAGTATTTCATACAGATATTCAGATGACTGAATCTGAATTGATTATGACTGAAATTGATCTTTCTTTTAGTATTTGTATTGGGCTGAAATGATTATATATATGTTTTGTGCTTTGATTCTCTTTTCAAAAGCTAAAATATTTGGCAACCAGGAAAAAAAAAATGACACTCAAACATACATGACTTTCTTCAAAATGGCCAGGAATGTCTTAATTAACTTATTTATCTCTCTTTATACAATTATAATATTAAAACACTTAAATTATTTTTTCATTATTTCTAACAGAAAAGTTAAATGTGTTCCAGGTGCTAGTACAGTCATTATTATTTATTATATTTTAATTGTATAGCATGTTAATCTTCAGATCTTCAGATGTGAGTACACAACCCGGGATAACTGCAGAAACCAGGAAAGCAAAATGGGATCATTGGCAGGACAGGGACCTAGGGAGCAAGGAGAAGGCACAGCAGGGCACACTTGATCTGATGGGGAATGGCAAAGGGGAGTCTCTTTAGAAAGGCAGACAAAGGTAAATATAGAAAGAGGGAAAAGAGTAAAACAGCAATAACAGTGTCTGTAAAGGTTACAAGGAATCATATTGTTAACTAACTAACATCTATAATATACATAATTCTGTGTACATATATACATATATAGTTCTAATGAACTTTTCTCATCTGGGCTGACAATGTGTCTTCCAAGAGCTAAAAATCACCTAACAACAACAAAAAAAATAAACTCCAATACCAGACACGAGAAGCCCATGTTTGAGATGTTGGTCAGGGCTAAGAGATTCCCAAAATGTATAGCCTATTGCTATTGGCCTTGGTTGTCCTCCAGAGGTGCAAGGTATATCCATTTCACTGGAGACATTATACACTCCAAAACAGGTCGCAGAGACCCCTAAGCTGGAACAGACCTGAATGTCTCCTCCCTGAGGACTACGTTTCATGATACAGGAAGGCATGCGTATTTCCAAAAGAGTGACGAAAACATCAGTCCTATCCAGCTACAGCACCAGCGGATTGGCACGGCAAGATTGCACTCGGTGCAGCAGTGGCACACACATTCTGACGGTAACCAACACCTCAAGTCACAGGTACTGGAAGAGAATCTACTGCTTTCACTGAACTGACATAATCCCTAACAATAATCTAAATATTTGTCCTTATACCCATCTACAGAAAGCTTAGTCTTCACCTCTTATCAAGGAAATTCCTCTTTGCACAAGTCGGAGACTACTACAGAAAACCACAGTGAATTAAAATGCAGAATTCTGGAGCCTAGTCCCAGCTGATACATCTACAAAACACTCCGGCGCCCAAAGAATAGGGACTATTACAGAAGAAGGGATGGAAAGATTGTAAGAGCTAGATCATGGAGTTCGCTGTGAGATTGCGTTGCCTTGTAACGTCAGAGCTACACCCATAATGTCTAACCAACATGACTGCTCAAGCATGGACTAAGCAAGCATGAGACCAACGGAAACGCCAGAGTGGACAAAGAAAATCCCATGAGGCCTCGACCCCACACAAAGAAGCACAGGCAAATGAAGGCTGTTGGGTGTGGTGGTTTTTTTAGTCCTCATTTACTTACCAGCTGGCATAGCGCTTTTTACTTATGCCCTTGTATCCTCTTGGATGTGTTCATCCAATTTTCGGTCTGAAACATCCTTTCCCGTACCCTGTGTAGAGGTTGCTCCGGTGGTTATAAATTCTTCTGACCTCCTTGTATCATGAAAAGCTTTTGTTTGTCCTTCAATTACGACTGAGAGTTTCCTCACATATATTAGTCTGGCGTAGCAGCTGTAGTGTTTCGGAAGCTGAAATGCTCATTTCTAAGTGCTGTATTTTAACATTTCCATTGAAATATCAGTTATTATTTTGGTGCTCCTGTTTTTATATAAAACTTGCTCTTTCTTTCAGCTTTCAATACAGCTTTATCACTCTGTGTATTTAATATTTTAGCTCTAATACAATGTGGGGGAATTTCTATTTGTGTGTATCCATACCTTTTATATTAGGGTATATATTAGGTATACCTTTTATATTAGGACACCTCTTTTTCCCTATATATTTTTTCTATGATTTAACTTAAAATATATGTCTTTTTGCACAGAATTCTGAAATGCCCTAAATTCTAATTTTGCTTTTATCATGATGTCCCAAAGATCTCACATATTTCATTTATACTTTCAAAAGTTTTATCGCTCACCTTGACTGATGATCCAGTGTTGTTGTCAAGTCTGTCTTCCACATGGTCAAGGATATCAATCAGGCTTGTCACTGTGGTTTTATTTTACCTTTTGTGCTTTCCGTTGCCAACATTACTTCAATTTGTTTTTTCTTTAGTATTTCTGTCTCTCCATATAATTCTGTTTTTCTGTTGTAGCTCTGGCTGTCCTGGAACTCACTCTGTAGACCAGGCTGGCTTTGAACTCACAGATATGCCTGCCTCTGCCTCCTGAGTGCTGGGATTAAAGGTGCATCAACACTGCCCAGTGTCTTTGACCTTTTTGTTTGTATTCTCCTAGAATTGTTTCAGGAGTTTGTCTCCTCTTTGAATTCCCTAACTATATCTGTCATCTTTCTTTTGAATTCTTTTTCTGAAATGTCATGTAACTCTCCCTGACTGACATTGAGGACTATGAGATTGGTGATTTTTGCAAGACACATACTTATTTGTCTTTTTTCATTTTACTGCTGTCTTTGCACTGGGACTGGAGAAACTGAGGTTAGTCTTTGGTTGAATCATTGTGCGATTCCCTCAGTTTACCAAGCATTTGGACAGTTATTTTGGTGGGCCTGAAGTCAAAGTGTGGGGACGGTTGTGCTGAAGTGATCGCAGCTTGCTTTTGGAGTGGAGGAGCCACCTGACCCCTTAGTAGGCTTTGTGTGGTACGTTTCAGCAGAAGTGTGGGGTGCTGAGGGTACTCACTATGCGGACTCTCACTTCTCATACAGTGTGGTAAAGTTGGCGTGCATCCCCTTGGTTGGTCTCCCCCCTCCTTGCACCCCCAAAAACAATTTCTTTAAAACTATGTCTTTCAGAACTTGTAGAAAATCCTTTCATGCCTTTCAGGCTTTCAGTCTCTACCGTGAAGTCACCTGATATTGCAATGGTCCTGCCTTTGTGTGTGACATGTTCTTTTTCCTTTGTAGTATTCTTTCTTCATTCTATATGTTCACTGTCTTTATTGCTATGTGTTGTGGGGAGATCCCCTCCCTCCTGGTACTGTGCAGTGTTGCTCAGTATGCTTTTTGTACCTTGACAGACACCTCTTTATGTATCATTCATGCACATGATGGTTAGGTTTATGGCAACTTGTCACATTGCTAGTGTTATCTGGGAAGAATGAATCTTAATTAAGAAAATGTCTCCATAGGTTTGACCTATGGGCCACTCGGTAAGACACTTTCTTGACTGGTGATTGACATGGAAGAACCCAGTTTACTATGGGCAGTACCAGCCCTGGGGCATGATCCTGAGCGCTAGAGGAAAGTAGCCTGAACAGGCAAGGAAAGCAAGCCAGTAAGCGGGACTCTCCTATGGCCTCTGCATCCGTGCTTGCCCCAGGTTCTGCCATACAGGAGCCTCTGCCCCGACTTCCTTCAGTGGCAGACTGGCATGGAAGTATGTTCGGAAGTAAACCCTTCCCTCCCCACGTTGCTATGGTTATAGAGTTTTATCACAGCAGTGGAAGCCCTAAGTAAGAAAGTAGGTTTTGTCTTTTCATGGTGTTCAGAATTATTTTTTAGATATTACATTTTTTTTTCAACTGAAACATCTACTTCTTCCACATAGTCCTCAAGCCCTGAAATTAAACAACGTCTTTGGAAGTTCTTTGTCTCATAACATTAAGTCAGGGTGTGTTTGTTTGCTCGTTTGTTTCCCTTACCATACAGGTCCCTTGCAAAAGTATTATGGCTTTCAGTTTGGGAATTTTATGGGATTCTTGTCTGAGCATGTATGTCTCTGCATCTGATGTGCTTCTTGTGCTTTTCCTTTGGCTCTTTCTCCTGTTTGGTTGTTTCATCATATTTCAATTTATTTGTTTTTTATTTACCTTATTTTATCATTGCTTCTTAGATGCCTGTTTGTTTCCTAATCAAAGAGAGAAAAGGTACGGCTCTGGATTGAAGGGGAGGTGGGGAATCACGGGGAGGAATGGGGAGGATTCATGCTCAGAATACATTGTATGAAACAAATTCAGGAAACATTTCTTTAAGTATCAGTGGAGTGATTGAAAATTGAAAATGTGTAAGCCTTCTGTTGCTGCTGTAAATAACCATCACCAACTTAGCAGCTTAATGGAACATGTTTGTATTAAAACACAGTTCCCTGAGGAAGAACCAACACTTGGGCTTCACTAAGCTTAAAGCATAGTGTTGGCTTCTCTGTTTCTTCCTGGGAATTCTAAAGGGCTGTATTCCCTCGCATGTTCCATCTTTTACAGTCTGGCTGCGTTCTTTGACTGTGGTCCTGAGCGTTCTGTAAGAAAGCAGACTGAGGAGGCTTTGGGAAGCAAGTAAACAGAGTTCTTATACACATTCTGGTTCAGTTCCTACCTCCGGGCCCCTCTCCATTTAGACCCCTGTGTTAACGTCCCTCTGTGAAACAACAGAGAAATTCTATCTCGAAAAACCAAAACTAAAACAAACAAACAAAAAAAGTTGAACTTCTCAAAGAGAATTCAGGTTTTAGATAAACTAATTCTCCTCTAGCGCTTGACATTTTAGTACTGTTAAACTCTCTATATTTCTTCCCTCCTAAAAGAGAGGACAATTTATGTGATATCCAATGTTTTTATTCACTTGAATTCAAGCTTGTCTTTCTCAGAATTAAGTAAAAAAAGCGTCTTGTTTGAGTTAAAACTCTCAAGTGCATGCATGTCCGACTCTTAGTGAAATGGGTAGAAAGGACTACTAGAACTTGATTTATTTCTATGACAAATTCTTAGGTGTGAGATGTAGTCATATGAGGATAATTACACTGGTAAACATAGATACTCAATTTTAAATCTTAAATTTAATATTTTTCACAAAACAGATTAAGATGTTTTGATCAGTAAGAAGTACAGGGAGCTATGAGACCGCCTTAATAACTACTGGTTGACTTCTCTAGGTTTTTGTAGTAGAGAAAAAAACTTTATTACAAACAAATGTGTTGGATATCTGAAATCTTGAATTATATTTAATCATCTAGTTAGCCATCTATCATAATAACTACATTACATACTTATAATGTAAGTAGTCCTTGATCGTATAAGATATTAAGGAGAAGAGGTTAATTAGATAAACCAGCTGTGTTTCATTTCCTTTTTTCTTTTTCTTAAAAGTTTAGATAATAGGTAAAATACTTTAGTTTCCGTTACCTAAATTTCCTAGAGGCATTCTCTGAAAACAGGAATGGAAAGAAAAATGAAAGCTGAATGCCATCAAAACACATGTGAGAAACTCAGCTATCTCAGAAGCAGTGGTGTGCATAATTTACAGAAGATAATCTGATAAACTTACCTCATTTGATAGCAAAATACGATTATATCATTCTCCCTATGTCCTCCCTCCAGACTCTTCTATGTCACACCTCTCTGATCTCTCTCAAAATTACGGCCTTTTAAAAAAGTGCTGTTACATATGTATCCCTTAATATGCATACAACCTGTTCACTTGTATAGGTATACGACTCAGTTCTGACCACTTGGTATTGGATAATCAGTCGGTGGGGTGGGGGGTGGGAGGTGGGGGGTGGGGGGGGTAGGGGAGGGAGGGTCTCTTCCTTGGTGGAAGACTATTTGTCCTGCTCTCAGAGTTCCTTAGCTGCCTCTAGTACTTTGTCTGGAGGCATGGCAGGGTGAAGTTTCCCTCTTCCGTATTAACATGTCTACTGATGTCATCCTTATGAGATTCATTCAGGCAGTGACGTTGTTGAGACTTCAAGGGTGTAGCTTCCCTGACATTTCACAGAGAAACGGATTGCTTAAAATCACTGAATTGGAGTCAATTTTTGTTAAAACTCTGCTGTAGAAGATGAGTACCATGTAAGAACAGGATGCAGAGCCATATTTTGTATTGGAAGCTGCTGCAGAGGAAAGCTGAAGTGGAGACACAAGCTCAGGCCACCAGCCCCAGGCTCGGAGAGGGTGCTGCAGGTCGTCCCCTCCCTGATAGCCCACGCGGTCTGCAGGAAAGCAACACGTAAGAAAACGCCATGCAACTTTGGCCAAGTGAGTTATTAAGAGGGAAGGAGGAGGCGATGGAGAGAAAGGGGGAGAAGACAAGACAGGAGGAAGGAATAAAGGACGCATGTCTCCACGTACAAATGGCCAACAGTAAATGGAAAACATCTAAAGCAAAGACCCATCCTCTCCAGTTTCTGCATTAAACATGAAGTAAGGATTCCTGAGGTCGTGAAATAATTTTCTTCTTTTCAGGAGCAGAACTGCTTGGAATTAGCTCATGTTTTTCCTTCTTCACGTTGAGGGAATCTGCTTAAGGTATATCTGAGAAATTGTGTGCTTACCCTGGAGGACACAAGAGGATAACATTACTTTATTAGTGTTTTTAATTGATTTTTATTCTGTATATTTAAGGTATACGCCATGCTCTTATGGTATGCATATGTAGAAAATTAACATATTTCTCAATTTACGTATTTGCCCATTTTCCTTATCTTGCCAATTACTAAGTATGGCGTTGTGAACACAGCAACGTCAGAAGAGAGCCAGGGTCCTGTCTTAGTCCACGTGCCACCATCTGTTTCTAAGATTCATCCCTGGACAGGAAGGGACACTGTGTGCTCGGGTGTGGGAAAGAGGCCCAGTCAGGTAACAAGCCAGCCAGTGGTGGACAGACTCTTTCGTAAGTGCTGGATCCAGCTAATGAGAAAGAAGCCCTCCTGGGCCAAGCGCCACTTGAGATCCCTAGCTCTTGATTTCATCACACTGGCAGCCATTGCACTGCGTTAGAGACAGGTTCAAACCATGGTAGCTCCCTTAGCGTGAAAGATTCTGCGTTTCTTCTGAAAGCCCTGTGTGTCTCTTCACACCGACGCTCTATCCGGTTGTGTCTCATTCCCTGTTTCCTGAAGTCTCTCTGTAGATACTGGGAGACCTGTGTCTATAGGAGCTCAGATGGGAGAGGGGACAGCAGAAGGCCGGCAAGATATCCCACAAGTCCAAAGCTTGGCTTCTTCATCCTCCACCCCGTCTTTGTCATCAAAGGAGGCAAGAGGAAGATCACAAAGAGGAGCTGCTACCCCACCTGAACACGAAACAGTGGCCACACTGGATCCGTCTTCCAGTGAGAAAGCAAAAACACATTTCAGTTCTTTCTAAGGGGCTTTCATAGCACACACCCTGAGAGAGAGGAATGGATGAGTGCTGGTCATAGAGGACACACAATCGGAGTTTGTCCAGAGCCCTGCGGAGTTTTGCCACCTAGTCGGAGAGGAGTGACACAGGGTGGAAGATCAAAGGCCATTGTATGGCTGTGCGAAAATTTCAAGGCAAACCCCAGTATTTAATATGAATAAACATACGGACTCTTAAGTAAAAATCTAAATTCGAGGTTAACCGTTAGTTATATACATAAGACCATTTTCCCAATATCTGTGCTTTTTGTTTCTCAGAGGCTCAAATTATATTCCCATTCCAGAACATTTTCTACCTCTGTAAGTTAACATTGGCAACACTTCACCATATTCTTCCAGAATGCCTCTCCATCTTATTCAATATTTTTTTACTCCTTTATTTTATTGTGGGTGAGTAGCAGAGAGGTTGTAACTGATCTCCTTACCGATCTCTGAGCTGGAATTGAAAACATTTTGGGTTGGACACAGTTCGGTTCTGTTATGCTGCCCCCATTTGTCAGTAGGTAAAAACTTTGCCCAGTCCCCAGAAGGCAGAACCTCTTGTGAATAGCTGCTCTAGACAAGCATCCATTGTTCAGAAAGCAAAGCTTGATCTCTCACTGAGCAAAAACTACGGCCTTGTAAAGATGCCAGTTTCTTTCTTTCTTTCTTTCTTTTTTTTTTTAAGCTCGCTTGTTTTAAAGCTATAAAGGAACTCTCACTGTTGAGGGAATCATGAAAGAAAACCTCTTTTCAGTGCCCGTGGAACAAGTGGATGAAGAGACGAAGAGTAGAAGTGCAAAGACTGGAACCTGGCTCTTCTCCAAACCAACAGAGAAAGCTACAGTTAGAAGAAGTAATTGAACACTTTAGAAATCGCTTTGAAGACCCTAATGCAGTGGAACTTTTTTTAAATGAGTAAAATCCAAATGCGTGACAATTCCATGTAAGAAAATATAAGAATGTTTTAAGTACTAAGTGATGAATTTAGAAAAGTTTAATGTAGGGAGACCAACCAGTACTGCTCTTCCGTAATGCATATTAAACATTAGCAATGCTGTCACTTGGAAGAGACAAATTAAAAACCTGGCAAGGTTTTACCCCTTGCTATTTTGCTACTCATGCTCTTTGCTTAGTTTAAGGTGATAATGTTATAATGATTATACTTGCTTCGTAGAATTTTGTGCACTTGAAAACTGAATTTGGGCAGAGGAAAAATGGTGCAGACTGAAGTATAAAAATCTCCACTATTTAATTTTGTGACTAATAATAACATTAAACATTCTCAAGCATAACTTAAGAACAACTGTAATGGAGTTTCGTTTTCCTAGCAAAAGGTAGACATAGGTTTTAGCATTATAGCATAGATCTCAGCACTACATTGGCTTTGAGTATTCTTACTATATCAAGTCTAGGTATGAGAATCATTGGTGTTTGAAGAACTTTAATATAAAAACCCATGTGCATAGAAGGCAGTGAGGGTTAAGACCTATAATGCAGAAAGTTCGGAGTATTTACCAAGCTGATGCAGTTCGTGTTCTCTGTTAAACTGGATACAAGCTGTTACATCTATAGTACGTGCCATCAAGTGCTTTCCTTTAGAATCCCAGTAGTCATTTTACTTCTGTTTTCCTTAGCTTTATTTCTCTGTATAATCTTGGTGACCCCATTTGTAGTATCCGAAGGAAAATACAAGATTGGCCGCCTGCATGTCCCCTACTAGTGTTGTTTTACTGTGGGCTATGGCTTTTACTCTGGAACACGCCGGCAAAAGGATAACAGTTACGAATAGTGCACTTTATCTAATGGTGAAGAACGGCTGATGTGGAGCTCGACGGACTCCCGAATCCACAAAGGGGAGGCGCTGTTATCGCTGGAAAGAACTTAGAAATTATCTAAAGCAGCTCTCCGTCTCATTCCAGCACCATCACTCTGGGTGGATCTCTGACTGGTGTCTGCTCAGGACTCATCGCTAGGACTTCCTCTGGATTTAATTTTTAGAAGAATCTCCCACTTTTTTCTCAGAATGAGAAAAAGTTATCTCTTTTACTTCCAAGTGATAATGTGAATCCAGGAGGCTGATTTTCTTCTGAGTCATATCCTGCCTCTGAAAACAGGTTCTTAAATTGGCGTCTCCAAAACATTGCATGTCACAGCATCACGGTTGGTGTAGGCTTATCCAGGTGGGTGTTTGGAAAGTTTTGTGTGCCTTTTTTCTTGTTCTTATTGTAGTGCCTGGGGGACTGTGCCCAAAGCTGTGTTCACGCTAAGGAAGGCTTTGTAGATGTAGGTGTGGATGTAGATGTAGATTCACCAGATGTAGACATTGGTGCAGGGCAGAGGACAGTTTATTCTTTTTTGTCTAATTAAATCACTGGTTCATGCCCAGAGACCTGGAGCCCTTGAGCATTTCAGCCTCTTTACAATCTAGTCTTAATCCTAGAACTGGAAGGTTTCAGTCTTTGTACAATCTAGAACATTTAAAGTGCTAGCCTGGACCTAGAAAGCTTCAGACTTAGCATTTGGAGACCTACTGCTGACTGAGCCACTCTGACTAGCTCCTTCTGAACTCTGACTCTTCTGGTTGAACTCAACAGTTCTGGTTCAAACTCTCCGCCAAGCTGACTGGCTCTGACTGATCTTCTGAGGGGGTGGTTGTTTCTGGCTGCCTCAGATAGAATTGCTCTGCTCAGTTTCAAACTGACTCACTCTTTCTGTCTGATACTGACTTCTTAAGCCAAGCTGCCTCTGTCTCTCCCTGAGCTCTCATTGCTTCATACTACCTCAGTCTGTCTCTGCTACTCAGTCAGACCACTTCATTGTCCTTATATCTTTTTCCCACATCTGTCTGCTTCAGACTTCTCACTTCATGTCTGCTGTAACTGACTGCTCTGAGCTGAGAGCTTATCTTTCTATTGTGAGGGTTAAGTGTATCCTCACTTTGACTCTGCCAACTCTTCCTCTGGCTTGTCACTTTGCCTGTCCTTCACTGACTCATCTCAGATGCCACTCCTGCTACTGATTCCTTCTGAGTCCCACCTCCGGTCTACAGCTCTGCCTTCCTGTGTCTGCTTCTACACTATTTCTCTCTTACTCTTTTAGGGATTAAAGGCATGGACCTCTACTGTCTTCCGAATACTGGGATTAAAGGTGTTTGCTACCACTGCTTTCTGAATATTGGGATTAAAAGTGTGTACCAACATTCTTAGCATTCTTTCTACATTCCATCCAGATCACACAGGCCTCTGAATGTGATCCCTTCTCATCCCACCCAAATTTTGATCTTACTTTTTAAAAACCCATTGACAACATTTGTGTTGCCCTTATACTTTTGGATGTGTGGCTTTCCAGTGGAATGTAGCCAACCAGTGTGGAATAATACCCTTGAAGAAAATAGGCAATCCTCTTCCCAGCACCTATGGTCTGCCAATAAACAGTTTCTTAGCTATTGGTGGAGCATTGTGCTCACCCCTCTATTCTGTATGTTGGGGTTTTCTCTGGCTTGAACTTGCACAGGCTTTGTGCATGGTGTCGTAACTGCTGTGCTGTGTCCAGAAAATACTGTTTTCTTGAAATCACCAACAACCCATGGCTCTTACACTCTTTCTCCCCCTCTTCCACATAGATCCTGGAGCTTAGAGAAGAGGGTACGTGATATCTTATAATGTGCGATTTGACCAGCAGTAGATAATCGGTGTTAATTGCCTTATACCAGTGATAAAGGAAGTAAGAGCAGGGGGAAAAGCTCTTCATATGAGGGTCGAGGGGTGCACTAATCTGTTGGCATGGCAAAAAGTCAGCAGGGTAGTACATTTAAGAATATGCCCATTTAGATGAGTGATAGTACAGGTTCTCCTCTGGGCTCTATGATGTGTCTACTCACATTGTCGTGTCTGGTAATGATGGCAGTCATGAGTTTTAACTTGTGGGATGGGCCTTAAATCCAATCAGAAAATGGTTGGTTACACAGGTGTCATTCAGCCAGTATTGCACCCGTGGACATATCTTGTCAGACAGATTAGTATTTCAGTTTGCAGGATTCATAGTTGGGTAAGATTGATGATTACTTATCTTCTGCAGTAGCATGCACACCTTGTCAGGTTCCTCTTCTTCTCTTTTTATTTACTTAAGAATTTATTCATACCAAATTTGAATAATCAGGAACAATAGAAAAGTCATATAAATTTTAAACAAAGAAAAACAATGTTGTACAGCAGTAATGAAAGCGAACCAACAAGGATGAGTCTTTGAGGTCTATACATAGGTTGACTTTTTTTGATTTTGCATTCTATGAATCAACTGTATGGTGTCTATAGCATTAAGGGTTTACCATCAGGTCTAGAGAATGACCAAGAGCGTTGGCAATATAGGGGGTCTGTTAGACCTTATTGTCTAACAAGTCCGAAAACAGTAACTCGTTTCTGGCACTGGAATTTGTATTCATTAGCCTGTGATATCTAGTAGAGGCATTGTTGCAAAGTTATAGGGCAAATCTATTTAAAATATTTTTATGTAGGTGTGCATATATGTTTTGGGGTGTTTCTACAGTGGTAGGTTTCCATATGAGTTTTCTAAAAGGCCTTTAGTGTTAGTTATCCATCCCCATAATTTCTTAAAATATTTTTCCGGAAAGTTTGGCATTTTATAACATCAATTTCAAAATTTATAGGAAAGTCAGGAAGAAGGCTCAGCAATTACGAGTTGGGAGGTAAGAGAAAGGAATAGGTTGTCACAAGGTAATAGCAGCTGACTGTGAGATAAATGTCAAGGCAAAGTCATTGCAAAACCTGGCAATTTATCAAGAATAAACACTGAAGAAAAGTAGGAAGCATTTATCAAGCAACTGTTCTAGGAAGCTTTATTTTCCCCGGCCTAGCTAATCTTGGATTTAGATGCTGTCATTTCACCTGTCAGATGGTTGTGTAGCTAAATGATCTAGAGCACTGCTGCATTATTTAGAGTTTTATAACCTTGATTTTTGAATGATCATTGCTTAGCACAGTCAAAAGAGTCACACATTAAGAAAATAACTAAGAAAGTTAGTTGATTTAGTTTCTTCTTTCTACTAAATTTTTATGCACTCATCAAGTAATGAAAAAGAGGCCATAGACTTTATAGAGAGCAAGGAGTTGTATCTGGTAGGCTCTGGAGGGAGGAAAGGGAGAAATGTGATTATATTATAATCTCAAGAATAAAAACAAATAGGAATTGACTCAAAAATGGCTGACATTCAATAGTATATTTAATAGAAAAAGAAATGTTGAAATTGAAATAACATTCTAGAGTCAAGGAAAATTTTATTTATTTTAATACAAGCTTAGTGTTTCTATTAAGTATATGTGAAAACATTTTAAAAACTTATATAAATAGCAGTTAATGTCCATGTACTGAGATGTTTAAGTGTCTATACTTTATTGGCAGAACTATGTTTTTATGGCATTGTTGAAGAAATGATATAGTAAAACTTTCCTACACTCTTCCTCCTACAAACTGAACATTTGTTTTCTCAAAAGAAAAACCTACTGAATAACTACTGAAGGTGAGCATTATTTTTTGTTATGGTAAAACACAGTGGATATAAATATGTATTTATACAAATACAAGTAGATTTCTGGATGAATTGTCATATACTCATGGGGTTTTGAATACATATACAGACACGTATGCCTACTTGTGTACACACATGTGCTGATGTTTAGGTACACAATAGAAGTTCAGTATGACTGGAATATATTTAAGTAGGTTTGTTAGATAAATGGGGAACATTTGTAAGTGTCACACAAATTTAGACTATAAAATCCCCTGTACTATGCTGAGAAACTTGAATTTCATACTGTAGGAGATGGGAATTTACAGAATGATTTCAAACAAAAGAATGATGGGCTTTGGCCTGGTTATAATGGAAAAGCATAAAAACTTAAACTACTAAAAATGGATTTTTTTTTTGCTACACCTTGAGACCTGGAACTTCTGGAAAAATAAAAGGGTAGTCAGTATGATAAAATGTCATTGAATATTTGAGAGACTGGCAGCTCTTGGTGAATCATTTCAGGGGAGAAGAGGAAGGAATGGCCCCAGGAGGATTCTCTTTGTGTTTAGCCTGGAAACAGAGAGCTGTGGATTTATGACTTCGTGGTCAAACTACAGAGCTAGAATAACCACCTCATCTTATGAGAACATCCTTGGGCAATTTACTCAAACTTTTGTTTATTTATCTTCTTCTAAAAAGAGCATGATATTGTACATTATAGGGCAGATACAGCAATTAATGACTTGGTATATATGTTGTAAATGTTCTTAAGATGAAGTTTTCAATTTATTTTATAAATGGATGCACATTTTATTGTTATAAATTACTGTCATTATCATTTGGCATCATGATTGTTTTTACTGTGGTGGTACCAAAAAGAGATGGTTTTTAAAGAGTATTAGATGAAAAGCAGTTTTAAAGAAGAATTCTAAGAAATTATCTGTATGGGTGTTTGCTTGCATGTGTGTATATATACCATGTCTGGTGCCCATGGAAGCCAGAAGAGGGTGTTATACCCTCTGGTACTGGATGTACAGATGGTTGTGAACCGTCGTGTGGGTTCCGAGAGCCAAATCCAGGTCCTTCACAAGAGGAACAGATGCTCTCAAGACCGAGGCAGTCATACAGCCCCATGAGTCTCTCTTTCAACTAATCAAACATTTCACACAAACATCCAAATAAAAATAACAACCAAGCAAGTCATTAAAAGTAGAATTAATATATATATACACACATACAGTGCAATAAAATTTAGTGAAAAAAAAAGAGGCAATGAATTTGAAGGAGAGTGGGGAGGGGCAAATGGGAGGGTGTGGAAGGAGGGAAGGGAAGGGAGAAATGTAATTATAGTTTCAAAATAAAGTTCATCATAGTGTCTGATATAAGTTTTATATGTAATGAGAAATTATGGAAAACTGGACAAAAGTAATAAAAATTAAAAAAATAAATGTAAATGAATAAACAATAAAAGAACTAAAATCTGGGCCAAAAATATAGAGCTTAGGAAGAAAGAAAATGATCCAAATCATGTCATCAACTTATAAAATGAGCTGTTCTCTCTAATTCAACAAATAATGGTTATGAGAGAAGCAGTCCTGTGATTGGAATCTTGGCAGTAGTTGATAACACAGGAGTCTATTTTCCTCCTGCTCTCACTTACCATAACTAGCGTAAGGAGGAAGTAAATTCACGGTAGTGGTTGGGATGCATTCCTGTCCCATGGGCTGTGCTGTCAATGGACCGTGGCTATGCGTCGTCTTCAACAGTGGAATTTCACAGTTTCCCTTGAAGTTCAGTGAACTGCGTCCCAAGCAAGCTTGTTCCCCTGCCTCTCTTCAGACCAGCTTGACTGAAAACTCGGCAGTTTTGTCCCTGCACTGAAGAAAGAAAACACTGTAGGTGGAAAGCCTTTCAAAATTAACTAGAGAAAAAACGGTCAAAGTGGTCAGTCAAAGACTATTTGAATGCAAGCAGCTAATAGTCTAAAGGTTTTCCGAACACAGGTAATATCTGCTGAAGTTATAATAGAAAATTAATTGTATTTAAGGGAATGATAGGAAACATAACAGCTGAAATAATTGCAGATAAAATTAATGAGTTTTACCTTAATTTGCTTGACTGTGAAATTAATACACAAATTCCTGAATGAGAAAATTGGAAAATATAGTTTATTTTCAATTAAAATTGAGCATATTTAGGAAATTTAAAAAAGAAAACAATCTTAAATTTCATAGAAACACCAGATCCTAATAAGATTATTTTGAGAAAGATGAGTGAACTGGAGAAATTTCTAGAGTACATTAAACAGCAATAAAATAATTAAAACCTAGAAGTCAATTTGAAATATCTCAATAGGTGCCACTCATGAATAAATTACAAGTCTCATTAATCTAGAACTATAATAGCTCATGAATGACAGGCTATTTAATTTTGTTAATTAATAAAAACACGAGCATGTACGCATACGATGAGGGCATGGAGGGGTGGCTCAGTGGTGAAGAGCATTTGTTGCTCAGGTGGAGGAGCTGGGATTGGTTCCCACCACCCACAAGATGGGTCACAACCAGCTGTAACTCATTTCCAGGACGTCCAATGCCTTCTTTTAATGTCCAGAGTAAGGAGCACATATCTGATGCTCATACATACATGGAGGCAAAACACTCATACACACAAAATAAAATGAGTCTTAAAAAAATTCAATAAGAATTTTTTTTTTTGCTGTATCTTTTCGTTTAGCTGACATGAGGTGAGCTAGTTTTATTTTGACACAAACATGGCATGCTTAGAAACTGTATATTCTTAGTCTCACTAATATTCTATAAAGTTATTGTAATATAATGTAGAGACGACATTTAAATATGTTTATTTGTAATATCAAAATATTGGAAGCAACTTAAACTTCCCATAATTGACAATTATTTGGTTTAGCAATCAATATTATGTAATTATATCCATAAAATTATAGTTTTATTTCTCACGTAGAGCAAGATAATATTTTCTGCATGTATTATTATTTTATGCCATATTTTAATTAACATATTTTAATATGAAATGCACAAATATAGCCACCTAATGTTTAGGATTACTCTGATTATGAGGAAATATGTTGAAAATGTTCTATCATTTTGATAAGTTATAATAATATTCTATATATAAATCATCTATCAGTGCTGCCATGTGAGGGTACCAAAATTATAAAGCAGCAGAGACTCTTCATATCCTTAGTGTCCTTCAGAGTCTATAGATAGCTACTCCCTCTCAGAGCACAAGAGGAAAAAATCTATTACCATGTATGCAGACACACATTATTTCTACTTGAGTGTACTCTACTGAGTCCGTTTAGTGTATGTGATTTCGGACTAACCATTTGGCATAAGATAACCACATACATGGTCAGTGGTTCTCTGCATTTTTACTAGTTGTGGCTTTCTGTAATAGTGTCCTCCTGCTGCAAAAAGTTTATTTAATGGAGTCAAGAGCTACACTTACCTCCAAGTATAAAGATGAGTGTTTAGAGCGCAGTTAGAAATTATAATGGTTAGGAAAGTGACAGGAATAGATTCTCTTCTAGATTCTGTGCCCTAACTAGTCAGAGGTAGGTAGTGGGTAGTTGGCTGGGATCACAATATCAGACATAATTCTTTCCTATGGAGTGGGTTTTGTGTTCAGTTAGATTGGTTACTGCCCTGTTGTAAGCACCACTGTTACACCCTTTCAGATAGCTTGCTAGGCCAGTTACTGTTGTGCTTCATAGACATCAGCGTTGGATAGGAATAGTGATTACATTGCACCTGCCTATGCTATGCAAGATATTCCTTTAGGAAGGAAGCTTCAGCTAAGATCCTGCTCAATTGCTCCAAGTCCTGTGTTCAAAGTGCATGTTATCTATCTTCAGCAATCAAAAAGTACCTTCAAACTGGGGGAGGTAACTCAGGACAGTAGCAATAGCTTGCGTTGTTTTGGTGTTTTTTGAAATCCATCAATTGACAACTCAAAGGGAGATTTCTAATCCATGGCACTGGGGATTTAATTAACATTATCATCCTTGGCGGTGTATTTTCAATAAGTATAGACACACATACATGCATGCACACACACACAAGCAAATACACATACACATGGGCATACATTTATGCATTTTATATGTAATTTTCGGTAAACATACTTCCTTACAGCCTTTCACACGTCCTCTGTTATTTAACCTCAGTTACCCCTCCCATTCTCTTCCCCCGTGAAAGACTTCCCTCTCCATTTCCCATGTCTTTTTTCATAGCATCCTTATCCCATCTCCCCCCCACCCCCACCATGATCCCATTTTACTCTACTCAAATCTAAAGGCATTGAATTAATGACCACAAAATAGAGAGAATATCCATCTTGTGTCTTTCTCAGTCTGGATTAACAAGCTCATTATAATATTTTCCAGTTCCATCCATTTACCTGCAAATTTCATGATTTCATTATTCTTGACAGCTCAATATCGATCCATTGTTGAGAAGTATCATATTTCCATTATCCACTCATCAGATGCAAGACATTTAGGTGGATTTCATTGCCTGCCTACTGTTACTGGAATAGCAATGAATGTGGCTAAGCAGTATCTGTGAAGTAGACCTTTTGGTATATTTCAAGAAGTGGTGTACTTAGGTTTATGGGAGATTAATTTTTAGCTCTTAGTGGCTGCTCCAGTTTGCAGTCCTAACAACAGTGAATGAGGCTTCTCCTTTCCCATGTTCTCACCAGCATCTGATGTCAGATATATTCTCAGCAATTCTGACTCTGGGAAGATGGAATCTCAGAGTTGTTTTGATTTGCAGTTCCCTAATTGCTAAGAATGTTCAATGCTTTTGAGATATTTCTTCGTTCATTTTTTATTTCTTCTTTGAGTATTCTTGGTTGAGATTCATAGCCTGTCCATTTTTTTAATTTGACTATCTTTTTTTTTTTTACTTTGCTTTTTGGATTTTTATATATTCTGGATATCAATTCCCTGTCTGATGTATAGCTGGAGAGTCTCTCCCACTCTGTGGGCTTCCCACCACTTGACTGATTATTTCTCTAGCTTTATAATGTTCCTCCTGCCAACCATAGGCATTAATTTCTGGGCAAGTGGAGTGCCTAACTCAGAAAGTACTTTCCTACACCCATAGCTTCTGGAGTACTGCCTGCATTTTCTTTTAGCAGTTTCAGTGTTTTGGTATCCACACTGATGCCTTTGATTCATTTGGAGTTAACCTTTCCGTAGGGTGATAGGTATAATTTTATCTCACGGTATGTACATAAGAGTTCTCAAAAATTCCATCAGAAAACTTCTAGAAATGATAAATAAATAATTGTCAAAGAGGCAAGGTACAAAATTATCTTATGAATATCAACAGCTTTTCTGCACCAACAACAGAAACGTAGACTCCTATTCATAATAACCTCAAAGCAAAATAACATATCTCGGAGTAAACGTAACCAAGGAGGTGAAAGACCCTGCATGAAAACCTTAACTGTCTGAACAAATCAAGGAAGACATTTAGAAGTAGAAAGACCTCCCATGCTCATTGACTGTTGGAATTCATATTGTCAAAATGATCATTCTACAATCAATTTCCAAAGTCGGTGCAATCCCACCAAAATCCCTACGGTCTTCACACAGGGAGGAAGAAGTCCCGAAATTCCTATGGAACACACATGATCCTGGACAGCCAAAGCAATCCGAGGGGGTGGGTGGTTGAGGAGGGGACAGGGGAAGGCATGTTGAAGTGATTACTGTTCCAATTTTAAGATACACTACACAACCACAGTAATCAATATTTTACTGATGATATTAAGATTTCAGGAAAGATGAAAAGCCTATCTGGGGTTGAATTCCACTTTGAAACTAATGTCACTGAAAAGTTAAAAGAATTCAGGATTTCTGTTCACAGTGATGCCCTAGCAATGTGATTTGAACAGAGTGATACCAGAAACCTGGGAAAGGCAGGAGCCCAAACTCTCGTGCTTTCCTCTCTAATAATTTGCATCTGTAGAAAACGAAGAGAATTCTCTTTGCAGAGATGAAGTCTGTTTTTCTGACAAAGGCACTAGCTTGCTTTCTTGCAAAATTAGGTGTGACTTATATAAGAATTTAAGTGGTATATAATTTTTATTTTCTTAACTTCTACCAATGTAACTGTCATACTCAGAAAGAACTAACAGTCCACGTATGCTGTTGGCTGTGCTATTTTTCTAATATTAATGTATAACTGAAACTAATAGGACTTAACCCACAATTTAAGGTTGGTTTAAGTAATTAAAACTTTTAAAGTGTCAGACTTACTGAGTCCAGGGCATGAGCGGTGGATTCCTTGATTTTCTTGTCATCTCGTTTCTACAACGAGGTTTGACAACAGATCAGTGAGGAAGGCCTGTGGGGCCCTGATGCGGATCCCGTGCACAAGGATGCATCAGAGGAGAGCATTGCGTCTTCTCCTCCCCCACGCTGTACAGTAGGTTTTGCCAAGTGTTCATAGCCCCACAGAGCCTGCTTCCAGAGCAGCCTTTGTTCTTCCCCTTCGGTGCAGGACTGGAGGACAGGTACACCAGCTGTGCCGCTCACAGGCTGGCATGCCTGTCTATTTACTATAAATAATGGGAGTGTGGTCTGAGGGAAGCTGTGACTCAGGATGCTCAGTTTCTCCTGATAACAGCCCCTGAGCTTCAGAAATAGACTCCCAGAGCCTCCGCTTCCTCTCTTTAAGAGCTAAAACTACGGAAAGACTGCTTGCATCTGTGTACTTTGCAACCCTAAATGTGTATTTTTGTTGTTGTTTTCTGAAACGACGTTGAGATTTCAGGAACCACAAGAAGGCTTTTGGAGCTGAGTCCCGAGGAAACAAATTTTAATGAGATTGTCAAGGTGTCTTTACTGAACGTCAAGGACAGCAGGTCCACTTGATAGATGGGTTTGCTGGCAGGGGGCAATTCTGAGGGCTTGCAAGTGGCTGTGTGAATATAAATTACAGTGTTACTTCACTAAAGGAGACAGATATCCATATACATTAAGAGGTTTTTACCCCAAATTTGTTAAAATTTTAAAAAAAAATGCATTAAGCATCGCACTGTGTGTGAATAAAAATGAAAGGCTGGGAATTTCTCTGTAGAAAATGGTCTTCGTGCATGCTGCAGGGAGTCCTTATGTGGGAGTAGACATGTGGTTCCACCCTTAACCGAGAAGCTGTCTGCCACTGACACCCTCTGGCAGGGGGAAAATCACTTTTCTACAGTGCAGTGTGGCTAGGTGTACCAACCACACTGCAGGCTCAACAAAACAAACTCTGTGGTTTTGTTATGGCGTTTTGTTTCATTTTGGAACTTTTTGTCTTTTTGTTTTGGTTGTGTTTTTCTTTTTTCTTTCTGTTTGAGAGAGAACTGGGGGGGGGGCAGAGAGAAGGAGTATAGTGATGAATGGGTAAGAAGATGGGGAAGATCTGGGAGGAGTTGGCGGAGTAGAAAGTGTGATCAAGGTTTACTGTATGAAAAAAATTAAAAGTTAAAAACAAGGGAAAGTAATGTGTAATTTTTAATTATTCCCTTTATGTTCTTTTTCTAGAATGTTTATGAAATGATGCTGAACCCCCACGACTAACTCTAATTATTTTACTTTTCATCCTAATTTTTCTCTATTATATTTTATATTCTGGAATAATCCCTCACTTTTCCCATAAAGCTTCTAATGAAAGTTTAGTTTTGATTTCGTTCCCAAGACCCAGGCCCCTGTTTAGTTTTGTTGTTGAAGCAGGTGGTATCTTTTCCTAAGCTTATTTCTTTTAGCATCACGTTTGTGAAATGTGTCTGTTCTGCAATATGTTTTATGTATTTCATTCGGTATTACTGCTTAACAATGGGCAACAGTAATAGCTTACAATTTATGTATTGGTTGCCATTTGTGTGTTTGGTTTCCTTCCAAATTATTCTCAATGTCTTGTTTTTGTCATAGCCAACTAAAAATAGTGCTTCTACAAACATTCTTGTAATTAATCTCATGAATATGTGCTAAAGTTTCTACAAAGTGCATTATGTACCCTGGAAGAGACAATAACTGAGTATTTACATATTCAAATTCAAGGGATTTTTGGACTTATTAAGCGTGTGTGCTAGCTCATGCCCCACTAGTGAGATAAGTGAACACTGTTGTTACTCTCTTACCTCACCAGTATTTGTTTTTATCTGGAGCCTCTTACATTTTTTTATTTTGTCTTTTGAGATTATGGGATAATTATCTCATTTCCTCTTTCCTTTTCTAGCTCCAAACTCTCTCATAGATACCTCCTTGCATTTCTTTTAAATTTGTGAAATCTTTTTTTATTAATTATTGTTAAATACACACATACACACACACATACACAAACACACATACATTCACACATGCACACACACACATATACACTCACACACACGCATACAAATACGCACACACACACACACAACCTGCTCAGTCCATATACTGTAACTTGTGTGTGTTTTTTCCAAGCTGGTCATTTGGTATGAGATAACCAATTGGTGTGATCTTCCATGGGGCAGACTTTCTTCTGCTCCTAGAAACTATTACCAATGTAAAATGTGTAAGAGGGCATCTTGGTTATCGTAAAACTAACAGTTTTCTCACTGTGAATGAAAATGAGGATGTTTTCCCCACATATTTGATGATCATTCACACCTGCTCTTTCTGAAGTGTGTGTGTGGATATTTCAGCGTCTTCCATTGGTTGTTACGCATGAGCGGTGTGCAGGAACTCCGTATCCTCAACGTCATTTCCTTTTCTTTCATAGTCATTCACAAATATTTTCTTCCAGTCATCTCCTTACCCTTGCAGTACATTCTGGAAGTATTTTCATTTTAATTTAATGCAATTTGTCTGTATTTCTCCTTGAAATCTGAATTTCTTTGGACTCTGTTCAGAGGCATTTTATTTATGAGTCATAAGGCCATTATTATATATTGTCTTCTGAAACACGTAAATTTTTGTCTCTTATTTTTAAATTCTTAATAATTAATATATTAAGCGATTTAACTGTTCTGTATTTGCTGGTTTTATTTTGTTAATTTTTAGGTGATTATATCTACTTGGTTGTGTAATTTAAAATGGGTCTGGTTTTTCCGAGTCTGCCATTGTGGTAGTAGTGAGAATCCTTTCACCAATTCTTACTGTTTTTAGAGACATTTTCGCAGATGTTTATTTTATTTTATTTTATTTTTTTCTGCTTTGGTTGACGTCATTCTTCTTATTCTCATGGACTTGATGTTTTAACCATCGGTAAATGGTTAGCAAGTCAGTAGCTTACTTACTTAAATGGTAAGTAATGATTTCTTATTGTCTAGTGTGTTTGTAATCTTTCTTCTTTGGCCAAATTTCACATATTCAGTCTGACTGTAGGATCCTCAAGGCGAAAGATATTCAACATCTTTGAAAATTATAGCCCTTAAGATATGTTAAGTAATCTAATTAATACGTTAGATTTTTTTTTAAATGTCCCCTTTATTTTCATACAAATACCCTTTGGTGACTATTTTATTTTTAATTTCTACTGTGTCAAATGTAGTAAAGGTAAGTAAAGTATTTGATAAAGTATTTTCTAAACATGTAATTACCTGACAGTTTTCTTTGCCACCTCATCCATCCATGATGGGAATTTGTCTGGCTTGTCACTCCGCAGGTCTTCCTATTCTGTCAAGACTGCTCTGCATATGTAAGTGCCACCACATTATCGCATCTAGAAAACACTGCTTCATGGCAGCCCCACCACTTCCGGCTGTGAAACTCTTCCCTCTTCTGCAATGATCCCAGGGCCTCGGGAGGAGGCAGATGTGATATATGTGTCTCATGTAGAGCTGATCAATCTGCAGTCACTATTTTGTACACCTTGGCCTGAGTAAATCTCAAATTAGCTGACATCTACTGAAAAAAAAGAAACTCCTTGGATGAGCTTTCAGAGATGCTGTGATCTGTAGTTAGGAGTCGGTATGTTATACCACAGATTAACCGTCACAGATGGGCTTCTGCACTCTCTGGTCATAGGTTCTTTGCCCCAACACTGTGTAAGATATGATGGTTACCACTCTATTTGGTGGCCTGAACCTGGAAGGACAGTGGAGCCTAAAAATGAGGCAGACAAAAGTCTCATGCGATAGCCAACTTTATTCAGAGCATCTGACAATTTATACTCTAAGGGTTAAGAAGAGTCACCGGAGTAAAGTTTACAATCCCAAAGACAAGCCACACATAGCAAAACACGTGTTTCCATAGAGGCGAATGAATAACAACAGCTGAAGGACACGCACATCTTATCAGCTACATGTGGGGGGCGTGAACGCACATTCCAAGAGCAATTCTGTGTTTTTGAGGAAACTGATGTCACAAGACTCTTGTCTAGTTTTCTTGAAGTTTTCTCACAAGCACTAAGAATTCTCCCAGGGCTCCATTCTTGGACTCTGTTCTGACAATATGGCTTTGATTTTTGTAGACCAGTGAGGAGCTGTTGGTAGTTGATAGCCACCAGGAGGAGGAAAGTTAGTGTTTTTCCAAGGTAGGATCACTTGTAGGTCTAACATGCTCCAGTGCATAGCTACCTAACAAGAGTCTGTGGGCATCACTTGATGGACACAGTTGAATGGGTATGGAATAGAAGTGGGCCTAAGAAATACTGAGAGATACAGGAAAATGATCAAAATCCAGTGCATGGAATTCTCTAAGAATTATTAAGACTGTTTCAAAATAGGCTTGTCAGAACATACCTATTAATCGAATAAATACTCAGTGGAGATTTTTGATGTTCTTAATTCTAACCACAAAGTTGGAGTTGAGACTGTTTCTATAAAGAAAAAGTACTTAGTATCATTACTTTTAAAAATAACAGACTAAAGTTTAATTTCACTAAAGTTCTGAAGCTCGGAAGATGACATCTCTCTATTTCCCTTTAACAGGCGAAATACTTTTGAGTTGATTTTCCAAAAAGTTTTGTGAAGAAGAAAAAAACTTTCCCAACTTTCCTGGAAAGACCATCTGGCATATCTCATACGTGTTATGTGTTATTTAAAACTATAGACATCGCTCTCTGACTAAGAAGAAGGGATTTGGAGTAAAGAACCGAATCTCAAAAGAGTTGTTCCAAATTTTACTTCTCAGTTTTTCTCCAACTCATTCCTTTTTATTTTCTATTTAAAAATTTTGAGATTATGATACAATTATATCATTTCAACCTTCCCTTTCCTCCCTCTAAATCCTTCCATAGCACCCCTTTGCTGCTGTTTTTCAAATTAATTGCGTCTTTTTCCATTAATTGTTGTCACACACACACACACACACACACACACACACACACACAGACACATGCACACACATACACACACTCCTGAATATATAAATACAACCTGTCCAGTCCATATGATCTTACTTCTATTGCGTTTTCAGAACTGGACATTTGGTATCGGATAACCAGATAGTATGCTCTTCCTTGGGGAAGACTATTTCTGCTTCTCTCAGTGTTTCTTTGCCGCCCATAGTTCTTTGTGTAGAGTTGAGGCCCCATGATGTTCCCCTTTGTGTGTTTGCATGTCTGTCGGTGTTATCCTTGCTCAGGACTTGTTCAGGCAGCCATGCTGTTTTGACTTCAGGGGTGTGGCTTCTGACATTGCTAGGACACAGAATCTCACAGCAAATTTCCTGTTCAGAAATTTTCTAACCCCTCATCTGCAATGATTCCTAAGCTTGGAATGGTAGACATTTGCTGCAGATTTATCAGTTGGGGCTGGGCTCCACCATTCTTAAAATGTTTGCAGAACTAAATTCATCAAAGCTTGATTGTGATGATTTGCCTTACAGCGGAGTAAGTTTTCCTGAATATAAAGTTAATTTTCTTGTATATCTCCCCATGACAAATTGCTCTAGTATGCAGCTACCAGCAATTTAGAGTCATGTGTGAATAAATAGTCTATAGAAACTACACTAAAATGTCTAGTTTTAAAGGAACCATCAAATCATAATTGTCTGCTTAGTGGATATGCCTTGAACAGTATATCATAAAGGTCTCAGGTAGATACAAGGAGTTTTACCCAATCTGAAAGCTTTTTTGAAAGAGTCCCATTACATTCTTCTGTTATCCACTGGCATGTCCTCTGATGCTTAACATATGTCCGTACATACATGTTCACCCTTGCAAAATTTGCAGTGTGGCATTTGTGCCTAAGTTTTCGCTTATATTGAGATATCGTGATGCATAAAATATTTTCTTGCTCAGTTTTCTGTTTTATCGAATGCCCTCTACCCCGGTGGTTGACATATGAATCATTTTCTCCAATTGGTTCTTTAATAGGAGAGCCAGACTCCACAGTCTTTCATTCAAATATAATACATACTATATAAGAAAAGACACAATACAAATAGTAAGGAAATCCCAGTGGTAGCTCAGATTCGATGAGCTGTAATTTGTAGAGCTTAAAGGATGTTTGGTACTCATGTGAAAAAGAAGCTCGTACCTCTCCGTGGACTCTTATAAAGACACCAATTCCATTGGTGGGAGAATCTAGTTACTGCCAATTTCTTTGTTTTCTAATACTATTACCTTGGAGGTTAGCATTTCAACGCCAGCTGTGAAGTAAACAAACATTAAAGCCATACATATCAAAACACAAGTTTAAGGGAAGCCCTGTCTGTGTTTTGAACCAAATAAATACATTAGGTTTGCCAAATGCCACTGGATGAAGTGAATTCACAAAGACCCTAGATATATTGTAAAATCTACTGCAGCTACTAGCCAAGAGTCGCAGCCCCCACCCTGCCCCCGCCAAGAACAATGTTTTCTAATATTTAACTCTATCTCAGAATGTGTTCATTGCTTCCAGCTGCTTTACAGCCACTCACAAACATGTCCACTTACTATCTAATTAGTTCCTAGAGATGGACGCTTATGTTACGTCCAGTTTCTAACTAGCACCAGCCACACCTCGATGCATATGTGGATGACCTCTTGGCGTGAATGGGTTTCCTTGAGCAACAGAAATGTGGGACCTGTAGAGCAAACATGTAAGTTATCATTTGGATCAAACTTGTCTGAGAATGTGGGCCCTTAGTAATCGTCATGTTACAATAACACCACTGGGATAAATAAAAGTAAATGTTTTATTGAATTACGTAAATATTTTTGCCATTGTAAAGTTGTCTCAGATTGTGTACGGAGACCCTTTTCCCCACTTGCCTAATGACATTCTGCATCTTTAAATGTCTAGTTTTGCATCTTGACAAAAACAGCATTCTTTACATTTGCTTGTATGTCCGCTTATTTGCTAGCTATGTAGCTCTGCTTTTGACTCATGGTTCAAAGCTTTAGTTCATTTTCCTGTTGTAAACATCAGTTGGTCTTCAGGTTTATATCAAGGGAGTTCCCTCTCATTCTCAGCTATTTATTAACTTTGCGAATAAAACTCCATTATTTTTATGTAATGAATTAACTAATTTTTCATCTTTTAAATAGAACTAAATGTAATTTAAGACTTGTTTCCCAATCTTAAAGTAATAAGACATTCTCTTACATTTTTTTTCCCTCATGAGCTGTGTCTTTCACATTCATACAACACAGAATGCAATCCCCCTGGACCTTAATGTTATGACTAATAGTAAATAGGAACCTGACATTATCTTTTTTTCTGCATTAAAAATCCGTTTGAGTATTTTTGCATTCTCCTGGTCAGCCGTCCCTGGCTTGTCCTGCCTCTCGGACCTTACTACAGGAAGGTATTGGGAGGCATGCAATGATAGAAGGACCCTGCTGTCAGGGAACTAGCTCTGTGCAGTTCAGGAGTGTGCCTCCTGACAGTTTCTGGTGTATATCTGTGCCTCCTGAATAACTGGCAGAGGAATACACATTTGAGCACACACAGATGAAAAATAAAGAAAAGAAGATAGAAATCAAGAAAAAAAATGTTTATTATTTGCTGATTACAAAAATTTGTTTGTTGTAGAGGAACACTTGGAATTTTTATGTTAAGAAAAGCTTTTTGGTTTAGCTGACTAGTCACTAGAAGTTCGTGTTCCCACCCCAGCTGTGGCAGAGTTGTTTACGAGTTGGGTTTGGAATGCCTGATGCAGGTGAATATAATTTGGTTGGGTGCGGTCGTTCTGGCACCTGTAGCTTGTCTTTGGGATTGCGTGCCACGTGGGTTTATGGGAACTTTTGGAATACAAGATCTGAAGTCCCGAGAGTTGGGGTGGGCGTTGGTTGGGTTGCTGTCATTAGTTAGTGAGATAATTCCTAAGAGAACTAAGGTTGGAGGGATTCAAGCTTAGGACAGCCTGAAAAGAGGCTGTGAAGATTTCTACCCTTCTCTCTTTCTGTATTAAGGCCGCTTGTAAAAGCAATGAAGTTTTCTATCTTTCCTTTTTCCTTCCCTGAACTGAGGGTAAAAGATTGTAGCGTACTGCCACAGTCACAGGTGTGGGATTTATCTTCCTTGTTCTTAGCAGCAGCTGATTACATTTCCAATGTAGTACTAAAGCAAAAATTCAGTGAGTGAACTTGATCTCTATACATTGATCCCTGACATGGGATTCTAAGTGTACCAATCACAGAATGGTATATAGCACTTGGTACTACATGTGTGACATTCTGTTTTTCTGTTGTAACTCTGGCTGTTCTAGCACTCACTCTGTAGACCAGACTGGCCTCAAACTCACAGAGATCTGCCTGCCTCTGCCTACTGAGTGCTGGGATTCAAGGTGTGTACCACCACTGCCCAGCAAGACACTATATTTTTAAATTTTTTTCTTTGCATGTCACTAGAATATATATTTTACCACTTCTTTATTTTATCCTATCTCTGAATGTCTGTAGCTTCTAAAGTATAGCTCTCCCTGATCTTCCGTAGTTTTTATGTAGATCATGTGTTTTAGACCATTGGCCATTGCACCAGCCTATCTGGCTGCTGATACACATTTGGGCATGGGATGTAATGATTCGTCTCTGCTTACTTCTACCTCAGCTTCTTCATCTGAAATAAAAAAAACACAAAAAACCTGGGAGTTGGAACAATACCTGTGCAATAAAACTGTTGGAACAGTAAAGGATTTAATATCTATAAAAGGGCAAAGCTAAGGTCTGGCATTGTATGTGAGTTTTTGATTTATATCTACACCCCAATGACTTATAAAATCTGATAGCCTAGATTTACACACCGAAACTGTGGAACATATATCCTACCTGGAGTCTATGTTCTCCTTTGAATTTCAAATCTTTATGCATAAAATGTAAAACTTTATCAATCCAGTGACCTCACTACACAAAAACTACATCTAATTGCAAAGGCTAAAAGGATGGAAGCAGATGAGACTTCTTCTTTAGGTCAGCCATACAGGAATCAAATATAAATTTGCTTTGCCTTCAGGTTGTTTTAATTTGCCTCAACCATCTCACACCATGGTCCAAACCGTCAAAATACTTTAGCTCATTTATTGCCTAAGTGTCCACATTCTCCTCTCAAACCTGTTTAGATAAAAGACAAATTTAATTAAATATGTCCTCTACTTATAAAATTCTATGACTTCCTATCTGAAAGATTCAAAACTAAAGTCACTAGTCTCTCTAACAAGACTATAGCTTAACACTGCTGGGGGAGGGGGTGTAGTAGTAGAACAGGTATGTAAAACAGTGCAAATGTTCTTACAAACAAATGACTCTAAATGAAATTTAAACTAGATAACCCAGATATCCCATTCCTGAGTTTATGTCCTAAAGGAAATAAAATGTAGAAGATTTATCCATGTTTCCTGCAGCAATATTCACAATAGCAAAGACAGAGATCCAACATAGGTCCTTACTAAGAGATTAATGCACGAAGAAAATGTGAATGTCTACAAGTGGAGCACTTTTCAATTAAAAAAAAATTTTTTTCCATTTGTAGGAACCAAAGGACATTGATTTTCATAAAATATGCCAAACACAGAAACTGTCTTGTCTTTCACTTATATGTAGAAACTAAAGCAAGCCCCCCCTCTCTCTTTCTCTCTCTCTCTCTCTCTCTCACTGTGCATGTGTGTGTGTGAGATTAGAGAAGGGTGAGAGGGTAGAGAGGAGGAGAGACAGGAGAAATTAAGAGAATGTAGTTGGTTGGGTAGATGTATTTAAAGAATATCTGCATGCATGGAAAGGTCACACTGTAACCCACTAATACTTACAATTAATATGCATTATTTATAATAAAAATACAAATTGCATCCAAGGATAGATAAAAAAGCATAGATGAATATTGCAGAGCAGTCCAGACCTTTCAAGCACCTTCTTAGGTTAAAGAGTTCTACATGAAAATAAGAGGAGCTGAAAAGTGTGATATTTATCCAGTTCAACTCCAGTTCCCAGCGCGTGTCAAACGCACTGATGCTTTAAGGAAGAAAATGAAGACATGACTTCAGACTGGATAACTGAGCAGAGTGAACAACTAGCTACCTTCGGTGCCTCTTCCTTCCCCCTAGGTTTTCCCCTGTTCTAAGCGTCCATCTTCGCAGCGTGTCTTTAAGGCCTAACGTCAAAGCCCATACAGCCCGTTTCTGGTAGGCATTGTTTTGGAGAAGAAAAACTGATAGCTTTGCCACACTTACTACAAAATACATAGTTCTTACCATAGATTAAAATTCCATTAATGTTCTAAAAAACTATTCCCTCATGATTTACAATGATCTTCATTCGGCTAAAGCTCATTTTCTAACATAAAAGAACAGTAAATTGCATCTTTCCATTTCTGTATTTCATGAGTGTATTTCAAACACAACTCTGCATTTTTATTATTCAAACCTCTTGTCAGTTTTGACCCCTTGTTCTAATCTTTCAGAGTCTTTGAAAATCGTATTACGTAGTAGCCAAAGCTCCCTGGGTGTGTTGGCGTGCCTTGGTATAGATGGTATAGAGACAGATTTGTTAGTAGTATCTATGACTTCCTAAAGTCTGGCCCTGAGCCAGTAACCACTTTCTTTGGCTAGCAAAAGTATCCCAGGTCAGTATTGAGAAGTAAACTGATGAACATTCCTATTCCTGTGCACTTAGCTCTTCCATAGTGATCTATTAAGAGTTATTTTTGAAGACCTTGTTGAATGCCAATTGATTCAGATTATTCTATGTAACATTTTCTCTGAGATTCAGTTGCCGCTGTAGACCATAAACTTCTATACAAACTCCTGGCACAGTCTGTACTACAGTGTGCCTTGGTATCTACTTGCCTGCCTCTCCTGAATCCAGCATTGAAAAGTCCTTTACGAAAGCCTGGGTTTCGTTCATCTCTGTTATCAGAATTCATGCAGAAAAGTTACTAAATAAATGCTTACTGAATTAATATCAAAGAGTCCCATAGTTTCATCTTAAATATGGAGTTCTGCGCAAGGTTTGCAGCTTTCTCTGAAACTATCATAGGAAGCAGACTGCTAAAAATGACTCACAGCAGTCTGGGAAAGAGAGAAGCTTAAAACACTATTTTAGCTTCACAAACATATGGGCTGTGTCTGTTTTGTTACCAAAAAGAAAATCTCATCCTTACAAACAAAACTGCATGCTGTTGTGATTTCTCCTCTTCTCCTCTTTTATAGAACACCTTTGGGTGTCTTTATGAAATGTCAGGAAGAGTATCTCATTAACACTCATAGGAGAGAACTAATACTTGGCGTCCTGCCCTTAAGATCACACGAAGATGACACAGTGAAGGAAAGGTGCACTGTTTCTGAATATCTGGACTCTCACGTGCAAACTCTACATAGAAATCGTCTTTGTTGCCGCACTGTTCTCAGTACGAATGTCGTGGCGTCATCCAGCCACTCTCGTCTGCCTTTTCAGGGCAAGAGACAGATTTTTTTTTTTTTAAGCAAAATTCCTTGAAGGAAAGTCTCAGCAGTAAAAAGCCAGTATTCCTGCACATATATTGAGTAATTAATTTCAATGCCAAACTGGGAAATTCAATGGAATGAGAACACAATGACCTTAAATTTTATATGGAATTTTTATTGATTGAACTCTATGCTAGCCCTTGAGATTTTTTATTCGGCCTACTACAGAAAGATCAATGGGATACCAAAACACTTCATGGATTTGTGAATTCATTTTCAAAAGGCTACACCAGAGTGAAAGTGGATTGAATTTATTCTAATCCAATAGCAAAGGGAAAAAATTAGTAGTTCTTACTCAGTCATTTATATTTACAGGGAAAACATTTGCAAGGAAATTTGTAACACCATTTATAGAAGTAATGGGCCCATTGGAAGTTGAACATGTTTCTTGTTTTTATTGTAAATTGTCCTAAGTATTTATTAACTAAAGTTTTGAAATTGGCTTTGTGGCTGGAGAGATGGCTCATTGGTTAGGAGCAACGGCTGCTCTTGCAGAGGACCATGTTGAATTCCCAGCACCCACATAGTGGCTCACAGCTTCCTGTAACTCCTGTTCCAGGGGATCTGATACCCTCTTCCAACCTCCATAGGGACCAGGCAAACATGTAGCGAACAGATGTACATGCAAGGCAAAGTATTCATACACTAAAAGTAAATAAAGATATAAAATTTAAAAGCATTATGAAAATGATTATTTCATTTAAATCTACTATGCTCTTAAAAAAATCCCTACTGATGTAATGGTGAAATGTAGCACTGGAATATAATAACTATAGTACAAGCTAAATTACAAGAAATTCTTTGACATGATATGAAATTAAATATGAGAACATAGGGCTTGGGGGGTGAAATTTAATTAGCAAGTGAAGGTTTGAATTCTATGTTAGAGGATTAGCAGAATTACAGAAGCTTTAAAGAAAATACTAAAGGGCAAAAATACAGACAGAATCTCTAAAATATCTGAAGATATAGTTTGAAATGGTGGACAGTCTTACGTAACTGAGATGTGATTGGAGTGATGAAGACAAGACTAAAATATGGATGAAAGTGGAATTTGAAGAGCATTCCTTCCTTTCCACGTTCAGCAGCGGAGACTTCAGCCCCAGCAGTGATGAACCATGGGACAGTCTGAGCTTTGGAAAGAGAGCAGTCAAGAGAGAAGGTGTAAAACATGTGACTGTCCCAATGAAGTGACCGTGAGAACCAACCGAAGTCGGGTTGAAAGGAAGAGAGAGACTTATTAAGAGTCAGAACTGGGACTCAGTCTTGAGAGGAAAGGCGAGGAGAAGCTGAGGGTGATGAGCACAGCAGGGCTCCATCTGATACTTTTCCATCCCTCCTTCCCTTCCCATCCAACTCCAAGCTCTCTTTCCCTCCTTCTATCCCTCTCTCTCTCTCTCTGCCTCCTTCCCTCCCTCCCTCCATCCTCTCTCTCCCTCCTCTCAAAAACAAGAGAAGACAAATGAACAAAACAAAATCAAAGGTCAAAAGAAACATAAAACACTGAAAACATACATATAAATAACAGTGCACACAGAGCAAGTAACATGTAGAAATATGTATGTGTATACATACAGTCATGTAACAACAGTTAATGGGGAAAATGGCAAAAACTGGAAAGAGCAAGGAGGCGTGTATGGGTGGGTTTAGAAGGAAAATGGCAAAGGAGGAATGATATAATTTCACTATAATATCAAAAATAAAAGAAAAATATAAAAAAGAAATACCCAAACAAAACAAAACTTACGACACAAAACGTGTCA
This sequence comes from Cricetomys ansorgei, assembly GCA_026225945.1. Taxonomy (NCBI): domain Eukaryota; kingdom Metazoa; phylum Chordata; class Mammalia; order Rodentia; family Nesomyidae; genus Cricetomys; species Cricetomys ansorgei. Next base: position 41,642,106 of record JAMJFZ010000239.1, on the reverse strand, counting down.
CCCAAGTACTCTTGAGGCCTGCCATCGAGAGTCATTGATGTAAAAAGCAACACTTCACTAGAGGAAACTGGTTTTCATTTCCCCAGTAAGCAGTTGCAAATAGCTTCTTGGTTAGGGCATCTTTTTTGTCTGTTTTCTGTCTCTGAGCTTCTGTCTGTTTGAACCTGGGCAGATCTGTGACTGTTGTCACAGGCTCTGGGAGTTCGTATGTGTTTCAGTCCTGTTGTGTCTGGAAGAGGCTATTTCCTTGATGTAATCCACCATCCCTGGACCTCTTCAAATAGATCTGGAGCCTAGAGATTGTGGGTTTGATAAAGTATCTCAGTCACAAGATCGAGGCTCACAACCAAAAAGAGAAACCATGCTAGATTTTAGCCTGAACATTCCACATCTTGAAAAATTATATATATATACACACACACACACACACACACACACACACACACAGAAAGAGGGCATGGGAGATGGAGAGAGGGAGGGAAGGAGAGATATCTTTAAGAATAAAGTTCAGGGAAAATCTTTAGAAAATATGCACACTTGTTGTATGTCAAGTTATTGAGATGACCATTTTTTCTCATCAGAGCGAAAAGAAACATTGGTTCTCCCTCCTTCCGAAGTCTCCCTACTTAATCAACATCATGAGAACTCACATACATTTGTCCACTAGAATGAACACAAAATATTTAGGTATGATGAGGAATTTAACTGATAAGCCGTGGTTTTGATCCATTTAATTTCATGCATGAATATTTGTGCCTACAATATTAAGAAATATTATTTTACAAGGCAGTTGGTGGATGTTTCAATAAAATGTCATAAAAATGTCCTAATTTGTGTTCTCAGACATGTATTTAAAGACTTTCTAATGCCAAATATTTATATAGAAGTAGCTAGAAGTTTCCTAACAGGGATCAATTTTAATTTGCCTATATGTGCAAAGGATGACATATGATCTTAAAAACTGGCAAAGTAATAACTATGCATCAGAAACTTTGCACATAAACAAGTAAAATTCACCTTAATTAAAAAACAAAACAAAAACAAACAAAAAAACAAAGCAAAAACGAAGCTGGAAACTAGGTCTTAGCCATTCATTAACCAAAACAAGAAAATAGGACCCTTTATTTCTTATTGAGAAAATTACCTGGTTCTTATTCCTTTATCCTTTTATTTGAATCTTCCTGCCATTGTCATAGACATTTTGTAAAGTCAGAATTTGGCGGTGAGGCACTTCTTTTCAAGATGTGTAATTCAGAGGACTGGAGTATCCCTCACTGGTCAAAAGCAAAGATTGTTCTTCCAAGTCTGGTTCCCACTTCTGCCTTCTACATGCAACTGCACACACACACACACACACACACACACACACACACACACACACACTCACAGGGAGAGATAGACAGACAGACAGAAAGAGAAAGACAGAGAGACAGAGTGTTAAAATAAAATTTTTTAAAGAAAGAAATGCTATTTAAGTACTTTCTCAAAGTCCCTAGCTGAATCTACTTTATAGATAAGCTGATGCTACAATCACCTTTAATTTTGAGTGGTTTTTAGATTTCTTTTGCCATAATTACATATGACTCATTGAATCTGAGTTCCAAGCCAATCCATCTTAAGCTACAGAAGACAGATATAGTTGGGTCCATTACTCACAAAAGTCTACCAAAGAGAAGAGTTAAGTTTATATTCCATCTAGCCATCCAGCTGCACCAAAATGTGTGCCCATCACGTAAGCCAACGAGCATCCATATGGGAACACTCACTGAGACACCGACAGGTAACTTTGAAGGTGAAAACCCGGTGAGCTAGGCTGAGAGAGTAGAGGGCAGGATGTAGGTTTGCTCTTGCCTCTTGCTACCATTTGAAAAGTAACTGCAGATGATGTGTAAGTTTCCTATGCTTGACCTGGAAACCCAGCCTGTCAGAGAGCCAGATCCATCTGACGGCTCAGAGGAGCAAGAGGAGAGCAGAGTGTTAGAGAGAGGGGAGTGTTAGAGAGAGGAGAGTAGAGTGTTAGCGGGGAGCAGAGTGTTAGAGAGAGGGGAGCAGAGTGTTAGAGAGAGGGGAGTGTTAGAGGAGAGCAGAGTGTTAGAGAGAGGGGAGTGTTAGAGAGAGGAGAGCAGAGTGTTAGAGAGAGGAGAGCAGAGTGTTAGAGAGAGGGGAGTGTTAGAGAGAGGAGAGCAGAATGTTAGAGAGAGGGGAGCAGAGTGTTAGAGGGGAGCAGAGTGTTAGAGGGGAGTGTTAGAGAGAGGAGAGCAGAGTGTTAGAGAAATGCTACAGGCAGTGACATGAATGATGACTTCATGTTCAGTCACAACAAATTTTTTATATCTATATCTATGTCTATCAATCGGTCTGTATCTTTCTATCATCTACTTACCATCTATCTATCTAGAAATCTATCTATCTACCATCTATCTAGAATCCATCTATCTTTCTATCATCTATTTATCATCTATCTATCTAGAAATCGATCTGTCATCTATCGACCATCTATCTATCTAGAATCTGTCTTTCTATCATATATCTATCATCTATCTATCTGTCATCATGGACCTGTGTGAGAGTAGATGTTGTAAAGGTCTTTCTTAAACAATATCCTTTCTTCCGGTTTGCCAGATTCCATCCTCTAAGTAAACAAAATTCTTACTTTGCTTTTCTGCTTTGCAGGAATTCAACATTATAGCATTCCAGTATTCCACAAATGACCTCCTTACTCAAATCCTTAGGAAAGTCACAAGAGACTCATTAATTTCCCAGATCTGCCAGAATAGATTAGTATAGATCTTGGTGGGTTAAAGCAACCTTATTGTCTCCCAGTTCTCCAGGACACAAGCCTAAAATGGGAGATTCAGCATTGCTTGGCCACCACAGCAGCCCCGCAGCACTCTGCTTAACCTACCTCTCCCAGGCTTTGGAAGGATGCAGCAGCCCTTGAGTTATAGCGAACCCCCTGCCTCTTTCATATCTTCATGTGTTCTCTCTGAGCCTCCAAATCTCTGTCCTTACAAGAACATTAGACCGTGAATTCAGGGACCACGGCAATCCAATGTGACTTCACCATCATCATCTTCTTAGCTTTACTGAGGTTGCTTTTCTTTTCTTTTATTTTGCTGTGATGGGATAGTACCAGGTCCCAGTCATGCTGGGCAGGCACTGTACCACTGAGTTACCTCCTCTGCCCTACTGAAGCATTATTGGTAAAGGAAAGTTTGTATAGATTATATAATCATTGTATAATGATTTCCATAATCAAGCTAAGTAACATAGCTGTCTTAACTGGGTGACATCTGCGAAAACCGTATTTCCAAAGAACCTTCAGGTCCTGCTAGCAAGACCTGGGAATGACAATCAACAGGATTTTTGTAATAGGCATAATTTAACCCATGATAAGCTACTAATTATATGTAAACATTTAGCAGAATGATCAGTTACTATCCTTTCAATTTCAATTTAATTAAACAGAATACTCTAAAAGCTGGTGGTTTAAAACTGAAGGCAGTTCAGTATTATTCAGAATCATAATGCTCCCCTATAAGACCAAAGACTATCCAACAAAATCCCCAAGGCCAAGCATCAGAAATCTCTTCTAGTTGTTGGTTAGGAGGGTCTAAGAGAACCCCTTCCCCGGAAACAGTATAGTCTATTACTATCGCTTTTGGTTGCTTCCCAGAATTTGAAGGTATAACCTATTGCTGAAGACATCACACACTTATGACACAGGACTCGGAGGAATTGACTTAGAACTGACCTGGAAGTCTCCCCCTTGGAGACTAGTTCTAATATAGTATGTTAACTGCCAAAAGAGAAAAATCAATAGTCCTACACAACAATCGCTAGCGTGCAAAAAATCTCCAATAGTGAAATAGTGGCACTTTTATCTTGGATCTAACCAACAACTGTCTAATTGAAGTTAAGTTGTACTCAATAGGAGGGGGTTCCTGCCTGATATTGCAAATGAAGCCAACTATCAGAGGCTGAAGAGGTCAGAACCATAGAGAATCTACTACTGGCATTTCCTTGAACCAATAAAATTTCTAAATTTATTTGAAAGAACTTTATACCCACAAATAAGTGCAGCCATCTCACCCCATCAAGAAGGTTTTCTTGTTTATTTGTTTTTCGGTTGTAATGGTCATTACAGAGATTCACAACCGATCAAAATGCAGAGAATAAGTGTCCCTGGGGTACCTAGCTCCAATCCAACATCTGCAACAGAACTCCTAGCTGCTGGGCTCAGGGAGCATCACAGAATTGGGGGCTGAAGCTTTGTAAGAGCCAGAGGACCAGGCCCCTGCTGTGAGATAGCGGCTTCTACATTCCCCATGAAGCTCCAACAATACTGTTGTCTAAATAAAGCCTGTGTGATGACAAACATCATGTGACATGCCAGAATGGCTGGGGAAAATTGCACAAGGCCACTCCCCTAGGTGAAAGCAATCAATGGGTACTGAAAAGGAGAGAATGTGTGTGTGTGTGTGTGTGTGTGTGTGTGTGTGTGTGTGTGTGTGTGTGTGAATAAGTAGGGTGAATGGTAAGAACAATAAGAAGAAAGAATAGCTCAGTGGGTAAAGGCATTTGTGGCTAGGCCAGACAGCCTGAGTTTGATGCCAGGAGCCCACGTGGTAGGAGAACTCTAACTCCCTAGGTAGTTCTCAGACTTCTGCATGGGAATCTTGGCACATGTGCACCTACCAAACCGACAGTAAATAAATAAATGAATAAATAAATAAAAAGTTTTTAAATAGACTCAATGGGTTTTGCTTATGTATTTGTACACACAAATGCATGCATGTATACGGATATCCGACCTAAACATGTGAACTCAGATTTTATTCATGATATATGCTATTATTCCAGAATAAAATCGTTACCTTGGATTCTTGAACAAAGCATATGTTTCAGAAAGATACTTGTAGACGTGCTTCAGGCCCCAGATGTTCCAGGGTTTTATTGTTAGGACAAATACTGTGACTGAATGAAACTTGGGGTAGAAAGGGTTTATGCTGTCTTACAGTTCTGGGTAACAGCCCATCACTGAAGGAGGGTAGGGCAGGAGCCTGGAGCAGGAACTGGAGCCGAATCATGGAAGAGTGGTGCTTATTTTCTGGCTTGCTCTCAACATTCTTATGTTTCCAGGCTCCCACAGTATGGCCCACTGATCTCTGAGCACTCAACACCTTTTCCAGCCCAGTGTTCCAAAAATACTTTTACAGTCCTCCACAAAGCAACATGGTCAGATTTGCTGCAGCCAAACCCCAATTCTGGTACCAGTTTCCTTTTTAGGTAGGATCTCTATTGTTGTGATGAAACACCATGATTAAGAAACTCAGAGAGGAAAAGGTTCATTGTAGCCTCCAGTTGGTTCCAGATCACAGCGCATCACTGAGGGAAGTCAGAGCGGGAACTCAGGACAGGAACCCAGAGAACTGGTGCAAAAACCATGGAGGAGTTCTGCTTTCCTGCTTGCTGTTTCATGGCTTGCTCAGCCTGCTTTCTCTCGCACCCAGGACCTATGACCTAGAGCTGGCACTGCCCACAGTCACCTGGGTTCTCCCAACCCATGTCAACCATCAGTCAAGAAAATGCACCACAGGCTTGGCCATGGGCAAATCTGGAGGGGACATTTTCTCAATTGAGCTTCCTTCTTCCAGAACGACTGAAGCTTGTGTCAGGTTGATAAAAAACTAGCCACCACTCTCATAAAGTTTTTCTCCCTACCATCTCCAAAATCCCAAGCTGATATCATGTTGAGACACCAAACTGTATGTGCAAATTCAGACAAATCAACCTGAAATATTTATTGCAACAGTAACTCTACTGTGTCTCCAGCAAATTTTAGGTCCAGAAGACACAGATGCTTGGAAACTCTTAAATAGTGCTACTAACTCATGTCTTCCACAGCTAAGTGTATCATCAGCCACATTCAGGGATGGCTATCTCAGGATCCTCAACCCTATTCCCTACAGTTCACGGGAATATGGAGCACATTTACCTTGTTTGCAAGGCTGGAGATGGCCCAGTCAAAACAACTAGACAATGGGAAAAGAAAAGGAAGTCCCGCTTTTGAGAGATTCCAGTTCCAAGTAATGAAAATGAACGGGGACTATAGAAATTATCAGAATTCAGAAACTCCTCCCAGAGCCATCCCTTGTATAACTGATCAAGGTATGGATCAACTGAGATGCATTGGTCATGAGACAGGCCTGCAGGTGAAGAGTGGAGCTCTGGAATCAACTTTTCTGGATTACGGTGTAGCTACACCATTTACCTGGGTGACCCTGGCATGGTGGTTTGGATAAGAATGACCCCCAAAGACTTCTATTTAAATGCTTAGGGGGTGCCCTTAGGATGTGTTGTCTGGTTGTGTAGTTTGTTGAAGGAAGTGTGTCACTTGGAATGGTCTCTGGAGGTTTAAATGCACAAGCCAAATTCAGTAGCTTGCTCACTCGCTCTCTCTTTCTCCCTCCACCTCTCTCTCTCTGTCCTGCCTGCCAATCCAGATTTAGAATTCTCAGCTCCTTCTCTAGAATCATGTCTGTCTGCTTGCATACTTCCATGTTTCCCTCTATGAAGACAATGGACTAAATGAATTGTTTTCCAGCCCCAGTGAATTGTTGTAATTCAGCCCCAATGATTCGTTTTCCTTTATAAGAGTTGCCATGGTTATGGTGTCGCTTCATAGCAACAGAAATCCTAACTGAGACACCGAGATAAGCTACTTAATTTCTATGTGATTTTCTTCATGTGGGAATAGCATTGGCTCATAGAGCTCTTTGTGGGACTGAATGAGAGTTTAGAACATAGACTCTGTCTCTTCCTCTCCATTCCTCCCTCTCTCTCTCTCTCTCTCTCTCTCTCTCTCTCCCTCCCTCCCTCTCCCTCTCTCCGTCTCTCCCTCTCTCCCTCTCCCTCTCCCTCTCCCTCTTTTTCTCTCACACATCATAAAACTGTGCCAGGACAGTATGGATGCTGTTTAATTACTCGCTGACATTGGTGTCAGTGAGGTTCGTGCTCTGCAGTAGCCAGGCTCTCCCTGCCTGCTGCGTGTCCTCTGCTGCACTTCCTAAGTCAGACGATGCTTCAGTCCATACTCTCTCATCCTTCCTTCTTTTCTGTGAGTACGGTGCACTGTGGGTCACCATTCAGCATTCAGCAGGCACAGTGTATTCTCCATTAAGCGCCTGCCAGGGAAAATAGAGCACTGCTATGTCTGTGTCCCCAGGCAGGCATTTTGTACAAAGTTCTTCATTGCTCTTCCTCTCCTTCTTCCCCTAAATATAAACCTTTCAAGGGCAAGGAGAATGTGTTAAGAACCCTGATTTTCATAGGACCTAGCAGCTCTTGGTTACATAGAAGGCACCTAGAATAATGAATGCTGAATTAATGTGGGCTCGAAGACCCAGTCTAGTAATTGTGAAGCTGTAAAATTCTACTTAAGGTACAGCCGCAGGAATTGACTCTGTGACCTCCTCTGGCAGCAAATCTCATTTATTACTATAAATGGCATAAAGTAGTTGTCATTATTTGTTCAAAAGTCATTGTCCTTTAATCGCATCTAGTGAACTGAGTCAAAGGGCGTGTGTCTACGAACAGAATGAAATTTCAAATGCGCCTCAGATGGTCACATAATGCTTTCTTAAGTTTTCTTATTTCAAAGTGATGTTTCATCCTGGCCAGCACCAGACTCCATAGTGGAACCCCAAGCTTCTGAGCTCAGGTGTTTTTATTCATTCTGAACTCTCTAGGTGTTCTACTGATAGCACGTGTAGATCATAAGCAATCAAACATCCCCCCAACAGAAATCCAACACCTGCAGGCAATACAAAATCCCAAGACCTAGGCAGACCCTTTTTCCAACAGTGCACAAAAACAATTATTTTAAATACAAGTAAAGATAAACTTCCACAACTGTGTAGTGTGGCTGAACTCCTGGGAGTCAACTTCCCATCTTTTACCTAAATGTAATCTTAATAATCATAAAATGAATAACTCAAGAAAATGTGTAAGCAGTTCCTTTCCCTTATATGAACCATGCATGTTGGCTGACAGATATCAGCCTGAAATGAAAGATGTTCATGCCAGTCAACTAGCCCTTTAAACTTTGTTTTACTAACCATCAGATAATTTATAAACCTCGTTTTATTTTATTTTTCCTGCGTTCACGATTTATACTATAAATCTAGTATACAAGTGTTTTGTGTGTGAAATATGTGTATATTTCATTATCAAGATTTACACACTCCCTTAGAGTTTTAATTACAGAATTCATTCTTTTAAGAATTATAAAAATACCAATTGCTGCTGGTATTTTGTATGTGTTTTGATAGTATGTGCAGCACACAGCACAGTTAATCTCCTTGATTATTTATCTTTCAACAGATTTATAATGTGATAACCCTGGCATCTGATAACACACTGGAGTAGTTCAACACCAGTCTCTGATTCCCATGCTATGTTCTCTACAGTGTGAGTATATGTTCACTTCTTCTAGTAAGCTTGGTGGGATGGAAAAATGCATTCAGTTTCTACTCAGAGATATTTCATAGTTTTTTGGAAAAGCATAAGTTAAAGCTCATTCAAAATACAGTAAATTTAGATCGTCTGATCTGAGATGGTTTGCAAGTTTAGACTTAATGTTACTTCAAAGTTACAGAACGAAGTAATTGTGGTAAGGTAATATACTGGAATTCAACCACGTGTGATATCTTTAAATTTCTACACCCTGAAAGACAGAAGTATTAAATATGCTATTTAGAAAATGTGCTATATTCTGAAAAGTTCTTGAAATGTCTTTGATAGATGTAATTTGCAATGGAATTTTAAGTCCAAGTCAGTTTCTTTTTTTCTAATTTGTTTTCTAGTTGCTACCTATTGAAATGCATTTAATAATATTGACTAAATGATAGCTACCCCACAAAATCATTTATAGGACATATGCCATATTAAGTGTAATTAGAAAAGTGGTCAGCACAGAGGTGTGTACTGTTCATTTCACAGGACTGAAAAATAAAGTTAAGTCTGGTTCACTGTGCCGTTTTGTTTTAAGATGTATTAAGCTTATGTAACGATAAATTATAATCTCTAAAGAAAAACTAAAAGATAGTATTTTGGATGTTTACGCACAAGGAAATGATGAATGTTTGCACAATACATGTGCTTAATCTGCTTTGAACACAGCACAAGTTATACCACTATAAGCATCTCATAGTATCAAATAAATGTTTCATCTTATGTGTCAATCACGAATAAAACATTTTCAGAGTGAATAACCCAAAGCAAAGCAGACCTAAGAGGAAGGAACTTACATGCACAGGTAGACACGAGGAATCCAGTCCTTTCTCTCATAAGCAAGCAAGCCTGGGCTGTCTTCCATTATCCTAAACCAAAGTCCAGCATCCTCAAGGGACCAGAAAGTGCCGTCTCTGCACACAAGGTCCTGCAAGCCTGGGGCCACGTTTTGAGCCTCCCTTTTCATTTTCTCAGGCTCTTTCTGGGCAGCTGTTGTATGAGGTTAATAAATCTGTTCATTCGTAAAGCAGAAGGTACTGATGCTTGTTCCCTTCTGCACAGGAGCAGGATTGGCGAAACGAAGGTTATAGTTGGGGAGTTGGAGATGACAGTAGATAGGTTATTGTCGTACCATTCCAGAAAAATGAGTGCATATTGACATAAAATAAAACCTAATATACATTATGAATCTCTAAGGCAGTGTTTCAAATACAATTATAATTCAGGACTGGGGATGTACTCCAACAGAAAAGAATGTGTCTAATATCTACACAGTCCCAGGTTCTCAAGACCACACACATATTATGTATATAATATATAAACATATATGTGTATATGCATATGTACACATATATGCACACACATCTATTATATACATATGTACACGCATCCATGTTTTGTTATATGCATGCATAGGTGTATGTGAACATGTACTTTGAATTTGCCTTGAGGCTAAGTTAAAATTGTAAAATGAGCCAAGTGAAATATGTTTAATAGTGTATTTTTTTATCCTCTATATACATAATACAGTTATTTTCATTTATGAAGACAACAAAAGTATAGTTTTTGTAATATTAGGTTAATGCTAAAGATTTCCAGAAAATTTTACACTAATTCTTTGAAATCCAGTCTGTACTTATAGCTCCTCTCAATTAATATATATATATATTTTTATTATTTAGTATGTTTGTACTTGAGTGTGTGTGCTTGTGTGCCAACATGCATGCTCTTGCTCCTTTGCAGATGCCAGAGGACAACTTTAATGAGTTTGTTTGTATGTTTCCCCTTGCTAAAACAGGGTTGTTGCTGCTGTCTGTTCCTAATTCCAGGGTAGCTGGCTAGCATCCTCCCATCTTGTGTTGGACTGCTGGGATTACAAGTCTATGCCATCAGCAGGGTGGTGGTGGCGAACACTCAGGAGGCAGAGGCAGATGGATCTCTGTGAGTTTGAGGCCAGCCTGGTCTACAGAGTGAGTTCTAGGACAGCCAGGGTTACAAGAGAGAAACCATGTCTCAAAAAACAAAAATGGATAGATAGATAGATAGATAGATAGATAGATAGATAGATAGATAGATAGATGTAAATCTATACCATCAAACCAGGCTTCTGTTGTTCTGATGTGTGTTCCAGAGACCAGAGTCAGGTCTAAGACTTGATCAGTAAATATTTTTACTTCTGAGCCATATAACCTGTGTGTGTGTGTGTATTCCTTGACCAATCTTGGGAAATTAAAAGTGTATAATAAGTAATAGTATAATATAAAATGTATAATAAGTAATTAGTAAATGCAATTTTGCCTATGCATATTAAAAATTCTTTGAATATGAAAACAAAGTATACTTTTTGATGTTAACTTGTTCAGACCTACCAATCGCATTTCACTTGAATGTCCGTCCTACCAATTACATCTCTCTGTTCGACTAGCACGAGGCCAACAGCTTCAGTGCTGCGCAGCTCTGCCCCAAAGGACCGCCACTCTAAGGCTGCAGTTCAGCTGCCCAGTGCGCTCTGCAGGCTGAGTTCAGAGCAATAGGAGAAGCAAGTAATTTAAAATTTTCCTTGAGTGAAAAAAATGAGTTAAGTCTTAAATCTCAGTCGATCTTAAATGACCAGTAGATCCACATAGTTGATGAGAAAGTCGGGCTAAGAAGTTTTACATTTCGAAGTGATGATTCCGGATGGAATTGAGGAGTTTTTAAATTTTGCTTTGATGTCCATGCTCTTTTATAACTGAAACGACCAGCCTTGACTATAAAATAGAATATTCAAATATGTGTTTCCAAAGACTTCTAAAAGAACAACAACAACAAAAAAAAAAAAGGTGCAGACTTTTAGATCACATCTCTGTTAAGACATCTTGATAAGGAACTCTTAAAACAATAATGTTTTAAGTATGAACTACTCAATTTAAAAGTACATAAAGTAGCAGAATTTTATCTTGTATTTTTAGCTAGCTAATAACTATGCTAAAATATCACTGAACACATAGTGACATGAAAATCTGGCCCTATGAAATGTTAATAAGCATTCAGAGCCATTCAGACTTTTATTCATTGATCATGGGAATTCAAAATGGCACTGCCACTCTGGGAAAGTTGTGCATATTTCTCTTCTAGAGGTAAATCCAGATACTGGAGCTATAGGGACAGTCCAGTGAACCCACTGTAAGCTAAAACATGAGCAGTAGAGAAACAGAGAAGAGAAAAGGCCCGCCATCATGAGGTATCATAACCTCTAGACTAAAACATGATCACAATTTGGAATACAGTTTCTACTATGTGAATATTATTTTCATACTTCGGTAAACTCTCTAAGATCACAAATGGAGCTATCATAAATCGCAAATCATTTATGTACACACATTACATGACCCACTAATTCCATCCCTACATGTTTGCCCAAGTGAACAGGGAAGTCATTTTTATCTGAAATATGTGTAAATATTTATAGCAACTTAATATTTATTCATTGAAATGTGGGAATAACCAAAATATCATTTAGGTGCAGTAACCCATCCTGTAACCTCTGTATTCAAGAGACTGGGACAGGAGAAAATGTCTGAGGGCTGTGTGGAAAGTTCAAAGCCCAGTGAACTATATAATGTGACTCTGTCTCAGGCAAAGAAACAGACAAATGCTGTATTTAACTGTTGAACTGAAGAACAAACTGGAATATTAATACCATACTATTCAACTATAGAAAGGAGCTATTGATTTCACAAATATAATAAATCGTTCTCTTTTTCTTTTCAATACTGAGGAATGAATCCAGGGCCTTGTGCCTGCTATAAAAGTACTGTGTCGAGGAGCTGTATACACAGGCACCCATGTAAAAGCCCCAAATCATGTTGGCAATAAAAGAGGGACACCTTGAATGTAGCCCCTAGGATGTAGTCCCTGGCTTTTCACAGGGCTATTCCTCTACAATTCACAAAAATGTACATTTTAATAGCACACTAAGATATCCCAAATGTCAATTTCCATTCCTCTGTAGTTTACTTGGCTTTGTATTTTTTGACAATATTACCCTGCTGGTCAAAAAGGAACAACCTGGACATTATCATGATTGTCTTGACCTTTCAGTACAACACAAGCAAGGAAGAAGATACATGCATTGTATTCTATGCCTTCAAATCTAGTAGGTAAAGGGGGACATATAGAAATTCAGTCTGACCACCCTATATTCACAATTATACTTAATAACTGCCAAGTTCAAGAGATGCTGCGAAAACAATGTTCTCAAATCTATCTCCCAGTGTATCTCAATGCTTAGAGCTGTCCGTATCCCTGCTTTTCCTCAGCGAAGCCACCATTTCCCTAGTAAAACCGATTTCATCTTATTCAAGACTTTGTTTTTGTTTCATTTAGAGGTTATTCAAAAGTCTTTTGTACTGCACTTTCCTACTGTGGTGTCTGGTGGATAATATGCTCTTAAAACGCTTGTATGGAATGTCTGAACACATCACCGTGGGCATATTTTGTTTTTAGTTAAGGAAACCAGGCCTTCACTTAAGAAGGTAGCAGTTTCAGGAGCAATTGGAAGCCTGGGAAGGACTGTGGTTGTGAGAGGGTCTGCAGCCCCATGATTGATGCCTCGTGTCCTTCATATATCAACATGTGATTCTTGTTGTCAAAGTGGATGGAGATACAGACATTATCCATACAGTAGAAGGAGGGGGAGGGGAATGAATAGATAGCAGCTAACCAGTTCCTCCATTGTACCATCCATGCCAACGTCATATCCACACAGGAAAAATGATCTTTACAGAGCTGTGGAACCAAGCTCAAGATACAGAGTACCATGGAACCTAGACTATTTGGCAGACAATTAAGGTTATAGGTATGCTTTGTCTCCTGAAGAAATTAATGCTTTGTTTTATCTATACAAAAAAAAAAAAAACCGTGGAGTAAAAGTCAATGACTGTGAGAGGCTGACTATGGTAGGCTCTTACCTTGTTTACTTATTATGAAAGCTAATGCTATTTTATTATTTTAATAGGCAGGTATAAGCCTCAAAGACTATACTTTATAATATATGCCAAGGTAGAGAAAGGCCTAGTCAACAAAATATTAAAAAATATTGAGTTTATTAATTTCAAATTGGTCTTAAATTTTTACAAAAGCCTAGGGTTTCCCTGTAGCTACACAATAACGAGACAGAAACACACTGCACAGTCATCAAATGCTCCTAGGAAAAGCCACGTGAGTGAATATTAATGTTAGCATCATTTAGAAGGAGTGAAAGCAGAAAAAATACTCTCGGCTTTTACTTTGAACTATGTGTATTCATCGTTTAGATGAATTAGATGTTTATTAAATGAATCGTCTTTCATGATATTCAGTTTCAGTTTCAACCATTTTCTTCTATCTTTAATTTGGTTTCATTTATTTGTTCCTTTAATTTTATTAGTTCTTCAGTGGTTTCAATACAATATTCATATTCACACTCTTCCCTCAACTCTTTCCAATTATACCATCCCTACCCACCCAACTTTATATCTTTCTTTTAAAAAAACATCAAGACCAATTTGTATTCCTCAAATATTATTGCATGTGTGGTCTTCACTGGATCATGGCTGACTTAACCAGGGACTATACTCTTAAAGAAAACTGTCTTTCCTTCTCCCAGAATCTAAAAGATGCCAATAGCCCTGTGGTTAGGGTGTGACTCACAGTCAGATGCCCCTCCTCATGCTGGGATCTGGTCTTGCTTGGGTTTACACAGATTTTTTTTCGTAAGCTTTTACAATCACTGTGAGTTTATACGTGCATATGCCCTACTGTTTCCTGACGATACTACTTCCTTGTAATCATCTACTCTTATTTTATATATATATATATATATATATATATATATATATATATAAATATTAGAATATATTATATATGTTTTATGTTATATATAAAGTATATATTATAGATGTGTGTGTGTGTGTGTAAAACAATTTAAAAAGAGGCCATGAATTTGAAAGTGAGTTAGGGAATGCATAGAAAGAGAAGAAGGGGAACATGATGTAACTATTTTACAATTTCAAAATTGTCCTCTCTCTCTCTCTCTCTCTCTCTCTGTGAATATATATATATATATATATATATATATATATATATATATATATATATATGCATGCATTTTAGGAATCTTCAAAATTGTAGGTTATCATACATCTTTTTCAAAAGCTCTTTAGTCACCACATTCAGAATTACTAGGATAAAAATTATGATAAGTGCTGGCATGATTACTCACAGATGCTGGTAACAGAAATCGAGGCAGTCACTATAGAAATCAGTATGGAGGTTCCTCAAAATGCTAAAAATAGAAATGCCATATGATGCAGCCATACCCCTCCTGGGTGGACATCCAAAAGGCCCCGTATCCTACTGGAGAGATACCTGTATGTCTCTGTTCTTGGCCGTTGTACTCACAGCAGCCAGGAAATGAGAACAGCCACAATGGCCATCCCCTAATGAGCGGGTACGGATATATATTTACAAAGTTGAATATTATTCAGCTACTACGAAGGTGAAATTACAATCGTCACAAGTAAATGGACGGAGGTGGAAGTAACCATTCTGAGCAAAGAAACCCTAACCCAGGGATACAAACACCCCGTGTTTTCTCTCATCTGTAGATGTTAGTTTTGAATCTTCAGAGACGTATCTTTTATTTAGAATACCCCAAACCGTCAGGAAATTACCAAGGAGCCGTGGGGAACGGGTCTCACTGGAGGGGAGACAGAACATGCTGTGCAAAGGGCTAAAGGGACAGGATGGGAAGGGAAAGTTTACCCCGAGGTTGCTGCACAAGGCGCAGGGCAAAGGAGGGAGTATGGGGAGGGATAGGTCACATGGTTTGGTTTCCTTTTATCTCGTCTTTAAAAATAATCTTCATTTTCACTGTTCTTTACACCATGACTCTTAAAATTTATTTTTATACTCCAAAGGATGCTTATCTAGAATTTATAACTTTAAATTCACGGTATTAACCCCCTCCCCTCAAAAAAGCTTAATAGAGCGTATTTTATATGCCTGGCTTTGGAAGATTGCTTTCAAAGTCAAACGCAGTGTTGCTTTCAGGTGATGGGACGCCGTGCCAGGCTGTACTTAGGCTCAGAGCCTACAGTGAAGGCAGAGAGCTTTCTTAGACAATAAAGTGAGAACACATGGCGGTCTTCCGCAGGAAGCGAGAGGTGCTAGGCAGGCAAGAAGAGCTTTAGGAACACGACGGTGTGTTCCATAGTAGCTTCTTTGCCGTGACGTGAGATCTTCTGGTCTGAAACTTGAGGACCATCTGCCCACTTTACATGTGTCTTATATGAATATTCAGGGTAAAATGAAGTGGAAGTTTAACAGCTAATTTCTGTGTCCGCGTCTAAGCAAACCTATAGGAAAGGGAATATTTATGTTGGATATGGCAGGTTTGAAATTTGTAAATAGATTTTCAGGGTAGGGTCAGGAACCCTAAATAGTCAGGAGTCATGAGATTCTGTGGAATTCTCAGAAGCCTTGTAGGACATTAGCGTTTTCATAGAATTTGGGATGGTTGGATGGAATTCTCTAATGCAGAAGCCATAGTTTATACTCGTTTCTCTTATTACAACAATAAAGATTTAGGTCATTAAAACCTCAATACAAATATATTTCATTCAGAATCCTGCCACACCATAATTAACATAGTTTTTGTTCATGTTTTCTTTTATTCCACGATTACACATAATTATTAACCACAGAATTCTCACTTGCCAATAGGATAAAAACCAACCTTCAATTTCAATCAAAAGCATAAAGCTGTGTTTGTTGCTTATTTAGGAATGGGTAGAATATACATGTCACACACTTTATTAGACAAAAGAGGGCTGCTACGATCATTAGGCTCCTGATAGAGTGTCCTGCAGTGATTGTTAGACTCTGGGAAGAGTAAGTCCCTTGTATGGACTTCCCTTGTAAACACATGGTTCTTAAGATGAGAACGCCGTTGATTGATGAACTCTCAGAATGTGTTCTTTGCCGTAGCTGGCTTTTTGAAGTTTGCATCGTTCTATCTGGTTGACCTGCAAATGTGCATTCTCTGAAGTGTACCACCATCCTTCATGAGAAATCCATTCTGACGTCTTGCAGAGCTGCCATTAATTAAGTAAGCACTGTTAAAAAATAGTGCAGGTGGCTATATATGCTACCATTGTTACAGAAAAAATTGATTGTCTCCAAGAAACATGGAGACATTCTGAGCACAGGCTACTTGAAATAATCATATGAGAAAAACTACTTGAGGGCGATGAGGAAGTGTGCCAAGGAGCAGTCTCCACCAGGAAGAGCAGGAATAAAGATAGGCTTCTCATTAAGTCATCTGATAAGAAATACCATGGAAGGTATCAAACGGTAAAATGAACGTAGGAAGTTTCTACCAACGGAAAATAGTACAAATACACTACACGTAAATTATTAAAGTTGTAAAAGATAACCTATTTCTTGCTTTATATAAAAATTCATAACATTTTGTGTTTTTATGGAGCCATATGTATTTGAGATAAGGATTCACTACATAGCTCAGGATCGGCCTTGATTTCAAGGTCTACCCGTCTCAGCCTCCCAAGAGACTGGGATGTTATTACCGTGTCCATTGCTATAATCATAACTGTTATCACTTTTCATATTAGTTCACATGGTTGGTTTTTTTCTAAAAACATACTCTGTTGGGGAATTTTATGATCTTTGTTTTATGTTAATATTTTTGTTTTGTACCATCTCTTTCTATTTCAAATTTTACTCTTTATCAATTCTAGGATGATCCATAACTTTTTCTTGGTTCTCATCTTCTTCAGTTATCCTGTCTACTGCAGTTTCAAGTTTCTCCCCCTCCTCCTTCTCCCCCTCCTCCCCCCCTCCTCCTCCTCCTTCTCCTCTTCTTCTTCTTTCTCCTCCTCTTCTTCTTTCTTTTTTAGAGTAGGCTTCTCATTCTGCAATGTTGGTTTTTCCTTTCTCTACTTCCAACCTTCTATTATTCCATAACTTAATAACTGCATTCTTCTCTTCCTCTCACTACATTTTCCTGAAAGGGCTCTTCATTTTCTTCTTGAGAAATATGCCAGTGAACAGACCTTGGCTTGCTCACATGATGTTTGTGTGCCCTGTTCTGTCACTCATGGAGAACTGATTGCTACACTATCAACAGATGACTCACCCCAGTGTCACCCTTGAGAGAAAGCTTCAATTTCAAGATGAGACAGAATAATAAACGATCCCCATCTCTTCCATTTATTGGATGACTCGACATTTCCTGCCTAATTCACACTTGATAAGAACCCTGTTTTAACAGATAGCTATGGCACAGTGAACTTATAAATGGAAAATATAGAGCACACCCTTTATATACAGGAGAAATCATAAACAAGATAAATCTTGATTGTGTTTATTTCCTGTTTTCTATTACCATATTGTATTCCTGAGGAACTTACGAGACTCAGTATCAAGCAGGTTCTGTCACTACCTGGCTCTTTTTACTTAAGCCAGGTTAACTAATTCTTCTCATCTGAGAATAATAACCCAAACTGAAAGACAATTAATGGTAAAAGAGGTGTGTCATAATTAAACCACTAAGCATCATTGCCTGCCCGCATGCTAGGCCTGTGCGGCAAGTTAGTAGCTAGGTTCAGGTTTTATAAACACGTAGCTGGGAGTAATATTCTCACTATTTATCTGAGCCAAGGATATGCAGCTTGGAGAGGGAGAGGCTAGAATTGGAGTCCTCTAACTCAACACTCCATATCCAGAGCCCTACACAGGACTAATAACTGCAGGTCTGTTTATTTCCTGGTCACTAGAAATGATGATTGGCCATTACTGGAACCAGGTTCCCTCAAGACTGAGTTCTTTTTCAGAGCCTTCTATTAAGCATCCTCAGAGTGTTATACAGTTATATCCTACTTACACTCACTTGAGATTCAGATAGCTTTCTTTCATATATAAATAATTTACACTTTTGTGGTTTTACTGTCAAACTCCATATTAACAACAACACAATGCCAGAGAGATGGTTTAGTGGTTAACAGCACTTGCTTTACTTGTGACTCAGGTTCTGGGTTCAGTCTTCAGCATCCTCACGGTGGCTCACAATATGATTAAAATTAAGAAGCAAAATAAATTATTACTCCAAAAGATCCTAACTCAACTACTGAATTCTAAGACAGGGAAGTAGGCAAGATGTTGGGTAAAGACTTCAGAATCTCACAAGTAAAAATGATCCATGAACACAAAGAAAACACTGACAGGGACAGAAGTTCATTCTGAGACCATTGAGGAAAGGCAGAAAGAGAAGGCCATCAGCAAAACAGACAAACAACATTTAAAAATACAAACAGACATGACCAGAGAAGAACCAGTCTTGATAAGAGACAGTCAATAGAAAATAGAAAACAAAGAAATATTACTAAGAGCCATAAAGGAGCCAGGTGTGCTGCCTCGTGCCTTTAATCACAGTACTTAAGTCCCAGGTAGATCTCTGAGTTTGAGGACAGCCAGGGCTACATAGAGAAAGTCTGTTTTGAAAAACCAAAAAAAGAAAGAAAAGAAAAGAAAAGGAAATGAAATGAAAGGAAAGGAAAGGAAAGGAAAGGAAAGGAAAGGAAAGGAAAGGAAAGGAAAGGAAAGGAAAGGAAAGGAAAGATACCAATTCATCAACAGAGGCAAATGCCTAAGAATATCAAATCTCTCAATAGCAACACTTAAAACAGGAGAAGCATGAGCAATACATCTCAAGCCCTGAAAGCCCACAAATACCAACTAAAATTGCTGTATCTAGGAAACCTAAAAGCATATTTCAAGACAAGCACAAAGACAAGCACAAACCAAAGCAGTTCCTGATCATCAAAGTAGCAGTAAATGTAATAGAGGAGAAAGACATTCTCAATCACAAGAGCTGAGGAAAACATTTTCATGAGAGTCCTTAATAAACAGAAGAGACTTAGAAGGCGTCCGCCCATCACCATCTGTGAAAGCCGTCAATCACATGATACAGGGAAGTAAGATGTTTATCCTTCAGTGTCAACTTGATTAAATCTCAATTAAGAGACTTATTTTCAGGTGGGTCTATGAAAGTGTTTACTGGAAAGAGTAACTTAAGGAGTGACGAACTTTTCCCAGAGCAGGTGGCACCTTCCCAAAAGTCATTCAGATAGTAAAAGGTGCTGGGGAGCCACTGTTGCTTTTGCCTGGCTGCCTTTCCCCTTTGCTGGGAGGTGTAGCTACTTTGTTGATGCCGCAGATACTACCATCCTTTTCTTCCATTGAAATCTTGCTTCTTCATCCTTCTAAGGTGTCTACCAGGGAATCCTCCAGGCCTTTCGCAGCAGAGTAGAACTGCTGAGACACCACTCTTTGTCACTGAGAAGCTACTAGGTTTTCATTCTTTGCAATGTGCAATAATTGTTGGAATACCGAGTATGTATCGTATAAGCCTATCTAATATATTGTTTTAATATATGTATGTATGTATGTGTGTATACATATATATACACACACATATATATACGTGTGTGTTATGTGTGGTGTTATTCATATATATATGATATATATAACCAATATATGAGATATATATATATGTATATGTGTGTGTGTGTATATATATATAATGTGTATTTATATATATATATAAAACCAATAGTCCAACCAAGAAAATGACAAATTAATAGGAATTAATGAACTTTTAAGTAATAATTTTTACATACAAAAGGCCCTAACTCTCATGAAGAAATTCACCCTAGATTCTCCAGAGTCTGACCCAAGAAATGGGATGGAATCATAAAAGATTATATTGAGTGATCTATCTCTCATTGGAGGCTCCTAGCTCCAAATTTTCAGACGTAAGTGCAGTTTTCACCCCTACCTAGGAAACTTCTCTTTGCAACAGACAGAGGCCATTACAGAAAGTCACAGGGAATAATAATGTAGCGCTGTGGAGCCCAGTCCTAACGGTGATATTTACAAAACAACTCTGAACACAAGGCTCACAAAACATTGAGTAAGAGAAGGTAGAAAAATTTTAAGAGCCAGAGAATCAGAGAGTTTACTAAGAGACATAGTCTCCTAGAAAATGTCAGAAGTAATGTAATGTCCTAATAATGTCAGAAGCTACACCCATAAAGTCTTGCCAATAGGACTGTGTAAACACGAGCTAAACAAGAATGGCAATAGTCATGCGAGGTGAATGGGGGAGAAACCACTAGGCCTCACCCTACACAAACAACTGCATTCAGCTAAACGATGCTGAGAATGAGAGAAATCATTTTTTCCCAGGGATCTGAACACCAATTGGTTATGCAATAGCAGATGGTTAACCTCAAGATTCCATTTAAGTAACATCATACACACCGAGCATGCTGTATTTAAGAATATATGTGTGTACATATACATTGATGCATGTAAGAGCAGTTAATAAAACAGAGGACATGCATGTGAGCAAGAACAAGGCAGGATATCTAGGAGTTTGGACGGAGGAAATGGAAGGGGGAACTGATGTAATTCTAATCTCTAAAATATAAGAAATTATTTTTTAAAATAATTTTTAATTTTAATCTGGCGAACTGATTTATAAAAAGCAACCGTCCTTTGTTTCTAAGAAATAGACTTCACTGATGAAAACTCTAAGAGTCAAAGTATGGAAATCAAGACACCGGGTGCCAAAGACAAGCTAGTACAAGCTGATATAGAGAGTAATTAATCAAGAAGGTGTAACAACTGTGAATATGTATGGGTAGTATGGCTGAGTTCCCAATTTTTATGAAATAAGTATTAATGGACATTAAAAAAAAGTCAGATAGGTCCAGATACTATTCTAGTTGAGACTTCAATAACTTACTTTAATTTTTAGATACATCATACAAAGTCATCCAACAAAGAAACATCTCTACTTACAGTACCTACTTATAGTACTTGCGTTAAGTAATACAGGTATCTGGAACTGGAATCAAAAGCCTTAATGTTTTTGATCCCATGATGCTATATGGGCACACCTTTAAAAGATCACTGTGGCTTCACCTGAAAACAGGAGCTGAGGGAGCAGGAATGATATAGGGGCGATGACAGCTGTGGTAGACAGTTCCTAGGGCAGCCCTCAGCTATTCTTGGCTCTACTGTTTAGCGTAGCATCTCCTTCCTTAGATGTTACCAGGTCCTGATCAGCAAAATGTAGGAAAAACAAGGAAGTGCCTCCCCCAACCCATGGTTTTGTCAGAAGGCAAGGGATGGCCATTTCTCCTGTTCCCTTGGCATAACTTCATCTTGGCAGCAGTGTACCTGAAGAGATCGACTTTCAAGATAGCATGCTGGAGAGTCCCTGCGATGAGAGTCATCAGCCTGGGTTACTAAGGGTGGATTTTTAAGAAGTGAAAAACATGAGGGCGTTTGACAGGAAACTTCTCAAGCCAGCCACAGATGAGGCGACTTCAGAAAGACCTAGCCACAACTGGAAACTGAAGCCGTGAAACTGAGGTGCATGATCTAGTAAAACTATGCCCTGGTTTGCGATGGTAACAGTGTGAGATGAGTGTGTGTGGTTTAAAGTAACAATGATAAATGGGAAGAGGAAGAGGCACGAGGGTTATCCCAATATTCAGGAGGCTGGGGTAGGAAGAGAGTGGGGTTAAGGACATCATTTCCTGCTCCTAAAAATTATAACAGAAGAGAAGAAAGAGGGAGAGAGGCAATGAAGAGGCTTTAAAAGCACTTTAAATAACAGCTAGCTCCTTAGCCTACATGAGCCAGCTGAGAGAACTTACTGAGAAGAAAACCTCCAGACAATGCCCAGGGGTTTCTCATTTCACTTTAGGAATTCCAAGTTATAACTTATGGCTCCTGAGACAGCTTGTGTGATAATTTATATCTATTCTGCAAACAGTAGGAAAGGAATAAGATATAAATTATTTCATAGACAGCATTGTCAGTGGTAAGCTTGATACATCTGTTAAGTGTCTGGAGCAAATGCATGTGCCCGAGGAGCTTAGTGAGTAAGTGGACTCAGGGTGTCCACATCGTGGGGAAGGGGAAATGTTTCTAAATGAATAAGACGGAAGATCCATGAAGCATGATGGGAAAATGAGAGTGTCATCATTTACCCCACTGGCTGTCTTCCCTGCCCACCATCCATCCTGCCAGTCTCAGTAACACAGTGTCTGTGCATCTAAGAATTGCTTTTCAAAATCAGATAGACACCTGTTCCCTTGTGGAAACACCCTTAGGAGGTGTTGGTTGGTAGACACTAAAGAAATGTAGAATTAACGCAATCAATAAGCCTGGGAAAAGCCCAGACACTTCAGGCCATTCAATAATCAATATCCAATCCACTCCACACATTTTTCTTAAGTACTTTATACAGTTTTAGTTAGATGCCATGACTATCTTCAAATACACTGTGATAACAGAAGTGATCATTATCCTGCCATTGTACCCTTGTCTCTGACATGGTGTGCATGTGCAGGGGTTGGGGTTGGGACAGGATGTCTTGGTAGATACCATCAGCCTCAATGTGTTGGTTTGATGACTCCAGTAGACCATTATGCATGTGATAGTGTTGTGCCTGGTCCCTGGTTTATGCGGAGCTCTTGGAAATTTGATTCACTATGCATTTTTTCTTCTAAGCTCCCTACTATAAATTTGAAGTCTATACCATTTATATTAAGCTGGGACTAATTGATCATCATCAAAAAAGTCCTAAATGACTTTCCAAGGATCAGCTGTCTAACATTCAGCCAATCATCGTGTTGAGAAAGGGCTTCATTCTCCTGCCTCTCCTCTTCTTTCCTTCCTGTTCTGTATTTATATTTTAAGTGGCTGTCGCACTAAAGGAAAGAGGTGCAGCCTGCAGGAGCAGGGACATCACGTGCCTCTCCCCACACTCAGTAGCCCTGCATTGCAAATCCTTGCTGATCATAAGTACCATTATTCAGCTGCAATGAGTACTCCCACGTTTGCTGCAGGTTTCTCTCTCTGAGGAGGTTTGCAAAGACCATTTCCGTCCCCCCAATTCTAGACGTATGGGCATGCCCAGGACACGCATGACTGATCACATGTGTCTGGATGCCTAACATAGTCCAGCTTTCATAGGTTTACCCGCAGATTCCTCAGGGACTTACTCCCACAAACCCTCCTAAAAAAATCAAGGTTGAGAAAGTTACATTATTGCTTTGAAGGTATCACAGAAACAGACATAAGTCATTTTTCTTCTCTGTTATATAGAAAACTCATTCCCTAGTCCCATATAAATGTGGCAATTCCCTAGAAGAATTGAGGAAGAAAAAGAGAGAGAGAGAAAGAGAGAGAGAGAGAGAATTATTACATGTGTCGTGTTATTTTTTCTATTACCACACCCTTATGAAGAGCTATTATATTATACTCTGTTTCTCATATGAATAACTTTTAAAGCTAGAGATTTGCCCAAGCCTTTACCTGAAATCCACAAAACAAAAAGAGCCATTAAGCAATGCTTCCTCCCTGTACCCTCCCTACAAGAGCCCTGTTACCTGATATAGTTTCCCCACCCTTACATGACATCAGTTGGTTTCAGAACAAATATAAAAATCTTTTTATGTTATGTACTAAGTTTTGATAAATACCGATACTTTCTGTATGATCATGATTCTTCCTTTATTAACTTTAGATGTTAAAATACTTTTATCTAATGTACCACAGGTAAAAGTAGCTGGACGGGTGGTATGCCCCTGTAACCCGAATAATTCCAATGTGTAGACAGAATGATCTTTGGATTGAGACTAGACTAAGCTCTAGACACTATCAGAAAAAAACAAATGAACAAACAAAGCCCTTAATGGAATATATATCTATATGTGTGTATATATAGATATATATGTGTATGAATGTAAATATGTATATCTCTCTGTGTGCATATGTATTCATATGTGTATATGTGTATATATGAATATTATATATATATATACATACTTAGCATGATTTTAAACACTGAGAAATGGAAAAATGTCCCAAGAATTTACATTCAGCTGCCCTTCTCCTATCTCTCCTCTCTTTGTCTATCTCTTGAGTGTGAATTATCTCTGGGTTTGTTGGTGCATTCTCTCAGAGTCACCATTTGGTGATACCCACGTTGAGTTCTACCGTAGAGAGTGCATAGCGTAGAGTGTGCCTTCAGTATTTCTTCACAGCAAGGCTGTAAAGATGGAAGGACATAACTTGGCAGCCTGTCATTTGAATTTTCATTGTGTATGTCTTAGTGATTTGGACATAATCATTTCTTTTATGATTAAATATTCCATGATATGTCTTGTGGTACTATAATAGAAGTTGTGCTCAAGTTTATATTAATTTCTGTGAGCAGTTTTAAAACATAGTTAAGCTGAATTGCCCGGAGCAAAATTCTATTTTTGGGCTCCTATTGTAAAAATCAAGATAAATGTAGAAAAGTCATTTTCTTTGGTTCAGGGTACTTTTATTAGAGTCTCGAGTGGCGTGTGTGTGTGTGTGTGTGTGTGTGTGTGTGTGTGTGTGTGTGTGTTGTAGTCTAGACTATGATTGTGTGTACATATACTGCATATTGATATAAAATTCATGTCTTAAAGTCGTTCATAGTGAAAAATCAAATGTCATTGCCAAGAAACAGCACACGAATAAGGACTAGAAAAAGCCCTTCTCATGGCTGAATACTGTAGCAGTAGATGGAGATGTGGATGTAGATGTGGATTCACCAGATGTAGACATTGGTTCAGGACAAGGACAGTTTATTCTTTTGTCTAATTAAATCACTGGTTCTTGCCCGGAGCCCTGGAACCCTTAGAGCATTTTCTCCTCTTTACAATCTAGTCTTAATCCTTGAACTGGGAGGCTTCAGCCTTCCACAATCTAGAACATTTAAACTGCTAGCCTGCACCTAGAAGGCTCACCCTTAGCCTTCTGAGACCTACTACTGACGGAACCATTCTGACTAGCTCCTTCTGAACTCTGATTCCTTGTTCAACTGACTCCAGCCTGTTGCTCCACTGACTCTTTATTCTGTTTCTTAACTGGCTGTTCAATTGACTCTTTTTGTTTGTTTTGTTTTATTTTTCAAGACAAGGTTTCCTTGTTGTACCTCCCTCTGTCCTAGAACTCACTCTGTACAACATGCTGGCCTTGAACTCAGAGATCTGCCTGCCTCTGCCTCCCAGGTGCTGGAATTAAAGGTGTATTCCACTACTGCCAGGCCAACTGACTCTTATTAACTGACTGTGTTAACTGAGTCACTCTGTCTATCCTGAACTGACTCAATTAACTAACCCTTCTGGCTCTAACTCCTCTGTAACTCTCCTTAACTGCTGAGAGTTGGGCATCTCCTTACTCTGCCATTCATTCTGACTCATCTCAGATGTCACTTCCTGTGTGATTCTGACTCCTTCTAAGTTCTGTTTCCTATGTCTGCTTCCACTGTTTTTTCTAGGGATTAAAGGAGTGGACCTTTAGTCCAATTACTGGGATTAAAGGTGTTTGCCACAAAAGCTTTCTGAATACTGGATTAAAGGTGTGATTACATTCCATCCAGACCACAGTGGCCTCTGAATGTAGACCCTGGAATCTCAGCTTTCACGCAGTGCTATTCTACAGAATTCAAACCCTTTGATTTCTGTGGTGGTTGATTTAAAACAACTCAGGTTATGAAGACTCAACTTAGCAAAGGAAACTATCATTGCCTAAAGTGATTGTAACATCTAAGCAGCCAATGTTGGGCTTGTTGTTGCTGTTGTCATTAGTAATACAAATGTTTCTTAAACCACATCCAGTAAATGTAAGATTCAGATCTCAGCTATAAAAGTTTGCTGATGAGGAATGCTAAACAAAGTTATTAACTAACTAGCTGTCTTCATTTCTAACATAAATTTGATACCAAACCCCCTAATTTTCTTAGGCATTGGACAGAATTAAAAGACATAATTAAGACAGTGAACTTTGTACCTCACATTGCAGTAACTGCCAACAGTTGAGCCAACATTTATACATATGACTTAGAATTGTCTTGCTCATTTTTGCTGGTTATGAATGTTTGCATGATGAATACTTTGTTAAAATTATTTTCAATACCATCATCTTTCCAAGTAGAAAGTGAGCTTTGCTTTATTGTTAGTGAGATGTTCTTTGGAAGGAATTCTATTCTTCTGAATTTTGGGTCAAAATAAATGTTTTTTATAGAATATTAACAGCTGAACAAAGTAAGATCAAAATGGGATTTTAGACTAACAAGTTTGCCTTACTTTTCTGTATCCTAAGAAGGAAAACAAAGAAGATAGAACATTGACAAGATTTTTGGACACGTGAATTTTTAATGAGTTAAAATGGAAATATAAAAGCAGAAGTATTTACACATAAAAAATTCATTGTAGAATTCAGATTTTTTTTTTGATGTCCTTCTCTATATAGTTCCTTAAAATACATTTCTTCTTCTAGTCCCCAAATTAGTTACCTGTAAGAATAATACCAATCCCAGAAAGCATTGAACATTTATTATGTAGTATTCATGGAATTGTTACAATGATATATAAGGCAACAGAGAACAACAGCAACTTTAAAATAGAGCAATAGAAGTCCAACAAAGTAGATTAATTTTTCAAAATTCCACAAAATAATAGAATTAAAAGCAGGACTAACTGGCTCTCGAGACCATGTTTGTAGCCATTATGTAATCATGCTCCACCTCCTTGAGATGTATCCAGTCTAAATTGCTATAAGTCCTTACTGGTTTCTTTCCAGAAAAGAAAAGAAAACAAAACAAAACAAACCTGTTTTGTGAGTCCAACTTCAACTCATTTATCTCTGGTCCACAATAGAGTGTCAATAACTTCCTGACAAATTCAAATTGCATGCCTTTTCAAAAAGACAGAGTCACTCTATTGTGGGTGCAGCCTGTTACAAAGCTAACAGATAATATTTTGCCTCAGTAGAAATCAGTACAAGGTTTTGACTTTATTGAACATATCTAATAATGAAAGTCAGTGTGGAATAGGAAATAGTATTTGTGTATTCTCGCTGTATTCTATTTATTAATACAAAAGCTCAGATATCTGTATTCAATCAAAAGTAAGCATGTGGATGGTAAATGTGTGTGTGTGTGTGTGTGTGTGTGTGTGTGTGTGTGTGTGTGTGTCTTAATACAGATATGTCTTTGGCTACTTATTCTTTTGGAAAGCATTGTAGCCACAGACAATATTCTGTTAGTGTTATAAATGAATGAGTACCACTCATATTAATTCCAGGGAAGGTTTTAATAAAACAATGTCAGAATCTATACATTAACACCACTACTCAAACTGCTTGAAGCTTGAGACACCAGTTGTAAGCCAATCTAATTAATTCTGCTCATCATTCAACTTTAGGGCAAATACTGACCATAGGTGATATTAAAAGATTATGAATACTAAGTATGATTTGTAAGGATGTGCCCAGAAAAGGTAGAACTCTGCTGTTCTGTATGCTGTGTTGTGCAGGATGCTGACAGGAAAGGCTTGAGGCGGAGGAGAAAGAGTCCTCACAGTTAATGAGTGAGAATTTGAGTTCTGAGATCAGTAAGCACATATTTATCATGAACTTATTAATTCAAGGCTGTGAGGTATTGTAAGGTATCAGAACCATGAGACACATTGTCTTTCTTCAAAGATGTAAAGATATCTTCACTTTTCTCTCCTGTACAACTCCTAAATCCTTTATACATGTGCTAATATACATATTTAGAAGACTGTAATGACCTTTCTGTATTCTACTACAGTTTCCAGACAATTTATATAGGAACATATAATTTTAGCCAAATATGTTTCTTAATGCTAAGGCTAGAATCACATTAATTCCTTGATATCCAAGCAATAACTTTCCTATTGAAAGCATAAAGCGTGGGATAGGGAAATTACTCAATGTTAAGAGTGCTTTGTTAATATGCCAGATACCCTGGATTTGAACACACACACACACACACACACACACACACACACACTAGTTGTTTTGTCAAGTGGGTGCTAAGTGCATATCAAATTGGCTTCTAAGCACTCATATTTATTCCCAGAGATTACAAGGGCTATTACCTTGACCAGTCATCCAAGGAGATGACATTTGTGAGGTACGCAAGGATTCCCATAGAAATCATTTCTGTATAGCCAACCTCCCTGGGATAATTGACTTTGCCTGTGGTACAGTGACTCAATGCTCAGTTATAGATTGAGAAAAATGATCAGACATCTACATCATTCCCTCCAAGATTCACAGATCATCATGGAAGAGAGAGCAGACAGAATTTATGATAGAGGGCATAGAATTTTTTATAGCTATTTCCTTCAAATTGAAACGTTCCCTCCTGGAGTGAGGCTCAGGAAGTATATGAAACTCACAAGACTAAGAAAATTTCTGAAATTACAAGATCTAAAAACCCCGTTCCCAAAGTTATACCAACAGTAACAACTACTGGACAGAGGAGATATTCCACTTGGCTGAACCACCCACAAGTTGTGCGGGGAGCTTCAGGGATACAGCTTTTAGAAGTCATTGCCCATGTTGGGGTGGATTTTTCAGTGACACAGCTGCCTTTCTGTTACCCATGTCCCTGAAAGATAACTCCTCATCTGAATACTGGAAATAATACTAGGTGACATTGTTCACTGGTCAGCAGTGAATGCCACCCACCAGACAGGATGAGTAACATTTGTTAATGTTTCTGATTAAAAGAGACACAATGCAATGGTAAACTGATAGCAAACAGAGAGATGACAATTTCAAGACGTTCATGCCCCTTCTTGATTGACAGGGTACCAAGGGTTTTCTCATATACAACTAGTTTGTTTTTTTTTTTAATTTTCTCTTGGTATTTCCACATCTTGTAGATAAAAGTATTTAACATATTAGATGAATGACAAATGAATTCAGTTAATCAAGGAAACCTACGTTTTCTACATCTGTTTTCTCTTTTAAAATAGATGCCATGTTTCAAGAATACTTCAGCTTAGTTTGCAGATTGTGTAAGTAAAGTATCAAGCAGAAAGTCAACAGGACCTTGACTCCAAGAAGGCAGAGTCAGTCTGTAAATTCATCAACTGCTTATTGATCACCTTCAATGCAGAAAATGCAAATCTCAATTTCCATTCTTTAAAACATTGGCCAATGGCTAGAAACAAACATTATACATGCTAGGCAGCAGGAATTTTGCCTTGTACGCTATTTTTACAAAGGATATTTTTTTCCTTTATAAAGATCAAATACTTAAAATTTGGGATGCATTATATAATGAAAATTTCATCAGACATTCAGTTACATTTGAATGGGGAAAGAAGTTTTGTTGTGTTTATTTTTATTTAATGATCACCAATTCTGTGTGTGATGTCCACTGGAGGAGGAGTTAGACCCGTAAAGAAAACTGAGTCTCTCTCTTAGGAGCCATCGACTTCACATAGCGCCTCAGTTAGAGGCATAGATGACTGAAGGTCTGGCTTTATCTTGTTAGGCAACCCCAGGAGCTGTGTGTTTACAAGTGCAGTGGTTCTGTCATGGGTAGAAGACAGTTTTGTTCCAATTCCCTAATCTCTGGCTTTACACACACACACACACACACACACACACACACATACATACATATATTTGCCCCTCTTCCATGATGATTCCTGAGCTTTGGAGTGGGATGTGATCTACATGTCCAAGTTTTGGTTGAGTACATCACAATCTCTCCCTCCCCACTTCTCTCTCAGAACATTTATGAGTCTTTGCATTCACTACCATCCATTGACTGAAAAATCTCCTCTGATGAGGCCTGGGATTGGCACTTATGTGTGGATACAGGGGGTTGGATTTACAGGGCAGTTAGATAATGCCCATTAGCAAATTATAGTAGATTATCCCCTGGGGTCTGGGATCTCCCTTGCCATGGATTCTTGGCTAGATTTGCAGCACCAAGCACGTGTTTCCCCCCTGCTGTGTGGGCTTTAAATACAACCAGAAATGTCTTCTCCTGTTACCTTAAGGCCATTGTTACCTCACCAGCACAGTTCCCCACACCAGGCAGTATTTCACAGGGTTCACAGGTGGGTAAGACTGTCATTGAGGTTTTTTCCCCCAGCAGCCTCCATGGCCCCTCCCAGTAACTGTGAGAACTAACCAACTGGAAGAAGATGTCCTGGACAACACCAATTTGAATCCTCCATGTACTGTGACCAATGTGTGTGGCTCCTTCAGTAATGGAGTCTATAATGAAATTCCTGTTGGTAACCAAGAGCAACGGTAGTATCTTGTAGTTTCCGGAATCTAGAATACTTCTGGTCAACAGCTCTAGGGAAAGTACCCCACACTTCATGCTGAGCCTTTTGTTTAGCAACGTCTGGGTTTAGAATGCCCAAAAGCTCAAGTGCAGGGTAACCCCAATTAAAGGCTCCCATCCCTCACCCCAGTTAACTGTACTTCCCAGTATTCTGATGCTTGCCTTTATATCACGTGTGTTTTAATTTCTCCCTCACTTTAAGGGAGAACTTTCCTCCCCCTTTCCATCAACGGCCTTTTATTATGTCAGCACCTGGGTTTTACAGGTGCTGAAAATGAAGCACACAATCTAAAGCTTGACATTAAGGTATACATCTGGGTGAGAACAAAAGGTATTTGTCATTCTGGGCCTGAGTTACTTCACTCAGTCTAACCTTTT
This sequence comes from Cricetomys ansorgei, assembly GCA_026225945.1. NCBI lineage: Eukaryota > Metazoa > Chordata > Mammalia > Rodentia > Nesomyidae > Cricetomys > Cricetomys ansorgei. Next base: position 41,610,938 of record JAMJFZ010000239.1, on the reverse strand, counting down.
CCAGCTCCATCAATTTACTTGCACATTTCCTTATTTAGTTTTTCTTTATTGCTTTAATATTCCATTTAACATAGATGTCACATTTTCATTAACCATTCTCCAGTGGATGGGCATGTGGGCTGTTCCCATGTCTTAGTTGTTGGGAATGGAGCACTCTATGAACACAGATGAGCATATGCCTGTGTAGTGGGAAACAGAGTCCTTTGGGTATGTGACCAGGAATGGTGGAGTTGGGTCATATGATGGATCTAGTTTTCTGAGGAATTCCCTCGGTGCCTGTACTTTGCTTTCCTACCGACTATGCCTGAGGGCTCCCCAGGCCCCACCCCCCTTACCAGCATGTACCGTCTTAATTTTAAACTTTTTATCTAGCATAAGATAAAAACCATAAAGTGACTTTAATTGATACTATTTTGAGAGCTAAGATTGGTGGATATTTTTGAAACCTTTTCTTTCCCATTCATCCTCTGAAAATTCCGTTCAGTTTCATAATCCATTTTTCATTGGGCTGTTTGTTTTCTTTGTGTGCCATTTGTTAAGTTCTTGCATACTTTCTAGATACTGATCTTCTGTCGGACGTGTCATTGGTGAATATTTTTTGTGCCTTTTCCTTTGCTGGCTCTTTACTTAATTAACTGTTCCCTTTGCACTACAGAAGCTTTCTAAGAAACTTTATGAAGCCCTATTGGTTGATTGATGATCGTATCTCTTTGATCACAGAAAGTCTTACTTAAGCATGTATCTATCCTAAAGGGCATTCTCCCTTCTTTCTTAGAGAACTTTCAAAGGGTTCAAGTATAGCACAGAGGTCTTTGATCCATTTGTAATTGATTTGTGTGCAAGGTGAGAGATAAGGATAAAGTTTCATTTTTTTTCTACATGTAAATATCTAGCTTTGCAAACACTTTGTTAAAGATACTGTCTTTTCTCCTGTGCAAATTTTTGACACCATTATCAACAATAAGTTGGCTGTAGGTGTGTGAACTTAGATCAGAGCCCTTAGTTCTATTCCACTAATCAATTTGACTGTCTTTGTTAGTGACATGCTAATTGTACTATTGTTACTTTACAATATAGCTTGAAATTAGGTATGCTGGATTCCTCTAGCAGTGTTTTTACTGTTTAGAATCATTTTGGCTCTTTGGCTCTCTCGGCTCTTTTGCACTTCCCTACCAATTTAAACTTTTTTTTTTTCAATTTCTGTAAAGAATTGTGTTGTAACATATTGCATAAGTTTATTTACAATTATGTTTGAAATGGTGTTTGCACTTTTGGGAGAAGGGCTGCCTAGACCTTGGTGTTTTGTATTGTCTGCAGGTGTTGGCTTTATGTAAAAGACATTTGATTCCTCATGATCTGCACATGCTATCAATAGAACATCTGAGGAGAAAATGTGTCAAAAAAAAATCCTGAGATCAGACAGTCCGAGTTCTGCTGTCCAGGATGGCACTTGCCAGGACCCTCTACTGAGGTATGGCAGGGTTTACATGTATATAAATGCCTCCTTGTCTTCTTTGCTTAGCAAAGACAGTAGATATCTACTACAAATGACACACCAACATGGCTGGCAGAAAGCAAAAAAGGCACAACATCACACCAGCTTCATGCAATGTGGAGACGAGGAAGAAGAGAAAGAAACTCCAGACATCACAGAGTCCAGTAAAATATGCTCAGGGTATTGGATCCCTTGGAGTTGGAGTGACAGGCAGTTGTAAGCCACCCCAAGTAGATTCTGGGAACCAAACACCTACCATTTGAAAGAGCAGCAAGCACTCGTAACCACTGACGCATCTCTCCAGGTTTGAGCAGTCTCTTTTATGTCCTGTGTTGGATGTAGAATTGCATAATACTTAAAACACCCCAACTTCTGTGTGTTAGTCAAGACATTTTTAATACAATGCACTTTTTTGCTCAATCCAAACAGATACAAATTTATTTTTTATTTTTTTGGATTATAATCGATTAATTATGCTTTTAAAATTACGTCAAAAAGCCTTATATTTCTAGCAAGTTTTACACAACACAGTTTGGAAACAATCTTTTACCTATTTCTTTCAACATACATTTCATTGTTACTGTTCATGTTTTTATAATACTATATTGATGATACAAATCCAGGCAACACCAATACTTTATCATCTCCTTAATATTACAATACTGCCTGTTCTGAGGTTCGCATCTCCTCTTCCACAAGGTAGAGAAAATGTTCCACAGTCAACTAAGATTTAGAAATATTACCTGCTGTGATCTCTAAGTTTCTTGCTTCGAACAAACAAAATATTCTGGTAAATATTATAAGGAGGATATTTGTCAAAAATATTTTGAGACGATTAAAAGGAAGTTTGAAAAGCAAATGTCACCCAGGTTATAAAGAATATTGTGTGCCTTGCTGGAAAAGCTTTTTCCAATTTTCTTCTCTTAGGCTGCCCACTTTGGTGGCAACGTAATGGACAGGATTAGAGATGTTCTTATACAATAATTTCAACAATAAAAATGAGCAATCTAAAAATGACTAGAAGTAATTATAATCATATTGGAACATAGAGAAATAAAATTTATTAGGGAGACATTTTAATCTGTAAAAATTTGCTGGATATATGCTGAGGGATTAGAATCCAGAATTAATTAAATTCAGGTATTTGATGAATGTCAGAATTACCCAATAAATCGAGGTGTATTAAAGGAAAGATCAGACATAAACAGATAGAATGGGGAATTTGCTTTTACATATATGGGCTCAAAGAAATCATTCTGTGTATGTTTGGCTGTAGAATAATCGAATTCAAGGAAAAACCTAGCCCACAGATCTATGCAAGCAAATAAATTATAATGAAAGTCACAGGGATGGAGGGAGTTCCGCAGAGGCACCAGTCAGGATGTGAAATAGAGTAACAAATAGCAGCCAGTGTTAAATGCTCGATACCTAAGTAACTTGACAGATTGAATGACATCAGAGTATATGGATATGGATAGTAAATGTAAAAAAACAAGAAGGAAGGATCAATTACCAGTGTTACTGAAAATAGTGAGTCATATAAATATATCAAACATTGTAAATTGGGCTTAGAAATGATTTACCAATCGCTAATGATCATGGCCAGCTTACTTTCAGTGAAGTAACAGAACAAACCCCAAATAAAGAGATTAGGTAAAAGCCAATGTATTTGAGATAGTACACAGATGTGATTGCTTCCAGAAACTTTACACTAATGGGAAGAACAATGATGATATAGCAAGAGTCAGAGAATCACTGAAATACAAACAAATGAATGGTTGGTTAATTCAGATTCCTGAACTGACATCATAAATATAGAAAGAATCATCTTTCACGATGACCGAAGCAATAATGGTGCTGATGAAAACCCATGTAAGCACGTTGTAATTTTATACATGAAATATTGAGAGTTTTTCATCTGCTAGATTGTATTTTCTCTTTGAAGTAAAAGGTAAACTATCCTGAGAATGAATGGAAGTTTAAACAATGGGGTTTAGGTTTAAGAGGACGACGGTATTGTTGGGGTTGACTTGGTTAAGTAACGGTGACATTATATTGGAGCATTATAATCCACGGTTGTCTTTGATTAAGGAAGAATTAGCTTTAAAAAGGAAAGCAGAGAGTCAGGTGTCAAGAATTCAGGAATTCTGATACACTGATACAGATGAAAGCAGATGGTGAAGTAGCAATAAAGAAGGTAATCAACCGAAATTGTAAAAGCGTCAAATCTTGGGTGATTTTCCCCCAAGGGCAGGGCATTAATGAGAGAAAGGCTGAGACAAGTGGGTTTTAGGACATTGAGGAGCCTCAAGAACAAGCAGCAGAGCGAAGGCAGGAGAACATAGGGTTACAGAGGCGTGGGGACATATGAGATGGAGTCCCAAGGGAAGGAGGAGCCCAGCAGAGGAAGGTCAAGATGAGAGCAAAGAGGGAGTAGAGTTTTGCTGGTGAACTGAGATAGCTTTGGAAGAGAACTCAAGCGTGATGCCGCCGAGTGAGATCAGGGTCTTGGGATTGCTGTGGAGAAGTGAGAGGGGAGCCCTTGCTAGGTCCTGACCACTCACAGACCTCTACCCCTCCATCCTCTGGTTGAAGGCTTTGCTTGGCAAATCCTGGCTAATTTCTTAAATTTAATTCATAACTCTAATCTTTCCGGTTTCAGATCCACTTTTCTTCATTCTCGTTTTGAATGAATCCTTTCTCCACCTCAGCTAGCAGCTCTCTGTAGGATTAGTCCAAACATGCCTATATTATAGAGGCATATTAGTGAGACGTTATTTTAATGATACTACTAGGAACAAGGACAGTAGCTTTTATACTTGGATAATTTATTCAAAAATTTGCCAAAATACTAAAATATTTTTAAATAAATAAAGCATGAGATAGAACAAAATGTAGAAATATGATAAATGAAATGAATCCCACTAAAATGTTCTAGACTACAGCCACGTTACTAGGTCTTAAATTTTCATCTGTATAATTTCTTCATATATTACCAATTAAACTATAGGTGAAGTTAGTCTATATTTAATCAAAGTACCTTCTTTCTGGCCATGAATTTTAAAAACACCCACAAGGTCCAGTTAACAAGAATAACATCCAGGAGGGGCATGAGATACATCAGTATCAAATTCTTTAATTATTAGATACATGTGCTGGGTGCACCTGCTCATGTGTATGTACTCCGATGTGCCATCGTGCAACCTTGGTGGTCAGAAGAAAACCTTAAGAGTTCAGTTCTCTCTTTCTACCACGTGCATTCTACAAATGGAACCTGCAATCTGTGAGGAAAGGTAGTCTCCATTCTGCCAAAAGTAAATAAGGCACCAAAGACCAGACAGTCTCTCAAGAGAACTCATTATAGTCAAGGCAGGCTTGCTTTAGGAGTGACTTACAGATTATTCATGAATGAACAAAGCACAACTTAATGAATCTTGTTATAGACCAGACATTGTAATTTCGGTTTGTCTCGCTGGCACCTCGATACTTCATTTTCTTCTGTATCTGAACGTACTACAGAATCAATATTTCAGGTTATTAAGAAAATGTTCCAAAATAGCCAGTAGAACAATTACGCTACATTATTTTTCATGTGAATCTTCAAATGCCACTAAAACATTCACACTATGTATAAGGAGTACTGTTTTCATATTAAATAATAATTGATATTGTGATGATATTGATTTATTATTATTATTGATATTCCTCACATAACATAGCTAGCCAGGGGTAATGGTGCACATCTGTAATTCCAGCACCTTAGCTGAAGCAGGAAAATGAAAAGTTGGACAACAGTGATCAGAGCCTCAAGGAATCCCCAGTGTGCAGTAATAGTTCTTGTATCTGTGGGTAATTAACAGTTGTCTAATTGAACCTAAAGTCTTTAGTTGTAATTTCACTTATGCTTGGGCTGTTAACATAGCCCAAAACATTTGGCTGGAGAGATCACAGGCCATAGAGGAGACTCTACTACTATACTTTTAGAATCATTTCTAACTGCCTTCTAATTTCTGTCCTTGTACCCTTAGGTAAGTGCATCCCTCAGCCTTCATCAAAGATGCATCACTTTGCAGGAGAGGATAGTAGATAGGCAGCAGATCAAAATTTAGATAATACATGGCCATAGAGTACCCAGCCCCAAATAGGACATCTAAAACACAGCATCTTCTCCTGGGGCTCAGGGAACATCAAGCAAGAAGGAACAGAAAGTGCACGATGACCTGAGAACTATGACAACTTTGCAAAAAGTTGAAGAGGCGAAGAGACGGGAAATAATATAACTACTCTTTGCTCATCTATGAAATTCTCAAATTAATTGAAGGAAAAAGAGTTAGAAGACCGCCCGCTCCACATACTGAGACACTGTCCCAACAGCAACAAAGCAGCAGAGCTATCAAGGACAAAAACATGATTATCATATTTGGTTACAATGATTATTCAAAATTGCATTCTAGAATCTTAGAATATATCACGTAGATATATCATGTGACCTTCATAACCATAGGTAGCTTTGATTAAGCAAGTGATTTACCTGCTTTTCAGAGAGAAATAAAAATACCATCAAGGAAGTACAGAGCTGTTTTGGTCTAAGTGTTTACGCTGCCAATTTGATGGATACACTGAAAACCAAGGAGCAATTTCACGGTTCATGGTATTTTAAGCGAAGCCTCGAAGGTGGAGGAAGGGGGCTTGGAGGGTGGAACTCTCACAAATCACATTAGTGTCCTTAAAATAGGAAGCCCAGAGGTCTGAGCCTCTTTCTGCCCTGTGACGACGTAAAGGGAAGATGACCCCAGCCAGATACCTAACCTGATATGCTCTTGATCTTGAACTTTTCAGTCACCATAAAAGTTAATTTCTGTTGTTTGCTGAGAAGCTACAAAGTTTATGAGATTTTGTTGAACAGCTAGCTGATGTATGATAAATAAAGATCACAAATATCGTGAATAAACAGCTGATAAACATTGCCCTTGACCCAGCCCAACTGCTACAGTGTCCTAAGCTTTACTAGTAAAGAGAACTGCACGACCATCTACCTGCTCTTTCTCTTCTCACTGGGTCTGTGTATGCTTTCAAGATGGACTGGTAGACTACACACACACACACACACACACACACACACACACAGAGACACACACATTCACACACAGACACACAGACACACCCACACACATCCACACACACCAGTAGGAACAAGTTTACTATATAATTCATGAGTCTTACTTTTGTAGGAAATTAACTTCTAAGTTCTCCTGGTGAATTTTTCTTTCTCAATGACTTGAATGAGTAATATTTCTTTGTGGCTTCCTGTATTGTCTACAAAATACAAAAACCACAGGAGTTTTTCATTCAGGAAGCTTGTTTGTTCAATGCTATGCAAGACTACTATGTCTTTTCTGCTATTAGAGAAAGGAGTGATACGGCAGATTGAAACAACTTGAAAACAGATTGCTGAATTAGAAATGAAGATAGAATCAGTCCTACCCTCCAACATTTGGTTATTATTAGAAACATTTGCGTTTGTACATAGTCAAATATTGCCTGGCATAGCTACAGAATCCTTATATATGCTAAATAGATTTTTATGGAGGGGTAATAAAGGAGAAAATCTGCTAGGTAATCTGATTAAGAATGTGTTGAGTCTCTGTTGTTTCAGTTATTAAGATTCTAAATAGGAGGTAGCTAAGCAGAAAAGGCTAAATGAATCCCACATATAAGATTTATTATCAAATATCCCACACTCTAAACATGGAATTATTTATAAGAAAGATATATTTTCATGATTTCTCAGAGAATGATATATTTCTATCGTTTCTTTCAAATGAAAATAATATAAATAAAAGGTAGAGTATTATCAGTACATAGAGTTACACAGGCTGCCTTTCAGAGGATGGGCTGAAGAGCTTGAAGCTGCAAGTGAGCTCAGAATCCCAGGACTTACGGGTTGTGTCCTTCCCCACCCACTCTGTGACTTATCCTACAGTGTTTGAAAATTAAATTTATAAAGAACAAATTAGTTGTATGCTGTCACTTTATCATAGATATAAGCCAAAAAATGCTTCTACTTTTGTGCTTTGTGTACCTTCTCATTTTTCTCCATTGCCATGTAACAGCATTATAGCCTGGTAAAAGTTTTACTGTTCGATGCAAAACAAATCTTGAGTTTATTTCCGAGTGCATCCAAAGCCAGCTAGGTATGCTCACAGGTCTGCACTGGCTATGATTTTATTGCTGTTAATTGACAGGTCCAATTGTACAGCACTAAATTTGGAGCTGAAAATTTACTGTCGTTGAATAGCAGAAATTTAATTAGGCTGACTTTAGCTCCCTTATTATTTCATAATGAAATATGCAGAACCTTACAAGCAAAAACCTTTCTTCCAGACACTAAATAGAAAGCAGAGAACCCACAGGCCTAAGTAATAGCCAGTACAAACACAATTATCCACTCACCTAAAAAGGCAGACAGTTCTGCCCTCGTGAAAATCCTGTATTACAATAGCACCCTCCTCTTCCTAACTTGCACACAAGCTTAGCATTATCAGGTCTATTATAAAGAAAAGGGGAGAAGAGTGGATGCCGTAGGATACAAGAGCATTAAAGGTATTAGTGTTTACCTACTTTAAGCCTAAAGGCAGGCATATGCCTTCTCATGATTTGGATCAGAAGCTTGCCACGTGTAGCGGCAGCTACAGTGAGGATTTCCGGTCTTCCTGCTTCCTTGAAATGAGGAAGATGCCAATAGGTGCATCCAGTGTCCGAGTCAGTGATCCACTGCTGTAGAGACGCCATGAACATGGCAACTCTTGGAAAAGAAAGCACTTAATTGGGGCTGGCTTATTCAGAGCTTTATTCTGTGACCATCATGGCAGAAGACATGGCGGCACAAAGACAGGCATGGGGTGGGGGAGGTAGCTGAGGTTCTGCAGCCAGATAGGCAGGCAGCAAGAAAAAGAGACCCTGAGTCTAGCTTGAGCATTTTAAACCTCAGAGTCCATCCCCAGTGACACACTTCCTCCGACAAGCCCACACCTCCTAGTCCCTGTCAACAGCACCACTCCATAATGACCAAGCATTCAAATCTATGAGCCTTCGGGGGCCATTCCTATCCAACCCGGCACATCCAGCAATCATGGTCTCACGCAGTGTGCAACAGCGTCACCTGGGGGCGGCTAGCCAGGGTGAAGTCGGCCTGCCTATTTAAGCCTCAAAAGTTCTTTGAAGATACCAGGGGCATGTTCATAAAAGACACGCAGGGGCCGAGCTGTAGTCAATATTTTAGAAGAAGAAAGGGCATTTGATATGCTTGCACACAGAGATACTGTACAGAGCAGTACAGAGCACTGTGCACGGGACAGAGAGCGCTGGAGGCGGAGTTAGCTTTGAACTCAGCTGCATGAAGAACCCCTCAAAAGAAACATTTATGTTTGGGGGGAAAAAGAAAGTAGCCAAGTGAAAGTTAATTGAAGACCCCACGCCCACCCTTGCATTGGAAGCTATTTTCAACATTACAAATGCCTCACACAACTGTAATGTTTATAATTATTTTCTAACTGCTAGTTGCAGCACACTGAGCTAGGGATGAAAAAAAAAATCTCAGTTCTACAATAAAGGATTAAGTGACCTTGAACTAAACTCATTCAAGGTCTCAGATTCTTATCCACTGAATAGGAAGTTGGGTCCAGGAGCCACTAGAACCTCTTCTGTTTCCAAAATTCTTTGATTTTGTGAATTCCATAATCCTTTGGGTGACTTGGATGTTAGAAGCCAAGCTGTCATTGATCCAAGAGGATACTTGAAGTCCCTCGGTGGGGGAGGGCGTATTTAACTGAATGAGTACTCTATCAGGCATCAAACCAGCTCAGACTGCCTGATCTTTCCCATTTTACAGTTTTATTTCAGTTAAAATTACATAGCAGGATTAGCTGAGCATTGGAAACATGCAATGAAGACTATTCTTGGTTTTCTACATTTAGGAACGTGGTTAAACGTTACAAAGCCTGGAGTAGGTATGGGGCGGTTTAACTTGCAGAAGCTTTCTATTGCACAATGTATATATAGTTCTAAACATATGTTTTCCAAAGGATTGAGAAAATATTAAAATAAGAAACACGTCAATCACCACTTGCATACTAGTATAAGTAAATGAAAATTTAAAAGGTATTTTTAATCTGAGTCTAAATATACACAAACCCCCAATAAAATGTTCATTCTCTGCTCTTCAGTGATTGTAGTTTAACATAAGAACCATTAGATTTTTGAACTACTTGAAAAGATATACTGCTTTCATTACATAATTCCCTCACAGCATCTTGGGCCAGTACTCCAACGACTTTCCTTAAATTGGTGCAATTCTTTATCACCAAAACACATTCATTTTAATGAGGAACATGCTTACTAATTTAGATGACATGTAGCACCGTTTTTAAATGATAAAAATGAATAAAAGAGGCCACAGTGAAAGGTTTGGGGATACAATGGAAATTTTGACTTGAAGCACTCTTTTTTACCTCAAGGTGGTGGTTGCTGTTGTTTTCCTTTTTCTTTTTTTTTAACTATTTGAAGAAAGTCTTATTTTTTTCTACTCTCATTTCACTGCAGCTCAAATATCAGGCTGCCTTACATGTTAGAAAAAAATATGACTTTGGACTCTACCAACAGCAAGAATTTTTTTACCTGGATTTTTAATAATTACGTGTCTAGCACAAAAGATATATTTTTTTCCACCTGGGTCTTGCTTCTCTGGAGAGAGAAGTCCAAGAATAATAACACTAAAAGGAAACTGGTATAAGTCAGAGACTCGGAGAATTCATCTGTGAGAATTCACTGGGTTGTAATTTCACACGGAGTGTCAGGATTATGGAAGTCAATGTAGAGAAAGCAACACTATATTGCCTGGACCTTAAAACATGGTGGTTAAGAGCAGTGAGTGAGGCATTGAACATTCCAGGGAGAGATAGCAACGTGCACACATACTTGTAGCAGTAAGCTGCTGCTGGCTGGGGAGGCTCAGCCAGGACAACAAGGAGGCATTTTTCATAGGTACATATCCTGCCAGACCTCAGCAGAGGGAACCACCATCATGGCCAGCGCCAGACTCACAGTGGAACCCTGAGCGTCGGAGCTCAGGTGTTTTTACTGATCCCAAACTTCTCGGGTATTTTACTGATCGCACATGCAAATCATGAGCAATCAAACCTCCCCCACATAAATCCAACACCTGCAAACATTACAAAATGCCAAGACCTAGAGAGTCCCACACTCAACAGTGCATAAAACAATTATTTTATATGTAACTAAAAATAAACTTCCACAACACATAATAGAGGCTTGTAATGTGTAGAGGGGAATATTAGTCAATAGATATTAGAGAGCCACAGCTTTGGTTCCCTGATGTAGACTTTAATCAAGCAAGGAGAAGGCTTGAAGCTTTACTACAGGAGTAGATCAAGGGCTGTGTTTTAGAAGATTTAGTTTAGGCAGGCATGTTTACACAAGGATTAAAAGAGATAATGCTGGTTCAAGGACTCCTTAAAGCAAACACAAATGCTACTGTAAGTGGAGTAGCCTCATCTCCTGCAGTACAGCACATTGAAACTGTTCCCTCTTTCCAGAGGAGCTGTCTTGAGTGAAGAGCTCCAGCCTCTGGAAACAGGAGCTGGGTAGAGATGCCTTGGTGCAGGTAACTATAAGAAAAACACGAGTCCAGCATAGTACTGAGTACCACCTCCAAATGCTCACTGAGTTCTCTTGTGTGCTTTCGTCTTAGTTCATGCTGAGGTTTGATACATTTGGATACAGAAAGGCAAAATATAGAAAGTGTGATTGTATAATTACGTTTGTAGCTAGATAATAGAATGCCAATTTATATTTGGAGGTATGGTTTCCTAAGTAATTAGACTTAATAACAGCTGGAAGATGTTTTAACATTAAGTTATTTTGGAGTGATACTTACATAAATGTTGCATTTAGGCTATAACAAAGTGGGCAGAACTTTGCTTGAAGCTAAAATGCTTTGATTAAACTTGATAATGTTGTTAGCCTTAGGGCAAGTTCTATTTCATAGACCAGATCTTTATAATTACATGTAATAAAATTTCCCCCAAATACATTTATATTATCCAAAGGAGAGAATCTTATTTTAACAGTGGAAAAAAAAATCTGTCAGAGAGAATGTAAGAAATGCTACTTTCTGTCCTTTCTTTGCTGCCCAAGGTGACTTGAAATTGCCTGTTGTCAGACCAAGTTCATATACCTTGAGAGACCTGTTTTCCCAGAGATTTTATGAAGCAGATACATCAGCGCTGTCTCCCTGCTTCTTTCCTGGCTCTGTACCTGGCCTCAGAGCACGCTCATATTATTAGAAGAATCATTCCCCACCATTATGCAGACTAAAGCCCCCCTAAATTCTCGAGAGACAGCAAGCTCTGAGAAGAGCTGTATTCCATGAAGATTTACAGTCCACATTTCTCCCGGGCTTTGAATTCAGCTGGGATATTTTAGGTCTAAGGAATATATTATCTTTTTCTCCAGAGGGCAACTTTCCAATATAAGTGATATAAATATAATAAGAGTTATACAATAAAGACATAACTGTGAGCTTGGACGGTATTTTCAAATCACCGGAACCAGCTTCTTTTCATAGGAAAGTCTCTCAGTCTCCATAATTTGGGATAGAAAACAATGGTAAACTTGAAGAAATATAAGGAAAGATTTTAAAGAGATAAAACTAAGAAGCATTAAAAGAAGGAACTGGAAGACACGTTATTCACGTGTCCAGTTGAATTCCAGTGTCCGTGAGGAAAAACAGAGGTATAGTTAAATCATTCCCGTGGTCATATAGGGACAGATCACTGGCTCATTGTGAATGGCTACCAGGAAGAAGCCTACCACTAACGCCCAGCCTCAGTATGCATCCACTCCTGCCGGAGTCCTGCCCCAGCATTTCGGACAGTTCCCAGAGAGAGGGTGTGAGAAAAGAAAAAGAGAGACAAGAGACAAAGATTCGGGAGGGGGCACAGCCACAACTACTGTGTCAGCCCTGATTTTAATTAGCTCAGCATATATATACACTTCTCAAGTGTGTGAACAGAATCGCCAGTTTTACAGACAATTCTTGTAATCTAGGCACTCTCCTTTCCCAAGGTTAGACGAAGTACTCAGGTCCCAGCCCTGAGCCCTAAGCATGCTTTCCCACGAGTTAACAGATCAGACAGCCTGCCAACTTCTCCAAAAGACCTTGCAACCAAGCAGTGTGCTCAAGGTCGAGAAACATTAAGCTTCTCCTCCCATAACTCAGCTCTTCCTCTCATGACTCAGTTTCCCTTATGGCTCCCAACACACACCATTGGCTCTTCTAGTGGCTTAAGCTTCACTTGGTCATGTACATGCTGGTAATGCAGTGCAAAGCAACTGATTCAGCTAAGACATCCTCGCTGTTCAGACTTTACAGATGGGCATTGCTCCTACAGGTGCCCAGCACCCACCCTGGCACCCGGCACCCACCCTGGCTTCCAGAGCGCTCTGCCCCTCTCTTCTTTGACTGGCCCAAAAGCTCATGGAGGCCTCATCCATTTTGTTCTTTGCTTGCCCTGATTTATAAGTACTTCTGAGTAATTATATTTCATAAAATGCCCTTCTCTCTATACCACATTTAAGATGAAGAGAATGCATGGGGACTGATCTAAAGGCCTGTCTGCCTAGGATCACAGTGCACTGACCCACTCTGTGCAGTCATACCCACTAAGTGCAGTCATTTTACATGGCTTGCTGTGTGACTGCAGGATTCACATATTCTCCTAAGCATAAGTAACTTAATATGACTGACCGTCCCATTGGTGGAGTTGTAAATGTAAATGTTACAGTAGAATGTCACTAAAAATTAATTTGGCTTCAAAACACAAAAAGCATGACATAAGATGTGCTTTTATTCCCACACACGCAACTTAAGCAAAAGCTGAACTTTACCTCAAAAGGGACATGCAAGAAACATCTGGGCACCTCTGAGGAGACAGTAGAAATCTATCTGGGACACAAAACGCCTAGGTATGGAAGAGAAGCCATGCATTCTTACCAGAAGAGGAAGTGGGTGCCTTCAAGAAAGTCCATCGCTTTCTTGCTTTCTTAATACATGGATTGTAAACAGAGCTACTTGCAGAAGGTCTTACCTGTCATAGGGAATAGGCAGGAAACATTTTCAGTTCTGTAGTATACCACCTGTGTGTAACTTCTGTGTGCAATGGCTGAGGCCGTCAGAAGCATGACTCCTTTCGTCTGCCCTTTCCTCTCACCCCACTGCACATTACCCTGATCCTTTCTCTGGAACTCACACGAGGCGTTCACTGGCGTCGTGCGTTAATCTACATTTAGGGGATACTGGAGTAATTGATGCACCATCGTTTTCTAAGTGTGTGGCATTCTCTAGGAGTAGTTAGCAGGAGAAGTAGCAAAGAATGCTTCCCACGTGCCTTCATAAGCATGAAGCTGAGAACTAGGGTGAAAAGCCAAGGAAGTCAGACCAGATTTAGTTGGGAAAGAAAAGCCATGTGAGCTCTGCTGGAAACTGCTCCACTTCATGGCTGGAGAGATGCCTCCGTGAGTAACACGTGGCTGCTCATCAGGACCCTGGACCCATAGAAAGAGTTGGTTACGGTCCTGTGCATGTGTAGGGCGGACTCAGGAGGATGACGGGGCTTTCTTGTCACCAGCCTAGCTCCAGGTTGGGTAAGAGACACTGTCTCAAAGGAATAAGGCTGAGAATGATAGATGAAGACCCTTCCTGTGGCCTCTCAGATTGCACACGGATGTGTGCATGTGTGTGTGTGCGCGCACACACACACACACATATGCCTGTGCAAATACATGTGCTTGCACAGTCTTTCTGCATCAAGTTTCATGGCTCAGATGTGATAAAAACCACTATTGCATCAGTATAGAAGAGTCCCTGCCCAGTTCTTCAGCTCTCTTGTTGGCAGACCCTGAATCTTCTCCAGGGCTTTAGCAGTTTAGGTTATGAGTACCAGAATCACTGCTCTCATTTATTTTTTTTTAAAGTTATTTCTATCTACATTTGGATTTTAATTTGTTGCCCCTTTAAGAAGTATTTCTTGGCCAGGCGGAGACGGTGCATGGCTTTAATCCCAGCACTCGGGAGGCAGAGGCGGGAGGAGCTCTGTGAGTTCGAGGCCAGCCCGGTCTACAGAGTGAGTTCCAGGACAGCCAGGGTTACGACAGAGAAACCCTGTCTCAAAAAACCGAAAAAGAAGTTTTTAAAAAATTCTTTTACTAAGTTGTGGTTGGGAGTCTTCCTCAACAGAGGGAGAAATCCATAACTCACAGAAGGGGGGAGATGCAGTGTGGTTCTTCCCTCTGCATTTATTAAGTGTGTCCCTGATGGGCTAATCCACTTCTGCACCTGTTTGCAGTGTAGCAGGGCAGAGCATGGAATAGATGCCTTCGGTCCCATGTCTAATCCCGTTCCCTATGACACACGTTTCTCATAGCAACAGTACTTTGTATTGCTCCTAAATCTTTCTTAAAGCTCTAAGTATTTCACTGTCAGACGAAGGGCATTCTTCAGGCCTCTTAGAGATGGTACTAGTGAAGATGAAATGGCAGGATGCACAGCAGCCACCACATCCCATCCGCTGATACTCTGCTCTACTCTATGTGTTTTTCAGACTTTATTAGTTATCTATAGACACAACTCTCTGCTTATCTTGGTGTTTTTTAAAAGCTATACTTTTGTCTAGAATTCCGACATTAATAAAAGCTAGCATGCACATTTCGGACTCCTATAAAGAAAAAGGCACTACTTAACTTTGGTATTTAGAGAGTTCAGAGATAAGTGGCCCTTGAGTATATTCTGATTGAGTCCTAGTGTCTCTAATTCAATCAAGTCCCTTTTTTTTTTTTTTAATGCAGTGAACATGTTAATCCATCACCAACTGTTTAGAGTGGTTGCTGCGAGTGTATGGCCACCAAATCAATTTACTGTGAAAGAGAACATGTTGGCCCAAGTGAAAAGACCCTGTTCCCTTACGGAGAATGCTTCACTGTGTTACTTGAGCAATCTTAGCTCACATGCTCTTCTCAGTTGGTACGAATGGGCAGTTCTGTGCAGGCAGGCAGAAGCAAGCACTGGGTGAGGCCTCAAAGACATCCTGGTACGTGATACACGTACCTCATGGTCGTCGTACAGCTGCTGGTCCTCAAGGTGCTTGGCAGAGCACCGTGATCAGCCAGTGACATTCTTCATAGCTACCTAGACTTTCTTAACCTTTCAGTAGAGTGGTTCTTAACCATAAATGCACTCTGCTGCATACAAAGATGTTTCTACAATCTGCTGAGAGAAGAATCTGTCTTTTTAAAATATTTAAACACATTTATTTAAATCATCTGTCTTTCCTCCACTCTGTCTCATGTCCCTTCCTTTAACACCTTCATAGCCCTCACATAAAAAGAAAAAAAAAAAGAATTCCTAAACTCTATTGCAATTAACTTCCCAATGGAGACAGCATTTATTATTAACTCTTAACTCTGAAATGTGAAAAATTACAAATTAGGAATTCAGAAGAATAGAAAAAATAATAATAAGTTGCAGCACCTGATTTATTTCACAAGGTTTTCCTTGTCTCTTTGAAGAGGCCATATTCTGGGTTGGACTGTTTCTCCCCATCCACTGTATCTCCCATTCATAGTTGAAGTCCCGTACTCCACTACACAACCCTATAAAGAGATGATAAGTTAAGATGAGTTTAGTCATAAGGGACTCTAATATGACCGGATGACTCGTAACCTTTCAAGAAGAGGCATCATGGTTAAAGCTATAGGAAGACACGACGGTGTGGAGAGTTCTCCAGCCGTCAGCAAGACCAGCAGACATGGCACAGAGGAAGTCTCCTCTGACCAGGCACTCTCTCTTTCACCCGGGGTCACTCCTTCTGTTTTCATGCCACACATATTTCCTTGTCTCCACATCAAGAGGGAAAGACGTGGTATTTTTCTTTGTTTGTGTGTTTTGCCTAACATGGTGATTTCTAGTGTCATCTACTTCACCAGGTGGCATAAATCTGTTCTCTATGGCTGATGAAAACGCCACTGTGTATATGCCACATATTTCATGCACCTGTCTATTGTTAGACATTTCATTTTTAGCTATCTCTGGCAAATATATTCTATTTCCGATCTAGAACTTTCTCCTGTAACTGATTGCATTTTTCTGGGCTTGCTTTATTTTTGAAAGTGTTGGTGCAGCATATCGTGAGCATTTTCTGTTCTCTCCCCAACTCCTCTCAGATGCTCCCCAACTCCCTCCCAACTCAACTTATGTTTCTTCTCTCAAAAAAAAAAATTAAAGTTAAAAACAAATATTCCTGAGACCAAAAAGTACCAAAATAAAACAAAAAGTCCACAAGGAGCATGCAGGCCGTTTTGTGTTAGCCAACTCACTCCTGGGCATGAGGCCTGCCTTAGCGTGGTTGATACACCCAGTGACATTCCATTGTAGAAATCCGAGTTTCCCTTTGTCAGCAGGCACAGATTGAAAATAGCCTTTGGGTTGGGTCAGAAGCGTACGTCTCCTTCTCTCCTATTCTCTGTGAAGACATTTTTATCTGGTTTGAACTTAGGCAGTGTGAGTTCATTTGTTTACCAGCCCTGCTGGCTCTGAAAGGCATTGTGTTCTAGGAGTCGCCCGCCACCCCAAGCTCTTAAAATCTTTCCACCTCCTCTTCCACAGGGATCCCTGAGCACTGGGGGAGAGAGCTTTGATAAGACAGCTCTTTTAGGGCTGTGTGCTCCAAAGTCTCTCATTCCTTGCATGGTGCCCAGCTGTGGGCCTCTGTGTTAAGTCCCATCTACTTAAAGAAGAAGCTTCTCCGAGGATAGCTGACTGATGCACTGATCTGTGGTATAGTGAGTGATATGTCATTAGAAATCATTTTATTGTCATGTTTACTTGACAGAATAATAGTATGAATTGGTTTTCCCCTGGAATACATGATCTGTCTAGTTCCTGGTTCTTGACTGTTTTAGCAGTGACAGGCATGAATTCCACGTCAATGGGTAGGTCTTAAATCCAATCAATAAGTGGGTGGTTACTCCCTTGACATTTGTGCCACTATTGCACTGGTTAATCCTGAAGGCAGGCTGTTGTTTGGGTCATGGTGTTCCTGGCTGGGTGATAATGATGATTATTGTTTTCCTGAAGTAATTTACACAGTACCTTCCAGAACCACGGATGTTAGTCGTATATGTGAAGCTTCTGGCTGGATACCAGAATAATGTTCAGTGTCATAGATAAATAGGCTACTCAGCAATAAAGCCTTAACATCAGGTCGTGTGGAGTAATCAGTAGCCTTGCCAATAGCCTGTGATGTCTGATGGGCTCTATGGGATCCCTTTGGCCAATGACTTGTCAGCACGTAACCCATTCCTAGCATTTATTGGTGGCATAAAATGTTTAATTGGGGCATTGTATTCTCCATTACATAGTGACTCCATTTAAATTCCTTCAATATACATATATATTTCAAGAAGCTTCTGTGGTAGTAGGTTTCCATGGGTCTTTTCAAGAAGTCTTTAGTGTTAGTTGCTCTTCCCGTATTATCTTCTTTACTCTGCCCTTCCATCCCCCTCCCCATTGAATCCTTCATCTCTTTATAACAACATATTCTGTTTACTCTTCCTTAAAAGATCCTCTCCTCCTACCTAACCTCTGTGGTAGTTCTAATTAATTATAATTAAAACACACATATCTAAAACTTAAAACTAATATCCACATATAAAAGAAAGTAGGAAAAGAATTTCTGAGCAGGACATAAATAACATAGGCACTGAGATCAACTATTAGAAAAACGGCGGCTCATCAAGCCAAAAAGCTTCGGTAGAGCAAAGAATTCCACCAGCCAAGCAAAGCAGAAGCGTAAAAATCGGGAGAAACCTTTAAAAATGAAACATCTGACAGAAGGTTGGTATCAGAATATATAAACAACAGTAACAACACAAACACCTAAACAGCATGGAAACAAATAACCCTAGTTTTAAAATAGGGTATAGAACTAAACAGACTTCCCAAAACTACGGTGGGAAACACTTTTAAAAGTCTATCATCCTTAACCATCATGGAAATGCAAACTGACAACCTTAAGATTTTTTTTTTAATCTGGCAGGAACAGCCAAGATAAATATACCAAACGACAGCACACGCTGGTGAGGCTGTGGAGGAAGAGAGCGCTTATTCACTGCAGGTAGAAGAGCCAGCAGGTCCAGACAGTATGAAAATTAGTGTGGAGGTCCCTCCAAAATCTGCAAACAGATCTATCATGAGATCCAACTATACCACTGTTGGTTTACACCCAAGGGACTACATCTTACTACAGAAACACCCATCCGTATTCATTGCTGCTCTGTGCATACTAGCCAGAAATAAGAAACATCTAGAAGCCCATCAAGTGGTGAACAGATAATGAAATGTGGGCTGTTTACACAGTGGGAATATTATTCAGCTTTTAAAAAACATAGAGACAAACGTTCTGAGTGAAGCAACCAAGGTCCAGAAAGACAAACGCAGTATGTTTTCTCCGTAGCTGGTCACATGCTTTGTTTTGGTTTTGTTTTTTTCTATTTTCAAAATGAGACTTTCTTTTCCAGATTTAATTAAGATTTTGTGATTACAAGGAGAACTGGTTTTACAGAAGACAATAAGCATTTGCCTGTGTCTGAGAAATATTGCCTATACTAGGCGAGAGTGGTCTATCCATATGAGACCAAACAACAGTCCTTCCAACCCACAAAACCTCTGTGGATCATGTAAACAAGCCAGCACACTTATCACAACGATCCATTCGAATAGCTTTTGTCATTTATTAATATTATCTCATCTTTTCCTCTTGTGCCTTCAGGGCATTCCTTTATCTTTTCATTTCATCCTTTTACAAAACCAGTTTATGGGATATAAATGGAAAGGCTCCTTTTTCAGAGCACTGAGAGTTGGAACTCAAGTGTGTAAATTTCACTGCCTGTATCTAAAAAACTTTAAATGAAATAACCGTCAGAGAATGCTGCTTTGAGATGTTGTTTATTCCCTCTGCTCCCATCCAAGTTCCATTTCTTTGTTAGAACAAAAGTGAAGGAAGCAAAAGACAAAGATTTCAGCTAAATTTTCACCCCAATGGAACTGAGTGAGCAATGCCACCCAAGAGAAAATCATCACGGAATCGTGACTGATTGAAATGGCTAACCTAGATCTGGTCTCTTACAAGATTCCTGATAAATGTCATTTGAGCCTATATAATATTATTAATATCTTTATCTTGGGTTTCTCTTGTGCTTGTTTGTGAACTACTATAAATCTCTCTACTGTGTTTCCAAATTAAATAAACATGAAATAAGGTGACATGTAAAGCTGCTGGAGCTTTTCATAACCTTTACATTAATTTGGGAAGTATCTTTTGCTTCTGGTTTGGAAGAAAAGACATAAGAAAACATTATAGGATATGTACACTGTGTCAGAGAAGGCAATACTTCAAGAGTTTGAGGTGTTTACATTTGATATTTTAAAAGTTCTGGCTTTTATTTTTAATTTTAACTTACTACAGAAAAGTAATATGTAAAAAGTAGTTGAGGATTTAATGACTTTACTCAAACAAAAACAGTGCAGGAGAATTTAAACATTTAACCCTCAGGAATGCTAATGGTGGTTATAAAGTTAATAACTTCAAACCTCATACAATCTCTTTTTATATAAGTATTTTCAAAAGCAGGAAATGGATAACAATTACTCGGTCCCAAAATATTAATTTATGGCAATAATGTGAATGCAGTACAGCCTTGCCTTCTATTTTCCTCTAATTATCACTCAGCGATAAATATCCTTCAATCTGCTCGTGTCTTCCTTCAGGAAAGATGATTATAGAAATATAGAGACTTTATGTAATGTGGTAATATAAATTAAAGAAACACATTTATAGCAAATGTAATTTACCTCGCTGTATATTAACTCCTGTACTTTAATGTTTATTTCTATCAACAATATAAAGCGATTACTTATTAGTAATAAAACAAATATTGCTAGAAACGATAATTAGATGGTATCAACAGTGATAACTTTCAAATGGTATTTTTCAACCTGTAACGACTAAGAAACTAAAATTAGTGGTTACCATTGTGTTCTCTTAAATTTTCTATCCTACATAAACACCTTTCTAAATTAAATAACTAATGGACATATTCTCACTCCATTTGTGGTATATATTTTCAAAATATAGTATGATTTTGATGGCTTTTAATCATCATCCAAGCTACAAAGAATGATTTCCCTACTGAGTAGATGTATGATAGAAAAGTAGTAGGCATTGTACAGTCTATCTACTAGGTATTTGGCTGAACATCAGATACAATCACAGTAGTACAGAAGAATCTGCATACTCCTTAGATATATACGTATAAAAGGTTTGGTTAGATTTTTGCCCATCAGACTTCCTGACTTATCTCTTAAAAATATCAGTATCTCTCATGTCAATTTAAAAGATGATTCAAAGCTTAAAAGTGTATGGACACCACTAACCGCAACTGTGGCATGTGGAATTAAATTGGGACTCCTGAAGTCTGTCAGTGATGACTTCTTTGAAGAGATTCTGGATTGCCCAATCCTTTCAGTAACTAGTTATTTGTGCTGATGGAAGATATTTGAGGTGTGCTGTCTGGATTTGTAGTATTTCCTTCCTTGACTGTCTCTGGTTTAATAAAAATGACTGTTTCTATGATTTGCGTAGTAGTCACTACAGTAAACCCAGCAAAATTGGGGCACGCTATAACAGGATTGAAGGGTCTGAGGTTTATGAAGTTTCAGAGCCTCAGTGGATAGCCATAGGCTGTGATGCAGTTTTCCAAGTTGTTGATACTGGGTTGTTGATTCGTATCAGTTGAAATTTGGAGAAAACAGGAGGCCATACTAGAAATAACTATTCATATAATTTCGCCATTGTACCTCCAAATTGTCTATCTTCATGGGCTTACATGGCTGCCTGAAACGGAAATGTAGAACTACTTGTAAGTATATTTGATTGAAATTGTACTCACCTTCTCCATAATGAAGTGTTGGTGATTAAAGAGAAAAGTTAACAGCAGTAGATCTAGTAGTCTAGTCATGAAGCGTTTTGGTTTCCTGATATAGTATAATAGTTTTCAAAGCTTGGTATTTGTGGAAATTACTGAAGTGCTCCCCAAGATAGACATATGGATCTGTAAGTCTGGAATATGGAATCATATTCGATTCCAATGTGTTTCAGAGAAGAAAATGTATGTCTACCGCATAACAAACCCACTTTGCATTGAAGTTTCTTTTATTCATAAGTTAGCAATGTGAAATCATGCAAGATAATTGGGTTTATACCCAAATCTCACAGGACTAATAAGTTTCAAAGGAATTGAATATACATAGCTTGCAATGTTCACTGCAGATCAAATAGATATCAAATATTATGATCCCTGAGTGTTAAATGTTTTTTACTAGATAAATGTAGAAACTCAGTTTTGACTGTCAAAAATTTTAAAGACATATATAAGATTTAGTGTTCAGAGCAGTTATTGGTACTAACCAATAACTTGAAAAAGAAAATTCACCTTAATGCACCAAAATTGGAGCTACAACATAATACAAATCAAACTGTCTTCTTTTTTGTTTTTGAAAGAATAGTTTATACACAAGTCAAACTATCAAACTACAGCAAAATCTCTTCAAACATATATACAGGTCCATCCATATGTAAATGTTGTCATATTATTATCATTTGGAATCATTACTTTATTGGTTCATGATAATGATTTCTGAAAATATTTGCTATGAATTACTAAGAGTCAATAAAATTACAATAATTGCCAAAAAGTCTATGAGATGAAACAGAGTTTTTGGTGTCTATGCATATAATACATTTAAAATACTGGAGAATGGGTTCCAAGTCAAATGAAAATGGAAAGAAAATTCCAGTGATCTGAAAACTTGGGATCATCCTTGTAACCTGAAAGAATGATTTTACACATAAAGAAGTAACTTTTTTTTGGGTGGGGGTGGTGCAGGGGGGTTTTGGGTGTTAAATGTGGTTCACTCTTCCTGGAGTTTTCTTTATTTAATTCCTTACTGTTTTGGCTTCAGTTGGGGTGGCAGAGGATAGAAACCTAGAAGAGAAATGGGAGACGGTGGATAACTGCTTCTGGGATATATTATTAAGCTGGCCAACACCAATTAAGTAGCAATCAAGACTGTGGCACTTTCTAAGAGGCCTTAGGAAACTGGGCATCAAAGACAAAAGCATTTACCTATCTGTTCCCTGATGCATTCAGACATGGCTAAGGAAGCAGGTAATAATTTGCCAGCACTTTTTCTTTGCTCATGAATACGTGGCAGGATTCCAAAACTACTCCATATTTGCCAGCCAGAGAGGACTCATGAAGAGTAAAAAGCTGGCACATTGCCTGAAAAAAATAACCCGGAGTCCACAGCTGGAACCTGCCGTCTTACTAAGGCAGGATTTATTTAGGGTTGGAGGTGGGGCTCAGGCAAAGAGAAAGGAGGCACTGGAGTTGAACACCCATCTCCCCATGACATCTTGGCACATAATCATAGCTTCATGGAGTTCACTGGTGCCGTGGTTATGCCATGTTCAGAAGACATGGTTTTGCCATACATCGCCTCTGGCTCTTACATTCTGTTCATCCTCGTATTCCACATATTCTGAGCCTTGGTGGGGGTAGAATACCTGTCCCACTTATGAAAGAGTACTCTCTTACCTCTATCTCTGCACTTCTGCCAGTCTCTGCATTACCCACTGCTCACCACGGTAAAATACTTCCTTGATGAAAGCTGGGGACAGCCCTGATCTATGGATATACACATGCATGTTTAGAAGGCAGCTTGAAAATATGACATTTATCATAAACAATAGCAGCAGGGTCCCCGTACGGCCTGTGGACTGCCCAGCTCAGGGCTCTTCGTCAGGTTTACAGAACCAGGTTAGATTTGGCGTCGCATTCCATCAGAACATTTGTATCTGTTTTATTCCTTTCAAAATGCATGCTGGTTATTGTGTTTGAATCTAAAAATCATTTCAGGTGGCTCTTTATCTCTTTTTATGTCATTCAATACACCATCACATGGCTAATTAGCTACCAGAGTCTTATAGTGTTTGCTCCCTTGTGAAGATACAACCTTATAGTAGTGTGCCTCTACATAACTCCACCATTGTATAGAGATGGCCGTCAGAGAAAAGAAGAAAACCAGTCCTGTCAAATAAAACCAAACAATCATTGAATGTGTAAGGGTACAACATTGAATGCTTAAGGCTAAGAACTCACCAAAAACAGAAGCTCTTCCTCAAAATGAAGGATTAAAGCTCTCTATCCAATGAAAGGCATACTGCACTAGCTAATTTTGATAGTCAGTGAGACACAGCCTGGAGACATCTGAGAAGGTTCTCTCAATTGAGGGACTTCCTAGATCAGGTTGAACTGTGGGCATATTTTTGGGGGGTTGTCTTAGTAATTGATGTAGGAAGGCCTAGCCCACTATGAGGGACACCGTGCGCTGGCCAGGCAGGTCCAGGATGTACAGGGAAGATGGGTAAGCATGAGCCCATGAGGCAGAACGCTGTGTCCCTCCATGGTATCTATGTCAAGTTTCTGTTTCGATTCCTGCTATGACGTCCCTCAATGGTAGACTATAACCTGCAAACCAGAGTTAATACTTTCTTCCTCTGAGTTGCTATTGGTTGTGTTCATCACCGTAGGAGAGTGAAGCTAGAACTCAGCCACTTCACTCTTAGTTTGTTTTCCTAAGACAGAGTCTTACCGTTTAACGCTCACTGACTTCAAATTTTCTGTAGCAAAAACTGGCCTCCATAACGCACTGTCTGTGCAAATCCTTGTTCATTTTCCCGTTTCCTTCCATTTCTCTGGGTCGCTTCTTCCTTAGATGTTATGAAGCCGACCCACTGTCTTGCCTGGAATACCCTCTGTCGTGGTATTTATGTGAGCAAGACTCGCTCTCCAGCATGGTGCCTTATTTTCTTCATAGAACTTGCCTGAACTGGCGCTGTCTCATCTGCCTTCTTACCTTCATTCTGTTTTTTGCCATTACCCACTAAGAGCTTAGCTTCGTAAGAAATGAGAACCTGTTTTTCTTCTTTGCCTGCTTGGCAGCAATCCATAGTGTTTGAAATGATGCTGATAGCTAATCACTTACTATGTTGGCAGATTACCATGTGTGACCTTGGCTCTCCTTTCATGGGACTTAAACTTGGGTATGTTCTTCTGTCAGCTCACTAGGATTTTTCTTGAAT
Organism: Cricetomys ansorgei; assembly: GCA_026225945.1. Lineage (NCBI taxonomy): Eukaryota > Metazoa > Chordata > Mammalia > Rodentia > Nesomyidae > Cricetomys > Cricetomys ansorgei. The sequence continues at coordinate 41,586,107 of JAMJFZ010000239.1, read as the reverse complement.
CATTTAAAGTCTGTTTTAAAAAAATAAAATAAAATTGCTTGACCGCTTCTTGAGATAGAATAATCTTTCATCTATCTTGTAAACTTGGCAAATGGTGCACCTGTGGTTTTACATACACAGTATAATTTAACCAATTTTATAGATTTTCATTTGTATCCTTTAATAGTTCATAATAGTTACTGTCTAGTTATAAGACTGGTAAGAGTTTTCAAATGAATGTGATGGCCAGATGCTTGTGATCAAACATTTTTAAAGAAGCCTTCTGCATAGCAAAATTGTTAATAATATGCCCTGAATGTAGTTTAGGTTCTAAACGCAGATGTGGAATTTTGTTTTGTGAGCTAAGATTAAGAGAAATCAATACCCAACGGAAGTTCTAAATATCTTCCACAGGTTAAGACAAAAACAAACAAACAGACAAAACAAAACAAAACAAAACACAGAGTTCTGCAGGCCCCATTAGCCCCTGACGCACGTGTGTATTTTTATAACACCATTCACCACTTTGAAATCTACAAACAGCAAGACGTAAATAACAAGAAATGACTGAGGGCAATCTCATCACTGGTTCCATAAAAGGAGGTAAAATTAATGTCCTAATCATCACAGTTTTGCCTTTAAAGGGCAGCACAGTATTATAAACAGGCATTCAAGACGCTTAAGACGACCCTAAAGGAAGAAGAGCTGAGAGCTGCATTTAACTATTTTTAAGCATATAAAAAGGTCTTTTGAGAGGTGGCCAGCTGTTTCCCACCCATATGGGTCAGAATAAAGATAAATAATGATGCATGCTAAGAAAGTAAAGACAAAAAGACGAGAAGTCCAGTTGTGCCTAGAGGAAGAGTCCGGGGTCAGTGACAGTTGCAAGGTAAGATTTTTGTCTTGGGAAAAGAAAAACCAAAACTAGAAAATAAAGGAAAGGAAAAGAATTCTCGTCTCTAAAGAAGGGCATTGAAACAGGACAATCATGTCTCACCTCTACAGGTTAAGTTTTAGCACTAGGAGACAGGGGATGAAGGGATTAGCTCCTGCCAGGATGTCCCCTGGCAGCAAAAGCTGCATAGATTCCCGGATGATGAAAGCTGATGGCTACCGGGATGACAAGATATACACACTTCGGATTTTCTCTGTCTCAGTGCTTTTATTTGGAACCACGTGGTAAAAGCATGAGTCAAATGCAAGAGTAACATAGAGTATTGAGAGTATGAGGCTTGAGGAAATGGAAGTGAGTAGGAAGACGGAAGAAGTCACAGGTGAAACGTGACCTGGGAACAAAAGCAGACCCAAGGACATTTTTAGGCTTCCCTGTTCTAATGTCCTAAAGAAGTGACCTAGAACACCGCCCTCCAAGTACTCTACAGTTCAGTGCAAACCATCGCATATATGTATGCATATGTATGTATGTGTACACACACACGCACACACACGCACACACAACTTATTATCAGATTCTAACTCATTCAGCTATTCTAAAGGATAGCTTCCTACATAACATTTCTGGATCAGAGACTCAGTACTGCTGTGGACCACTGAATTTCCAAATATGGTCTTGTCTGCCCAAACAGGGTTTGCATGGTGCCTTCCTTCCTGGAACCAGACTGAGAAATTGTCCTTGATTCTTTTGGAGACTGTGAACTACAGGCTCGTAGTTCCAGGACTATAGAGAAGGAGGTAAAAGACACAGCATCTCTTCAAGATGACCCTGTTACCCGGCTCTCCCTCCCATCCAGCCCATTTGACTCTGCATTTTTCTACTCAGAGACAAGGAATAATGCTTTCATTTCCCCTCTGCACCGTTTCCAACTTTTGTTTCAATTGAGTGTGTTGCCATCTGCATTGTCTGTTAACCAATATATGGTAAACATAGTCTTTTTTCTAAATAAGAAGAGAAAAATGTATGGCCCACTTGATAAATATACAAATGCAGTCATCAAATATTGTAATTACTCGACATCTACCTGTGGCAAAAATTCCATCTAAATATTTTGGCTCACCTAACTTATGTGTACATCAAATTCCCATAGAACATTGAGTGTGTTTTTCTTTAAAAACTACTCTCACATCTATATGAGGATCCAACCACACAGAGTAAAGAGATAAGTAAATAAGAATTAACCTTGAAAGTAAACTCAACCTGGTGTTTTAAACCGATGGTTGCAAAGGTTTTAAGTGGAGCATAACAAGTATTTAGGCTTGCACACAATTTAATCTGGTGTTAAATTTAGGTATCAACTTGATAAAATGAAGTACTATGTGGATAGTTTGGGAAAAGCAATACTTTTAAATATGTCTGTGTTCATGCATCTAGAGGAGAGTAGAAATTGAAGTCAAAAGTAAATCTACCCTCACGCACTTGTGCAGGCACCATATTATCTGCTGAGGGTTTTCCTCTTCTACCCTTGGCCCTCCAAGGTGGAGACAGTCCTCAGTTATATTCTCTAACTTCTTCCCAAATCCAGAGTCTCTTGAAATAGCACATGGTTGGGGATCAAATATTTGGCACATGAGCATGTAGGGCACACTGTTGAACAAAACTGGAATTAAAAAACTCCTTTCAGCTTTTCATAAAGACATGAACTGGAAATATCCTAGATGTCCATCAACTGGAGTATGAAAGCGGGGTACATTTACACACTGGAATACTAGTAAGCTATTACGAAAAATGAAATCATGAAATTTTAAGGTAAATGGACGGAACTAGAAATCAGTGAGATGGATCAGACACCAAAGAATGAATATGGCGTGTTTTTATCTTCTCTGCGGCTATTAACTTTTAAGCTTTGAATATGTGTGCTTGGATCTGAACAACCACAGAGGTTAGATAGCTAGTAAAGGGTCAGGCGGGTAGGCGATCTTCCAAGGAAGGGGATACAGAATATAGTGCCATTAAGAGGAACGTTTTAAACACACGAGTTATTCACCACAATCTGCATATTTACTACTTATTTTTAAGGGAGTTTTCTTACAGCAAATGTAATAGCGTTTTATAATACTAGGATATGAACATATGATTTTAAAAGAATTAATATTCCTTATATGCAAAGCCTTACCTAAGTTAGTTTGTTGGGTAGAAGAGGAAAAATTGAATTTAAGTATTAAGAACACTTGAAAAGTAAGAGGGCAACATGAGTGGGAAATTACGTACTCCCAAAGAAAACGTCTAAAAAGATATGTTTCAATAAAATGGAAGTCAACTCTGAGCAAGCCACATCAGTGGAAACTAATTTCTTAATCTCTCGGAGCCAGATTTGCCTATTGAACACACAGTTGATGACAAAATAATTGTCCAGTAATTATTCTAAAAGATGAAACAACATCGAATTCAAATTGAGCAAACTGGATTTGTGTGTGGCCAGCGGAAGGTAATGACCCCTCAATGGTGCAAGCGGCGCTTCTTTTCGTGAGAGGGGACCGCCTGCTTCGTAGTTAGTGACAAGGTTAACTGTTGCAAAACTTCTTGCTACTCTGACTCAAAAGAAGTGCGTGTGCTACTGCTCTGTGTGGCAATTTCATATTCATGAATGAACCGTTGTTACTTCTTAAGATCTACGCATACGTGCGTAACTCTGGTTGGTGCTCATATTTACGGAATACTTGCCTTGTGCTAGGAACTGTCTAAGGCAACTTGTGTGTCTTCAGTATCTGCACAGGCCTACAGGAACGTCTTTGTCTCGCAGTTTCAGTGAACAATTGACATTGGAGTGGTTAAGAATTTATTTGTATTGAACCAGACCTCCATCGTTAGGACCTCATTCAGCCTTAATTACTTCCTTCAGGGCCCATCCACAAGTGTACTAATTGAAGGGATTTGATTTTCAAGGTATGAATGGATGGAGGGACATTCATTGTACGTATGAGAGGGCTGCAACTGATACCTTGAAGAAGAAACATGCAAAATTGGACCTAGGAGAAATAGTATAAACACAAAAATCACAGCATATCATTGATGCTGGGTTTTGCTATTACTTTTTGACAAGTACTGAATACAAGCAGATACAAAAAATTATAAAAGTTAAAAATTGATGCTATGAATAAATTATCAGAAAGTTGTTGAAGTTCACTCAAATAATACAAAAATAAAATTCACTAATAAAATGTTAGAAATGTTATTAAATGCATTAGAAATAGGAATAAGATCCAGTTGAGATTGTTCTAAAGAAGAGGTGGTTCTTGTGCAACAAAATTTCTTGGAAATACTACCCATACATATAACGGATATTAAAAACAATATTAGCAGGTAGGTCGTGCGTCTAATTTGCTAGGACCATTATGATGCCTGCACTGTTTCATAAACCTCTTTATGTAGGTACTTTAGCAGGAATAGAAAAAAAACAAAGAGATTTTGTAGCAGATTACATGTGTAAATCACTCTGGGCAAGTATGTAAAAATTCCTTTACCTAAATTAATAATCTGTACTAATTTGTCTAGAAAAGATTTTTATCTTCATATTTCAAGGAAAGTCTAGGAGTCCACCACACCCCTGCACACACGTGAAGTACTCACACACACACAAATAAAAACATTTTCATTGATTCATGTTAATTATTCAGCTGTAAGTTAATTAAATCTGCTTTTCCCAAAAATCACTTTGACTTTGCTTTCCTCACATTATTTCCTAGACCTGGACTTCTTAGTGACTCATTCTTCCCATTTCAGAATCCTTGTGTCCTGTTCTGTCCTTGCAACATGTTCTTGGAGGTTCGAGTGCTCCTTGACACTGATATGGCTTTTATGAGGCTCATACAACTGATGCTAATGAGTTTCATGGAAGTTATAACGGTGATTGGCCTGCAGAGTTAGCTCAGGTCCAGAAATGTTATCATAGCTGTGCCTCCTGTAATCCGGTGTTTATCCCTAGAGGTAGATGGTCTCTCTTATACTGTTTATTCTTAGAACAAGTTAGCCTTTGCTGTACATTGTATTGTTTATTTTATACTTTTGCATCCTACACAGTTCTTTGTGAGTTTTACAGAAAAAAAATACTTATCATAGAAGGATCTTTATTGTATGTTTGTAGAAATGGACTCTAAGACATTGTTTCACATTGTTTTGAAGGCTGAGAAGTTACACAGTCTGCCCCCTGCAAACCAGAGAGCTTGTAAAAATGTAAACGCGTAATAGAGGATGTCCAGTGTGTAGAGTTGATTACAGGTTCAAAGCCCTGAGAGGCAGGAGCATGGGAGAGCCCATACTCCACGTCAATTGCCAGGCAGAAAGCAAAGTTCGCTTTCCAACGTTTTTCCTATTCAAGCAAGCTCTCAAACCACACTGAGGGTCCTCTATTTACTCAGCCCCCCCATAAACATTGCTGTGATCCAAAAGTGCCCTCGCAGATACACACAGAAATGATGTGTGACATCTATGTAGGATTTCCTTAGCTCACAGAAGTGAAACAAAAATTAACAGTTGTATACTACGAAGATTAAAGATTTTATGTTTAACAAACTAGTACCAGGAAGAGCTAAAGAGGATCAAGCAGCTGGTTTCTTGTGACTCCGCTATTTTCCGTTATAAACCAGAGCAAGGCTTTTAAGATCCGTGGGCAGTGGATGAGAAATCGAGGGGAAAAGTCCGAGAGAAATGCAGTCATCTCAGCAAACTCAAAGCTGCTTTATTCCGGTGGCAGGTTCTGCAATAGCAACCGGAAGCTAGAGACCATCAGGTTAGAGTTCAGGGACAGCTGAACTGAAGACTCAGTGTCCACACATTCAGAGGATATGAGCAGGTTTGAGGTTGAACATATGGATTCACAAATTAATGGGGAAAGGCTAATGAATAGAGTTACTGCAAAGTAATGCAGAAGAACTTATAAAAGCTAAGACCATACCATACAGTATGGTGAGACCTACAAGTGCAGAATGGTGATACACACAGGTGCAGTATGGTGATATACACAGGTGCAGAATGGTGATACACACAGGGGCAGTATGGTGATACACACAGGGGCAATATGGTGATACACACAGGTACAGTATGGTGATAAACACAGGTACAGTATGGTGATAAACACAGGTGCAGTATAGGTGATACACACAGGTGCAGAATGGTGATACACACAGGTGCAGTATGGTGATACACACAGGTGCAGAATGGTGATACACACAGGTGCAGTATGGTGATACACACAGGTACAGTATGGTGATACACACAGGTGCAGATGGTGATACACACAGGTGCAGTATGGTGATACACACAGGTACAGTATGGTGATACACACAGGTGCAGAATGGTGATACACACAGGTGCAGTATGGTGATACACACAGGTGCAGTATGGTGATACACACAGGTGCAGTATGGTGATACACACAGGTGCAGTATGGTGATACACACAGGTGCAGTATGGTGATATACACAGGTGCAGTAGGGTGAGACCTACAGGTGCAGAATGGTGATATACACAGGTGCAGTATGGTGATGCACACAGGTGCAGTATGGTGATGCACACAGGTACAGTATGGTGATGCACACAGGTGCAGTATGGTGATGCACACAGGTACAGTATGGTGATACACAGGTGCAGTATGGTGATGCACACAGGTGCAGTATGGTGATACACAGGTGCACTATGGTGATGCACACAGGTGCAGTATGGTGATACACACAGGTGCAGTATGGTGATACACACAGGTACAGTATGGTGATGCACACAGGTGCAGTATGGTGATGCACACAGGTGCAGTATGGTGATACACACAGGTGCAGTATGGTGATGCACACAGGTACAGTATGGTGATACACACAGGGGCAGTATGGTGATGCACACAGGTGCAGTATGGTGATGCACACAGATACAGTATGGTGATACACACAGGGGCAGTATGGTGATGCACACAGGTGCAGTATGGTGATGCACACAGGTACAGTATGGTGATACACTGGTGCAATATGGTTATGCACACAGGTGCAGTATGGTGATGCACACAGGTGCAGTATGGTGATACACACAGGTGCAGTATGGTGATACACACAGGTGCAGTATGGTGATGCACACAGGTAGAGTATGGTGATACACACAGGTGCAGTATGGTGATGCACACAGGTACAGTATTGTGATGCACACAGGTGCAGTATGGTGATACACACAGGTGCAGTATGGTGATACACAGAGGTGCAGTATGGTGATACACACAGGTGCAGTATGGTTATGCACACAGGTGCAGTATGGTGATACACACAGGTGCAGTATGGTGATACACAGAGGTGCAGTATGGTGATACACACAGGTGCAGTATGGTTATGCACACAGGTGCAGTATGGTGATACACACAGGTGCAGTATGGTTATGCACACAGGTACAGTATGGTGATACACACAGGTGCAGTATGGTTATGCACACAGGTGCAGTATGGTGATACACACAGGTGCAGTATGGTGATACACAGGTGCAGTATGGTGATACACACAGGTGCAGTAGGGTGAGACCTACAGGTGCAGTATGGTGATACACAGGTGCAGTATGGTGATGCACACAGGTGCAGTATGGTGATATACACAGGTGCAGTATGGTGATACACACAGGTGCAGTATGGTGAGACCTATAGGTTTGTCAGTGCATATTGAACACTTGAAAAAGGAGGAGAAACAACCTTGAAAGTGCTCACGCTGGAGAAATGGTAAATGTTTACAGAGATAAATATTTTGATCTGTTTGAAGTATTACATGACTTATTGAACATTACATGGCAGACACTGCATTGCCATCTACAATTTTGTCTTTACGTTTCATTCAAATAAAATTTTAAAAATCCCATTTCAAATCAGTGACTTAGAAGCAATATCAGGATGTCATACAACACATGACAGGCGTTTTGCTCAGATAAACAAAGAAAGATCCAATGATGTGACAGACCCCTAGATGATAGCATTCGGTGGGGCACGGGTGGGGAGGAGAATTGACTGAGGCAGTTACTCTGTCTTCTCATTTAGATAAAATGGAGTTTCATCCTTAAAATAAAAAGAAACGTGAATATCCCAAACCAAATGAGGTGGTGTGTGTGTGTGTGTGATGTGTGTGTGTGATGTGTGTGTGTGTGCAATGTGTGTGTGTGTGCAATGTGTGTATGTGTGATATGTGATGTATGTGTGTATAATGTGTGTGTGCAATGTGTGTATGTGTGTGATGTGTGTGTATGTGCAATGTGTGTGTGTGATGTGTGCATGTGTGTGTGTGTAATATGTGTGTGTGCAATGTGTGTATGTGTGATATGTGATGTATGTGTGTGCAATGTGTGTGTGTGCGATGTGTGTGTGTATAATGTGTGTGTGTGCAGTGTGTGTGTGTGTGATGTGTGTGTATGTGCAATGTGTGTGTGTGTGATGTGTGCATGTGTGTGTGTAATATGTGTGTGTGCAATATGTGTATGTGCTTGATGTGTGTGTATGTGCAATGTGTGTGTGTGATGTGTGTATGTGTGTATGTGTGTGTGTATGTGTGTGTGTGTGTGTGTATGAGATATTTCCCTGTGTTTCACGAACTATGCTCTGGTCTAAAACCTGCCAGTAATTATAATGAATGGTGGTATGGACCCCCAAGTTATGAAAGGCTGTTGGCCTCCAGTGGCAGCAGAAAGCATGTTCTAGGAAAAAATGGCGTGAAGGAACTTCCGGTCTTGTCTACAGTATCCCCCGGGGAGTATGAGCCAGACTACACTTGCACTCTGTGTCAGATCTGATGGCTGTAACTGTCGCGCAAGCTGGTGAATAGAGCTTCTAAGTGAATGGAGACGGCGATTAGAAACGAGTGATAGAGGGGAGAGCGCAGATGAAAGGCCGAAGGGAGCGGGGTCGATCATTGAGTGGGAAAAAATCCAAAGGGAATGAATGCAGGAGGCGCTCCAAAGAAAGGAGTCTATGGTGCACGAGAAATGGCGTTTGATGGCTCTTTCACTAATAGGCACAAATACCCGAAGACCAAAAGGAAAGGGGGCAGGGCCAAAGAAAGCCGTTCAAGCCATTCTTAAGACTGCCCAAAGACAAAGCTCCTGTGGAAACCGTTCTGAGGAAGACTCAGGAAAAGCCCTGGTGACCCTGGGGGACGTCGGGGGACCCCCTCCTCACTGGAGTACTTCAGTAGGAAGATCCCCAGAGTCCTAGGAAGGAAAACAAAGGCTTACTCATGGAAACACCAGAGAGTATCTGTAAGGATCTTTGACAGAAGTTCATAGACACAGATTTGAGAGCATTCCAGAAATCAACCAATGTCTTCTTGCCAAAAAGTAAACGGCACCTCTCCCATGACAGGAGGTATGAGTCTCAGCATCAAATGCGGAGAACTGTGGGAACTGACATCAGCAAAGCCCATGAGAAAGGCCCAAGACAATTTGAAGTTTCAGAGGGCCTTGTAAGAGAGGCAGAGGGTACATATGGCTTTATAATATAAGGCAGGGTGTAACTTGGCACGCAGTGAAAGAATAGTGTTTTATTTTTTAATGTCTTAGTGTTCTTAAGGAAAGCAAAATGAGGGGGGAAAAAGAAGAAAGCCTGGAAATTTGGTTTGATGTTCTTTGGAGGTTGGGTAACCCTAAACTAATATGATTCTGTTAGTAGATCATGACTATATTGGAAAAGAATTGTTCTCTGAGCCTACCATACATGTAATAGTTCCACTTTAGACAGCCCTGTCAAATTCCTAAGCTCTACTTGGAGCCAGTACAGGTATTTGTACAAAGAGAGGCGATTTGCTTCAGTTTTAAGAATGTATATATTCGATACTTTTGGCACTTTTCATGCAGATAATTATGAATATATTTTTGAAGGCTTCAGTATATATACTTTATATCCTGAGGGAAACAGAAGAGAATTTGTTTAGAGATTAGTTTATATAAATTGTTTTCTCGAGTAGAAATTGTGGTATTCATTTATTTGTTTAGATTTGTCTATTTTTTAAGCAATAAAACAGTTATAATTAATATGAAACAGGTGAGATTGTTAAGTGGTTATAGCATAGGGATTGAAGAATTCCTAAGCCATAAAGGTGAGCCCAGGGTAGCTTCATTAATGCAGGACTCACCAAGGAGCCCCATTGTGATCCCCACACCCAGGCAATTCATGCTTGATCTGACCCCCAGAACAACACTGGTTGGAAATGGAAGATATTTGTTTCTCTAGTCCTCGCACGTTTGCCCAGCAGAGGTAATTGCCCCTGAAGGAGAGAACACTTTTAGTAGCGTGCACAAGGTACAGGGGCCTGGATTATTCCATGCATTGTTCTGGGGATGGGAGTGGGGAGAAGAAGAGGGGAAAGAAAGAGAGATAAGAAGTATATCCATGTAGCTAATACCAAGAAATATTTAGAATAATGTTCCTTTAAAAGGAAGTTTCCATAGACTGTAAAAAGACCCTAATTATATTCAGGAATTTGATCTATTAGGAATTTATTGTGTAATTTATCTAGGTGTTATTATGATTATTGAGTTGTATTTTGAACTAATGGAAGAACTTTGTGTGTATTTAACTAGAAATGACAATCTACAGAAAAATCACGAAAAGTTTACTATTGAAAGAGATTTGGCTAAGGACTCTGATTCCTGACTTGTTTCCACAGAATAATAACATAACAGCGACTGTGTAATTCTCACACTTTACCAGTGATATTTCAGAAAGAGTAAGTCAAAGGGTACCCTTATGACAATCACTTTAAACTATTTCTAGCTTAGCCCCTACCATCAGTGTTCCAGTAATTTACTCCGGACTTTGGGATTTGGTATGCATTGATCAACTTTTTGCTTTTGACCAAAGATAAAATGTCAATCAATATCCCCCCTCCCTCCCTCACTCCGCCTCCCTCCCTCCCTCCCCCTCTCATGCATACACACAAAGTAACCATAACTACAGTGATGGTAATACCTGCTGACCCATGTGAGTGCTGATCTATTCCAACTCCCCCTCGCTAAAGACAATAAAACTCAGTAACCATCACCTGAGGAGAGTGTCCAGGGGGTGAGCTACAACCCAGCGTGGTTCCACCACACAGTTACCGGTTCTGTTCTGTGTTTTACTCTGTGTTCTTCCCATGTTAAAATAAGGATGAATGCTACCTAAAAACACCCCAATGGCAACAGAGCACAGAGGCCTGCAGCAGAGTCACTGGAATCTGATGAAGCTTTCTATTTCCCTCAGTGTCTCATTTCTCCCTCCAATAGCTGGACATGTAGCTGGCATTTGAAAATCGCAGTGCTAAATGCTTTGTATTTTAAATGTTCTTCCTTTTTGTAAAACCAGGCATTGAAGCAGTATCGAAAACTAGGAGCAGTTTCTCAACGGACAGTATTTCCTACACCAAATCTTAGCAAGCCTTATTTTTGCCAAGGATTCTGTTCTTTTCTTTGAACCTACATCTTCGTCATCCCTCTCACTCTTCAAAGCCAACTGAAAAGGTTCAATTGCCCTATTTATGGCTACAGTCCTCATTCTGCACATCCTCTGCTGTCGCTGGAGAGCTCTATAGCAACCCTGCCTCGAGGCTTTAAAAATGGGTCGGAGTGATTGATGGACCAAAGTATGTTGGTTTTCCACCTGCACTCCAGGTGTGAGGAATGAGTGAAATGGTTCCTGTCCTAAAAAGCCTGTCACTTGGCTCTAGGAGGCAAACTTTCTGGACAAGTTCTGTGCATGTGGGGAGCTACTGAGTAACTGCCCCGTTGTTTAGTAATTGACCTTGACAGTGGTGAAAAATTAGAGGGTGCAAAGGGGGCACAAGCCATATGAAATGTCCAGGAAGCAAGAAAATTGAATCACACAGGACAAAAGCAACATCGTTTGCTGCCTAGTGGCCAAATCATTTGAGACAAAGAAAGAGAGAGAGAGAGAGAGAGAGAGAGAGAGAGGGAGGAAGGAAAGAAGGGAGAAAGGAAGGAAGGGAGTGAGGGAGGGAGGGAAGGAGGAAGGAAGGAAGGAAGGAGGAAGGGAGGAAGGGAGGAAGGGAGGAAGGGAGGAAGGGAGAAAGGGAGAAAGGGAGGAAGGAAGAGAAAGAACTAAAATTGACTGCATGCATGCTAACTTTGAAGCAGGACAAAACCTCAAAACAAGATTGTGACCAGATATTTTCTATCGACTTCAGCGGTTTTCATTCTATACACAGCATCTGTTAAGTCATAGAGACAACAAGCAAACACAAACGCACACTTGATCCATATTGTGTGTTTGCAGTTACGGTCAAAGCACCTCACACTTGTCTGAAGCTCCGTACTTCACTCATTCAGTTCCTCAACACAGGGAGCACGTATGGAGCACCTACTCTGCCCAGATGGTCATGGTACATCAGTGAAGACAGCAAAGCCTGTCAAGAGGCCAACTCTGGTATCACTGAAATGATTGCAAATTGTGCCTGCAGCATGTAAAACTATAGGTCGTGAAACACAGTCACCGAATGTCCATACCCTGCAGCCAGCAGCTTGCACTGGAAAGCACTCTGCAACTTCTTGGCTGACTAACCAGGGCAAGCTGCTTGTTAGCCATTTTGTGCCACACTTTATTTCTTAGTAAAATGGTAATATGAGCTAATAGATGCGATGTGTGTGAACGTTCTCAGGCCAGTATCTGCAATGATAAGCACAATGTAAATGTGAGGAACTGTTTGATGAGAAGCTGATCTACATTCAACCTGTTAATAACTATGCCTTAGTTAAAAAGGTCAGAGACCAGAGAAATCAAGACAATGAAACCCAAGGTACAAATGCAAACGGATTGTTGATGCATGATTTGCTCAGTGTTGATTATGGAAAGCAACTTGGTAGTTAAGCTAGTTACTTACAAGATGTATCTCAGACCCCAGTGGCTCATCTGTGATTAAGGGTTGAAAAATGGCCTTTTCTACAGCAGAAATGGTATGCAAACACCAGCTCCCCTGCTGCGGTGCGAGCGGACAGTTGACTGCACGGTATCTGCTGTCACGGTAACCCGGTCATGTAGCGCAGGCAGCACTGATTGGGTTGTGTCACAGGACAGCCTGTTAGTTTAGCATGCCTTTTACCATGACTTCTTCAGACTGCTCAGTGTGTGTTGACACCATGTCATCTATAGGATCCCATATAACTAGACTTCCGTGAACTTATTCTGGAATGCTATTCTGATATGTTTATACATTCCTTTTTGCTAAATTTTGCAATTTTGTTTGTGAAACTGCCCTTTTAAAATATCTTCTCTGCTACATTAACTTCATTCTGATGGTGAAGGTATGTACAGCATTTTTTTAGTTTTATTTATTCTTTGAGAATTTCATACAAAATATTTTATCATATTCTTTCCCATCCAACCCCTCCTAGTTCTCCCTCTCTAGCTGTACAACTTCATTTCTCTTCTTTAAAAAGTAAGTTTTTGGCTGGGTGGTGATGGTGCCCACTCCTTTAATCCCAGCACTCGGGAGGCAGAGGCAGGCAGATCTCTATGAGTTCAAGGCCAGCCTGGTCTACAAAGTGAGTTCTAGGACAGCCAGAGCTACAACAGAAAAACCCTGTCTCAAAAACCAAAATAAACAAACAGATAAATAAATAAATAATAAATAAAAAGTTCTTTTTTAAGTATAGTTGTGAACAAGCAAGCACATCAACTAAAGAGTGTTTACAAGTCTTATGAAGTAACAATTCACTGGTAAGTTCAGCCACAGTTTTAATTATGGCTATCTGTTTTGGCAGTTTTTTACAAAAAAAAAAATCAAAAGACACACACACACAGAATAAGTTACAGATGTCACTGAAGAAGTGTTTAACCTGACCCAGAGGTATGTGTTGAGAGTGAATTCTGATTTATTCTTTCTAATGCATTTCTGCGCCTTAAATGAAATGTGTTTCTCACAGTGGTTGTTAATATTGAAAAGAAATTGCAGCTGATTTCGTGCTGACAGGCCTTGCTTTTCCTCTTAAGTTGTATCCATAACTTCTCTTTTGTCCCTACTCTTACCGTCCCGTCTCTCTCCGATCCACAGAAAAAATTATGACATCAACATCCAAAGGCATCCTCCGCCCGTTTCTAATCGTCTGCATCATCCTGGGCTGCTTCATGGCTTGTCTGCTGATCTACATCAAGCCCACCGGCAGCTGGGTCTTCAGTCCAATGGAGTCAGCCAGTTCTGTGCTGAAAATGAAAAATTTCTTCTCTACAAAAGCTGATTATTTAAACGAAACTACGATTCTGGTTTGGGTGTGGCCATTTGGACAGACCTTTGACCTCACATCCTGCCAAGCGATGTTCAACATCCAAGGGTGCCATCTCACGACGGACCGCTCACTGTACAACAAATCCCATGCGGTCCTGATACACCACAGAGACATCAGCTGGGATCTGACTAATTTACCTCAGCAGGCCAGGCCCCCCTTTCAGAAATGGATTTGGATGAACTTAGAGTCACCCACGCATACTCCCCAGAAGAGTGGCATCGAGCACTTGTTCAACCTGACGCTAACCTACCGCCGTGATTCAGACATTCAAGTGCCTTATGGCTTCTTGACCGTGAGCACAAGCTCTTTTGCGTTTGAAGTGCCAAGCAAAGAGAAGCTGGTGTGCTGGGTTGTGAGTAACTGGAATCCCGAGCATGCCAGGGTCAAGTATTATAATGAGCTCAGCAAGAGTATTGAAATCCACACCTACGGGCAAGCATTCGGAGAATACGTGAATGACAAAAGCCTGATTCCCACCATATCTACCTGTAAATTTTATCTTTCTTTTGAAAACTCAATTCACAAAGATTACATCACAGAAAAGCTCTACAATGCATTTTTGGCCGGCACGGTACCTGTTGTCCTAGGACCATCTAGGGAAAACTATGAGAATTATATTCCCGCTGATTCATTCATTCATGTGGAAGATTATAACTCTCCCAGCGAGTTGGCAAAATACCTGAAGGAAGTTGACAAGAACAATAAGCTGTACCTTAGTTACTTTAACTGGAGGAAAGATTTCACTGTAAACCTCCCACGGTTTTGGGAATCTCATGCGTGCTTGGCTTGTGATCACGTGAAGAGGCATCAAGAATATAAGTCTGTTGGTAATTTAGAGAAATGGTTTTGGAATTAAAGTTCCCACTGTTTTCACATTTAGTGAAATATAATAATGTGACGCCATTCAAGTTTTGAGGATAAGAAGAGAAACACTTTGCTTTTATTTCACAATTTATTTTTACCTCTCTCCCTTGAGTAACATGTATATTTTGATGCAAATTTTTAAGAGCTCAGAATTAGCAAGGAGTCCATGTGGTTTTAAATTATCCTTGTATATACGTGATTATGAACACTGAAAATAATTTATTCTCTGCTCTCATTTGTAAACATTCTTTTTCACATTTTATAGTTGCCTGTAAAGTAGGTTTATGGTTCAATTGTTCCTACATCAATCAGCTCTTTAATCTATTTGGGAAATGGAAATGCATATCCTAAAATATGAAAAATTTTTACCAAGTATTATAATGTCTAGATTCTAGCTTGCATAATGCTAACAATGAAGGATTTTAGTACCACTTAATTCTTAAACTCTTTGACTTCAGAGTTGAACACTGTGTGTAACTGATGTAGTTTTTAACCTATTTACCACATTTATGAAGGCAGACTTATTCATGTAGTAAATAAGAAACGTATGAAGCAGAAACGTCATTAGGCCTCACATTCATTTTCATTAAGTTGTTTTGCAAACACAGACTCTCAATATCTTAAAGCATACAAGAATTTTGAAACATACACTTTATGTGATTTTTTTTTTTTAGTGCCTAATAACACCTAAGAGAACCTTTGATTCCCTTTCGAAAGTCCCCTTTCAAATCTCGATGGTAGTCATTTTTGTAAAAATAAATAATTTCCTCATATAACACTGAAAAATGTTATCTTCAAATACAATATACTATTTATGTAATTTACCTACACAGTGCATTTGAAATATTTTTCCAAATCACCCACATTTAAAAGTTTTCTTTTACCATATTGATTAATAAATAAATATAAAACCTAAAGGCCTATACTGTCATTTAGAAGAACCTAAACAAAATTATTATAAATCAGTCTAATATGTCATTAAATATATAAATCGGGAACTGACTGGGAACACGAGTGCTGACACAGAACAGGATTTTGATGTGTATTAAACAAATTAATTAACAGCATTGAAAAGTCATGGGTAATTTTTCTTTTGTTTCAATAGAGAAATAGTTCTAACCTATAGCTATTAATTGAAAATTATCTTTTTTTATTCCATTTTTTAAAATATTCATACATAGCATATGTTGCTATGATATTCAGGGCTTTACCGAACCAATGTAAACTTATTCTTGCCCTGATTTGGGGGCCATGTTATTCATGAACATCCAGCTGCCTGCAGAAACTCTCTTCTGTAAAATTAGAGGAGATAGATGGACGTATGTAGATACAGTCGATGAGAAAATCAGATACTGAAAACTCTTACGGAAAATTATTCTCCAAAGTATTTCTAACGCCTGTGTTCTACTCTTGTCAAAACCTCTCAAAAAACGTAATGTTCTGATGACAGCTGTTTGGATCTTTGTGGCTCACACTTTTCCTGCAGAACTCGCATTTACTATCTCCGCACCATGTGTAGATTACAGAGAAGGTTAATTTCAGTTCTGTAAGCAGGAAGGATGTGCCTTGGGAGAGAATGGGCTCCCTTAGCATGGGAAAGATTTGAGGGGAGAAAGACCCTGGAATTAAACAGAGGCTTTGATCCCAAGTTCATTTTTTAGACATAATTACACACATAAGGTTGTTAGGCCCAAACGACCGCAGAAATAAACATGAAAAGGTGTTGTCAGTGCATTATAGGAGCTTGCGATACAAAGCTTCCTATAAGTTCCATCTTCTACCAATCTCGATGGAGATTGTGTGAGTCATTGTTCACTGAATGAAAAATAATACTAGTAAATTAACTAGTAAAATAACTAGCAAATTAACCCAGTTGTTTCGCCACTCAACTTGTGCTGGAGTTTCAAGCTTTATCTACTCATTTGACCCAACATAGATTTCCTCTATATTATCTCTTTTATTCACACACTGTTTATATGTCTCTCTCTCTCTCTCTCTCTCTCTCTCTCTCTCTCTCTCTCTCTCTCTCTGTGTGTGTGTGTGTGTGTGTGTGTGTGTGTGTGTGTGTGTGTATTAAGAAATAGTACATACACATGTATACTCTCTGAAGGCTCTGATCATATATTCATTTGTTTAAAAGTCAATTTCATACATTTACATTTATTTGTTATGATTTTGATTCATAAAGTGTAGGGACCTAAAGATGAGTTTCTAAGCTTAGAAGGTCCCTTCTCTGCAAGCTGGGAAGTATTTGATGTTGTATCCATCTGCCATTGCTAAATTGGATGCTAAGAGACTTGAAGGCAGTTCCTTTTTCTGTTGATTATGAATTTGAGCTCATTCTTTGACTAAAATGACAATTAAATGTCATTTACATATGCCAACCCAAAGCAACAAGTACTCCACTGGGGCATCTGTTTATTGAGAGCCCAACACCAAGCCACAGAAATGAGTGTCTAAATTTCAGGTGCCACGGCGAATGAACCAGGCTTTGAACTAAGTGAAAGCACCACAATATTATAAGTCAAGCTCTTCTTCCTCTCGGTGAGTTAACGAGATGTGAAGACAGTATTTGTCCCTGACATCCATTGAGAGATAGGCATGTGAGCTTCATGTCTAGTGACAGTAGAGACTGGGATGTCCAATGCTACCAGCCTCTTGCTTGTTTTTCCACTCTGTTTACAACTCATTGTACAAATATGTCTCAGTACCTATAAATGTGAATATTATATTGGCCTTATTTATTGTCCGTAGGGTGATCGTCCTGAGAGGACTTCAACTTTTGAATACATGGTAAACAAAGCTATCTCCTCTAATCTTACAGAAGAGAATTTCTTTCTGACTTAAATGTTTTAGAAGTTAAACTTCAGCAGAAGACATGAGCTTCACTATGTGTAAGTGAAAAAGAACCACTAAAAAGATATGCCATTGACCACTCTTAATAAATCCCGTGACTTGCTAGTTTTGTAGATACTTCATGTAAAAGATAGATTGCTTCAGCCAAATTGACTTGCTGTCAGTTATAATAAAAACAGACAATATGCCTTGGAATTACTATGCTCTAAAAGTACCATGAACAAGTTTGCGTTCAAGAGTGCAGAAAGTTATTACCACCAGTGATGTGAATATTTAATTGCTAGTTATTGCAGGCCTTACTAGTAAGGATATGTAAATGACTATTTTAAGCCTTACTGATAAGAACGTACACTGAATTATCCATATCCAGTTGTATTATATTTTAAAGAAGGAAGACTATGACCGCCATACATTTTAGGACAGCCATGACTTGATATGAAGTAGAAATTATAAAAAATAATCTTAGCAGGAAATCAGCACCAGCTTACCAAGTTTATATTTACTATGAAAAACATGATCCTAGAATGCCCGGAGCTCAGATCAAAACCACGGAGGTGTGAAGAAACAGAATACCTAAGGTGCTATTTGCTGAGCCTTTAAGTTCTTGCCTCTGATTAAATAAGGGAGGAACTGGAAAAGGAAATTAACTACTGAGCTTTATTTAAAAAAAGAAAAAAAACTTATTTATTTTCAGACTCGATTCTATGACTATTGCTCACCCCCCTCCCCAAAAAAACGTTTAGTGTGAATTAATGTTTCACAAAGTTTTAACTCTCCACATTTTCACGTTGTACTTGATTATGTCTGTTGGCTCCCTTGAACTCTAATCTCCAAAGGGGGAGATCAAGCTACTGAATATAATAGACTTTAGAAGCTGAAGGATGAGTAGTTACTGATACAAGAGGAGGTTATTAATAAATACCTAGCACATGTTACATCAATGAAATTAGTGATATGATGTAGTCAAAATATCAGTGTCTTCAACCTACATGGAGATAACTTTTATATTAACTTTACTGTTCACATTGCTCCCCAGAGGGAAAACAGCCTAAGTCTCTCTTATCTTACCATGTTTTAAGAACCTCAAAGCAATAAAGTGTTAAGAAAGATGAGGTTAGATTTGGAACTTGTTGGTGTTCTAATTTAATATTAACCACTCTCCAACTTTTTGTTATTAGTCTGTAGGGAGAATACAGAACAAAGCACTGTGACCAAACTGTGGGCCGAGAAATAGTGTCCCCCTCATCCTGTACTCACTGGGTTTGATGTATTGTGAATATTCCACAAACATCAACTGGGTGATTTTCACTTATGAGAATCTCTCCTCTGGAGATTTTGTAGCACTCAAAAGTGGGTAAAGTCCACTACTATCTGAAGTACGGTCCCTCTTTGTAATTCATATTCAACCCATCCATATTCATAAGCAGTTAATAGAGTCTAAATGGGAAACACGGTGTTAAAGTAGAAATATGAGTAATTCTACCCTCGGCTCTCACTGCAACAAATTGTAGCCTTGAGAAAGTCACTTAACCTCCCTGGACGACTGTGTCTGTAAGGATTCCTTCGGCACCATTGCTCTTTAATATGAGCCCTAAATTGATGTGTGCATAAATTTGAATTTCAAATTTTCTTGCCCATCTAAAAAAAAATCCTGGATGTTAATATTCCAAATAGGGTTCTTTCTCATTTCTCTTCAACAATATTTAAATAATTAAAGCATGAAACTGGTTACTTGAATGGTAATGAGAACATAATCTTGGCTCTTTACTGAAGCTTACAATGTAGCAAGTGCTCAATTATGTAATCATTCTCCTTTATGTCCTTCTTCTTAGGTCTTTTGAATACACTATTCCCTAAGAACTTAGTTGCCTGTAGAAAACCAACCATATATTGCACTCTACTCTTAAACATTCAAAATCTTTTTCTGTATTATCAAAAAATATATTATTTTACTATAATAATTTGAAACTGTTTGTTGATGCAAAACTCAGGTCAAAGGAAGCAGGTGGGGCTGCCCTTCACCAACAGGGATCTATAGTCGGAGTGTGTAAGACTGACCATATTTAGAAATTTTATTTTATTAACATATGACTAATTTATGTCCATCAACTAACATATTTTGAGTGTATTCTCATTTAAGATGAAATTTCATATCACTAATTTTTTAAAGCACCACTCAAAGCATTGTTTCCTAGTCACGTGATCTAGAATTTACTGAGACATTTATCTATAATACTGATAACTGGTCCCTATTCGGTGCAATGGGAACCTCTTTAACTAAGAAAAGAAATGAAGGAAGAAGCCGTGCTGTTAGTATGAAGTTATCCTGTGCCTGCCAGGGGTTCTCAGATTCCCATCTGCCCTGGGGACTCCCTAGAACAATGGCGTAAGAATCATTTACACCATTTAAAAGATTGTTATAATGCATATCATTGATGCCCTTGGTCTGTATTTTAATAAATCCCCACTAGACAAATCTGACATGTTACTAGTTTTGGTAGTCGGTGTCCTGTCTATTAAATAGAAGGTATTCTATAGTCAAATGATACAGGCATGAGATACTGCCCTTCTTTAGCTCGTTAGAATCTTCTTACATATATCGGTAGGAATTACTGTATTTCATAAACCAAGATGGTCCTCATGCCTAATTATGCCTTGAACAGTTGTGCTGTTCTCCTGACAATCATATGATGGAGGACAAAGGACTTACCATTTCCAGCTGTTTAGCTGAGGTTTTAAGTGCATTTTTTTCATCACAAAAACAACTGTAGACAGTTATTAGGATCTCTTCCAGCTATCAAATCATTGCACATGTTTGATCGATTGCTTCCCTGGGTCTCGGCAGCCTAGGAGAAAAGTAGGCTGTGGGAACAAGTTAAAACCCTGTAGATTGTCCACGATCGTGAACTCAAGCGTTAAATGGGAGCTATGCCGTTTACCAGCTGTGTGCGAGCTCTTCATCACCGTTAGAATTAGGTTTTGTTTATGTATAGGAAGGGTAGCTTATTTTGAAAACAAATGAATGCATCTCTAAAACAATGATCTACACATATGTGTATGTGTGTGACTGTTCTGCCACTGAGATACGCCTTCAGTTGTTATAACACAGAAGGTGGGAAATCTAGACTGTATAAAATCTCATCTCCAGCATCTGTTGATATTAGGCTCACCGCAGATATGAACAAGCCAAAGGATGACTCCTCCATGGAAGGGATCTGCGCAAACACTGTGGAAGCAAGCAGCAACATCTGCTGGAGTTAGAAAGTGCTGGGAGGGGAGGGTGTGGCCGTGATGACAGCCATTGCTTCCCGCACCAACCATCCCCCAACATAAGCGGGTCCACTTTGTCTTCACTGTTACGAGCAATCAGTAAATTAATATTAATTTAGCTTCTTAGCTGTCCACACAACTTCAGTCCAAGGATAGAATAGGAGAAAGATTCTCAGAGATCATTCTTCTGGTGAGAAACCACTCTTAGAAATATCCAACAAGCTGACGAGATGCTTCCCGTCCGGCTTAGGCACAGAACCAGCTAGGAGTAAATTACAAGAGAACTGTGCCTCCCATTACCTTTCCTGAACATTACAAAAGCGAAAAAGTCAAAATGTTAAGATATAAACTCATTAGATAGAAATTAATTTGTTCAGTGATGCAAAAAGGAAACAAATTTAGCCAGGCTGTGATTAAAACTCTGCAAATCACATGGTAAATAGGGTTCTGACATGAAAAGTCTCAACTCTGCATATCCATAATTTTTAAGTTGATTGCCCCAAAAAGATACACTTAAAAGAAATTTTAACCTGTTAAAAAAAGGAGTGATATTTAAAATAACATATTAACTATTTTTAATTAGGTTTCATTAAAAGATACTAGAAATATGTTTACTTAGTTGAATATGTAAATGACCTTAAATAAGAGACTAGAGTTTCATTGTGAACAATGTATACAAATTTTACTGAAAAAAAATGTTACAGGTGAATTCTATATAATCAAAAATTGAAGAAAGCATGTTAAGTTAATGTTTCTACATGTGCCCTCAATCCATTTTGATTAACTAGGTGTAGCAGCTACATAATCAGTCTTGGCAAAAAAGGTTCACGAACCTCAGTTAACATCCAGGACTACATACTCAACAAGTAGGAGATACATCCTTGTTACATGCAGGTCTCAGATTGGTCTCATTAGCTCCCTCCAGCTATATATATATATATATACACACACACACACACACACACACACATATATCTCCTGATGAGACCAGAGTACAGGCAGCCTAATTGTCTCTATAAAAACTGGAAGCCAGCTATCACAAATTCTAACACATTGTTTTTAAAAATTAAGAGACAAGGATTATGTTTTTCTCCTTTTTCTCTTTCTATCCCTTAAAATCACGTGTGACAAGCAAGAGTCACGGATACTTCTATAGAGTCCCCTAAGAATCAAAGCAGGCCCAAGGGGGAAAGGTAAGAGGCAACATCCCCTTTCATAAATACAGTGATAACACCTTTTAAGTTCAATTACCTTCTCAGTAGTAATGTGGTTTATTCTGTATCTATACCAGCATGGGATAAAGGAGTGTTTTTTAAAGGCAAGATAAAGAGCTAACAAGTCTAAATTTAGAAGCAGATTTATGATCACGCAGAAAGAAGAAACAAGAAAATGCGGAGTGAACTCTTAATCAAAGTCCATTTTCGCTCTCAGCACCTATGGTGTAATTTACCACCACTTCCGAGCCACAGATTCCTCATCTGCTATCTAAAGGTGACAGAGTGTACATTAGAGTCACCTAAGAAACTTAATAGACATTGACATTCTTCAGATGTCCTGGTATATGTATATGGGCTGCCGTATATTCTAGAAATTTCCTCCAAACTCTTCTAGGTGGCTATCCGTGGTAAGAGAGTGTTAGGGGAGAATTTACAGAGAGATCTGTATAGAGCTCGGAGTAGGTGCTGCTGAAGACGAAAGCTGTAGGAAACTCCACAAAGGGAGAACAGAATGTGCCTACTACCATGATTCCACTCAAGGTTGCCGTACAGGCCATAGCAAATGCTTGTCCTGAGTTGTTCAAGTAATTTTCATAAAGGGACTTATACTCAAGGAGCGGAGATCAAAGCAATCACACTGAAACAAAATGTGCCAATTCTTCCAGTATATGAATTCTAAGAGTCAGTAATCTATAAAGTACTTTGAAAGCAATTGTATGTTTTATTATTGTAATGTAATTTGCACTATGATATTGTCATGTTCAAGCATACTTAAAATGTCCTGAAATCTAATGCCAAATGTACAGTTCATAGGTCCGTGTTATTTCTTATAAGAATCTCATTGCATAGCATAGTGCCAGTTGTTTAATGCCATTAACTTTCCCTGGGTGTGTTACTATGATGCAGATCCAACAGGGTTGTTGTAAGCACACTAATTAGTCATCTGGGGTTTTATAGATAAAATCATACATTGATCAGAAATCACTTTTCTACTTATTTTTTTGTAGAGTATTTTTCCACACTTGAAAAAACATGATTATTTTATATCAAACATCAGTTTTTCTTTAAAATCTTATTTTAGTAGCCGATGCATGTTTAAATAAGATGTTAAATATTACATGATGATATTAATAAGGTTGTGTTTGTAAGTGAAAAATATGCACGCATGCCATAATGAATCGTGCCGCTTTGGGGGCGTGTTTTTCCACGGCCACCTTACATGCAAGCTTTGTCTTAATCGGTGTGCACGATTCACATCTTTTCAAGAGTCGTTTTTAAATATTTACAGAGTGATATGTAATTCTTAATGCTGATGAGCCAGTAAGCCGAGATACATACTGTTCTGCTTTATTTTTTTCTTGCAAGTTGACATTATAATGTTGTAAATTATCTCCAAAAACTTTTTCTTGGAGTTGTTGGCAATAAACTACAGCAAATAAAACACTTTGCCGATAAATCTTACAAGTGACCACACAGTAACTTAATGTTACAAAGCATGAAGATGTGAAAAAGTCATTTTACGAAAGTTCCATTATATGAATACAATACTCTGGCAGCTTTTTGTACAATCAAGAAGAGCTTATCATTTTTGGAAACACTGCCAAAATCAGTACGACTGGCAAAGCAAGAAACACAAAGTCAGACCTGCGTCACGCTAACTTGAGCAATACCAGACTAGCCAGACTGTGTAGACCACCGCTTGGTGCTGCAGAGGGCAGGGGGGGATGGTGGACTCACAAGTTTGTTTCTTAGCAATTTGCAAAATGCATAAGGAGTATGAATTTTGCGAGAGAGACATGCCTTTACATGCTCAAGTTCACAGCAATCTTTGAGAATTAAAATCATTCCTTTCTGGAAGGGGTTTGAGCATGAGTTTTGTTTGGTTGGTTTGGTTTGTTTCAGAAGTATACTTGCATTTTGAAATGCCTAATTCCAAACAGGTGGTATGTGTAGACCCACTGCTCCTTCTCCAGAGGAGAAGCCACTTATAACACATAATGGCTAGAATATAGCTTTCAGAGATGTATCACTGTTACGGTATCAAAGCTATGGAAACCCTAGTTATCTGTTTGCTTGCTTGTTATTTATTTATTGTACAGATTGCTTCTTTTGAGTCTAATTTTAAACACTATCATTGAAGCTAATGCTAAGGAAATTAACTCTGGGTACTATTCTAAGTCAAAATCGGAAGCTGAGTCCTGCTGCAGTCCAAAAGTAAAGCATTGATTCGAATGGTGTGCAGCCTGCCTGTCTGTGAGGAGGGTAACCACAGCAGCTGCCACATCGTAGGTGTGAGCAGCCGGGCCAACCACAGCAAGGACGGCATCACCATTCATGATGTTGTAGGTTTGTGAAAGGGTGAGACTACACGGTCCTTACATGATACTGTAAGTGTGTAACATTCGGCAAACATCTGATCTGGGCTCTTCGATATTGCATGCATCCCTTCATTGAATTAACCTGTAAATAACAACACTTTGTGGCAGCTAAGCAAATATTTTAATAAGCCATGGAAGGCAAGATATCATAGAAACTCTGTACTTTGAGCTATCTGGAGAAATTGTACTTTCCATAAATTAAACTGAAGTTGTTGTTTGAAATTCCCTTTCCTTAAAAATATGCCATTACAATGTGTGTTCCTGTTCATTGGTGTCTTTTCAGGCTTATAAATATATGTTGTGACGGCTGCAATTTTGTGAAATTTTGTTTGGTGATTAATGATTTTAACAATCTGCATAAAGATTTCAAGGCAGAAGAATTTGAACCTGTATGTGAGAAGTCTCTTCCTTCTGTCACATTTACTATATTCAATGTAAATACCTCACTGATTTGACATGGGAATTATGATTGAATGTGTACATAATTATGTTCTATCTCAGCCTAATGAATTCCTGTAATGTAAATATTTAAAATAAAAGAATTCGATTTGAATTTATAAAGTTAGTGTTGGTTATTTACAATGGTTACATTCAATTTTGTTTCTTCAGTATTTACTTTCCCTCAGGTGCAAATCTAAATTTACTGATACTAAGTTGAAAATTTTAAATAAATATGCTTACCAGATGATACACTCATTATAGACATCAAAGCAAGCATCAACATCCAGTGTACACATGGAGATGGTTCTAAGCATCTTCACACAAGTTAAGTACTGAGACCAGTTCCATCAGTAATTACAATCCTGCTACCTGGGGAGGATGAAAATCTCATTGTGTCCTGATCTTAACTGTGAAGACTTTGTTTTCTGTTTTTCCCATTCTCTGATTCTCTACATTCCCCCTTGCAGAGTGTACAATAGCTAAAATCTCAACATACACCTCTTGCAGAAGTTTATTTTTAGCTATGTATAAAATGGTTGTTTTGTACACTGTGGGGAGAAGGGCTACCTAGCCTTGGCATTTGTATTGTCTGTAGGTGTTGGCTTTATATTAAAGATGTTTGATTGCTTGTGATCTGCAAGTGCTATCAATAAAACACCCGAGGAACATCTGGTCGATAACAACACCTGAGAGGAGAGGTCCAGGATTCCACTGTCAGGTACGGCACTAGCCATGACAGGTGGTTCCCTCTGCTGAGATCTGGGCTAGGTTTACATCTATGAAAACACCCCTATGTCTTCCTTGCTGAGCCACCACAGTAGGGTGTGGATATCTCCTGTCAACCATCTGTTTCCATTTTCTGGTGGCCCTCTATCATCTAATAACGTGAACAAGACTTTGAAAGAATTTCAACACACTCGTTTCTCCAATCCCTTTATGTCATGGTACTGGTGTAAGCTGCAGTGCTGAGTCAAAACCTGATTCCCTTGCCTTACACTGAACTGATCACAAAACATCTCTTAAATAGGACACTTGTCTTCTAATTTGTTGCCATTGGCTTCATTAAGCTAACATGCCTTCAGTTTCCACCTGCACTGAACAACTCCTCAAAGTCTCAAAATTTACACTTGACATTGTCCCTAAGAGAATAAATAACAAAATATTACAGAGGAAAAATTCAACTAGAGTGTGGCTAGCCAGCAATCCCACCACCCAATCCTCCCAAAACTCACACACTTATGAGGGTCTTTCATGAATGTGTCAGTTTTTAGGTAAACTCATTTGGTAGCAGGTCAACTACGTCCTTTGATATTGGGCTTCTGGCAAATTTTCTAAATTTTCCTTGGCTTCTAACTTGCCCTGTCATTGACACCTTCCACATCATCCGCTTCCCAGGCAATTTCTCCCCAGGGTGAAGTCCTAGCACCCTTAATATTATAGTCAAAGAAAGATATATTATGCTTCAAAACATATTCCAGATATAAAATATTTAAGAACATTCAAAAACAAAACAGAACATGTGGTTAGCATTACCATAGAAGTGAGAATTTAGTTAGCAAATCAGATAAGCCCTTCAATGGAGATCTGAGCAATGTCTTAGAGACAGAATACAGTAAATAAGCCTTTGAAATTTTAGTGGCACATTCATGAAAATGGGCATTGGGGTATTTATGTGAGAGCATGAAGAGCTTGACATAGAGACTAATAAATGTAGAACAGGGTACTTGATTGGAGCTGGGTTATCTTGATTTGATTTACACTGCAGCATCAAAAGGTCTTGAAGATGCATGAGCAGATGTACAAAATGTGGAAACCACAGAATGTATCTTTATGGCGATATAAATCATTTAAAAGATAACCAGCATCAAAATGTCATATCCACTCTTGTGTCTGAGTGAAACGTGTGCTAAGACACAATATCTTCATTTAGCTAAAGAGAAGCTCATGAGAGAGGGGCTCACCACCTGAGTCCTGGGGCCAGACTGCGCATGCTCGGCTCTCAGATCCCCCCCTCTTCTCACTGTAAACTTCATGAGCACTCTCTCGCCATTCCTTCATCTTAAAAACTGACATACAGCTCCATCTTACAGTACCCGAGTAGCATATTCGAGGGTCCTGGTTTGATCTAAAGCACCATAAAAATAAGCAAGTCCATAATACATAAATATATAGATAAATGAAATACAATCAAAACCACAGTAGGCACACAAATACACATAATAGATTTACAAGAGTTCCAGAAAAAATAGTCGTACGGGCGTTTCCTAACACATCTTTTCTTCAGACCTCCCAATCATTCTTCAGTCCTTCTCATCTAAAATGTATTGTAGCATTATCAGTGTTCTGTTCTTGTGCAGACAGTGAAGGTGCTCTCATCACAGATCACATAGGTCAGCATTTCTGAGCGTCAAGAAAATGTTGAGCCGCTGATAACTTACAGCCAGTGGTCAAGTCCAGGCTCCTGCCACACTGGCTGGACTCGATTTTCTTTATTTTTTTTTTGTTGTTTGTTTTTTGTTTTTGTTTTTTGTTTCCCTCCCCAGCCACACAAGGGTGGGAGGGGAAACAGGAAGGAATGGGAAGAAGGTGTTATAGAGATGTATGGTAAAAACTCAAATTATTAATAAAAGTACTTAAAAGAAAGGTTTCATTTACTTTTATTTATTAGTAAAAAAATTATTGACGAATTCAAAACAAACCCAAGGAGTTCGTTTGTAAAACTCTGAGTGATGATCACTGTCCCCTCAGAAATGTCCGCGTAGTTCCTGGAGGATGTAGAAATGTTTGGTGCGTTTCTACAAGAGGGTAGACTATTAAGATGCAAGTCTGCCCTCGTATCTTTCAAAGTTTTATCTCAAATGGATTTTTAGCTAGGGAAGAAATCCATTTCAGAGAGGGAGAACTGCACTGGGAACAGTTAACAACAGCCACAGAAAGGGCATCGTCTTTGACTTAGGCATCTGGATAAGAGAGAAGCGAATTCTAGAATTCTAGAGAATGTATTTCATGACTGGTAGAGATGCTAGAACACAGAGAAGAAGAAAAAAGTGTAATTTAGTTCCATGTTATGTCTGAGAAAGGAGTTCTATGCACAGGACACCGAGTTCTGCAGGTCAGGGGCTTCCCCAAGACGGGGCATCTCTAGTACACAGCAGGTGATGCTCATGAGCCGGACCTGCAAACCCAGGACAGCTCCTTTTCCATAGCCATGGCCCTCAATCCTCAATGCCAGGATAATGAGAGCGTGATACATACACACAAGGAAATGCTATTTAGGTGAAAAGTAAAATGAATTTGTACAGGACATTTTTCTGTATAGGTCTTTTAGCAAAGCTCTGAGAACTTTTCATTGCCTTTTCATGTAGAATTTAATATTATAATAACTTAAATTTACAGCAACAGTACACTTAAAATTTAAGAATAACACCACATTGATACAATGCACTGCTTCTTAACAGTTTCAGGTAAAATATTGAGAGCTCTATTTTTGAAAGTATAGACTAACCTTTAATCCCAGCACTAGGGGGGAAGAGGCTGGCAGATCTCTGTAAGTTCGTGGCCAGCCTGGTCTACAGAGTGAGTCCCAGGGCAGCCAGAGTTACAACAGAGAACCCTTGTCTTGAACCCCCCCCCACCAAAAAAAAGAAAGAAATTATGGATTAAACACTATAGCAAAACAAAAATCTGAGGAGGAGAGCTAAAAATCTGGATAAACTGTAAAGGTCATTTTGAAACCATTAAGTGATTCTTAATACATTTTTTAAAGGTTAAGATACTAGAAAGGGGAAGAACATAGTGATTTTAACATGATGATTGGGAAAGTTATGCAGAGGAATTACCAACTTATTAAAGTGGCTGTCACCAAAGGCAAAGACACTTTTTATTTTATGCACAAAATTCAGGTTGACAAAAGCAACTCCAGGCAGTAATTAACAGAGAAATCCCCAATTACTTTACTATTTGTTTTGGGCAAGCATCCATAAAGCCATATATACATGTTAAGTGGTATAAAGAACTGTACATGGAGACTGCAGTCAGATCACCTGAACAGGTCCTCTGACTTCACACCAAAGCCCAATTTCAAGTCCTGCAGCCAAGGGATGTCAGAGATCAGCAGAAACCAATTTGTAGAGGAAGCTACCTGTCGTTCATATAATAATCTCCCTGGTAGGAAGTTCATAAAGAGGCAAATCAGGAGAATAATTGTAAATGAAAAGTAAACCATAACCACTTCCAAAGGAAATAGAAACAGATACTAAAGGCCCTCGAGCTGAGAGGACAGAGTTGCTACTCTGGAGAAGCAAAGGAGATTAGCTGTATTTCAGGCAAGGGGCCAAGTAACAGGAGGCAGAAAAAAAGGTAAGACAGGAAGGGTGCAGGAGACAAGAATAGAAGAGAGAGGGGAGAAGCTGAGAGAGGGAGAATTGTTTTAAAATATCTGCTACACCAGGTACGGGAAAACAAAGAGGAGAAGAAATTTGTCCCCAATCAGTCAAGGAAATGCACATTAGAACTGCTTGGAGATTTCATCCCACCCCAGACAGAACAGCCAAGATCAAGGAAACTACTAACAGCAATTGCTGTTGAGGATACGGGGAGAGGCGGCGGCCCTCCTTCCCTGTTTGGATTGCAAACTGATGCAACCTCTATGGAAATCAATTTGAAAACTTCTTACAGAGCTAAAAGTAGACCTACCGAATGACCAGCTCTACCCCTCCTTGACATGTGCTCAGAGGATGCAGCACCTTTTTCCACAGATACCTTCTCAGCCACGGTCCTTGCCATTCTGTGCACAATCGCCAGGACACAGACACCACCTAAGTATTCTCCAGCTCATGCGAGGATAATAGAGCGTGAGACATACGCACAAGGAAATGCTATTTAGGTGAAAAGGAAAATGAATTTGTACAGCTTTTTTCAGGTAAATGATGCAAACCAGAAAAGTTATATATATATATATATATATATAAAAGTGAGGTAACCCAGATTCAGAGGGCAAATGCTGTATATCCTATTGTCTTAAGATCCTAGCTCTGAATCTTTTGTTATGCATTTATACCTGGAGTAAGTATAGAAGTGGGAAAAGTAAACGGGGATCATTGGCTTCTAGCCTGTGGGGCTTGGGGAATGGAATTCAGGGCTCAGGCTGTGAGGCTTGGCAGCAGGGGCATGCCTGAGCTCCTTTGCATTTCCTTTTCCTTTTATGAAAATTTTTTTTCCTCACATAGTATATCCTAATTACAGTTTCACTTCTCTATAGTCCTACAAGTCCACCAGTGTCTCTCCTGTCTGGATCTACTCCCTTTCTGTCTCTCTTTAGAAACCACACAAGCTACTAAGGGATAATAATAAAATAAAATGAATAAGATAACAGAAAATAAAAATTAACACATCAGAATTGGAAAAGAAAATGCCAAAGGAAAAAAAATATCCCAGAAGAAAGCATAAGAATTAGAGACCCACCCGTTTGCACACTAAGGAATCCCATAGAACACTGAACTGAAAGTCACATTAATCCTTAGAACATGGTGCAGACCCATGCAGGCCCTGTGGATGCTGCTCCATCTCTGTGAGTTCCTATGAGCTTTGATAATTGTACTGGATAGTTTTATGTCAACTTGACACAAGCCAAAGTCATCTGAGAGGAGGGAATTACAATTAAAAGCCCTTCAAAAGATCAGTCTACAGGAAAGCCTGTAGAATACTTTCTTAAATAGTGATTGATGGGGGAGGGCCTAGCCCATTGTGGGTGGTGCCATCCCTGGGCTGTTTAGTCCTGGGTTCTATAAGAAAGCAGGCTGAGCAAGCCATGGGGAGCAAGCCAGTAACCATCACACCTCCGTGGCCTCTGCATCAGCTCCTGCCTCAGGTTCCTGCCCTGTTTGAGTTCCTGTCCTGACTTTCTTTGATGATGAACTATGAAGTGGAGGTGTAAGCCAAATTAACCCTCTCCTCCCAGAGTTGCTTTGGTCATGGTGTGTCATCCATCGCAGCAATAGTTACTCTAATTTAGATAATCATGTTGATTTAGAGGGCCTGGTTTCCTTGGTTGCTGCATGCCCTCTGGCTCTTACACTCTTTCTGCCTCTTTTTCTGTGGGTTCCCTATGCCTTGAGAAGAGGGATTTAATGGGGAAGCCCTCTTTATGGATGAGTTTTCCAAGGTCTCTAACTCTTTCCATAATGTCTGGTTGTTGGTCTTTAGATTTCTTTCCATCTGCTGCAGGAGGAAGCTTCTCTGATGATGGCTGAGCAAGGTACTGATCTATGAGTACAGTGGAATATCAATAGGAGTCATTTTATAGCTATGCTTTTTTAGACTAGGAGGACTTGGTTTTACTCTACGCCTCAGGACCATCTAGTTTCAGGCTCTTGGTCACCCAAGCAGTGTCAGGTGTAGCTTCCATCTGAAGGAGTAAACCTTTAGTCAAATCAGGTATTGGTTGGTTAGTATATCTTGTGGGCAGGACAGCATTGTATATCAAATGGATTGGGGCTACCTGGGTGGTTATGTTTCCCTTTTCGCAGCATGCAAAATACCTCCCAGCATCAAAGATTCTACTACATAGAGGCAAAGGCTCTATTTAGGCACAAGCTCAACTTCTACACGTTCAATGAGCTGTGTAGGTGCTGTCTTCAGCAATGGGGCCTTGCTGTCAGTTTGTGGAGAGCAACCTATTGTCTTCAACAGCCTGAGCTGTTTGGGAATTCTTACAACTCCATTAGTTATAACCCAACCCCAGTACTGGGTGCTCCATTTAGAGATAGGAGATTGATAGTTGGGGCTCTGTTTTTGCAGAAGTCTATCTTTAATGATGTATAAAATAATTGTTTTGTGCACTGTAGGGTGAAGGGCTACTTAGGTCTTGGCATGTTGTATTGTCTGGAGGTGTTGGATTTATGTGGGGAATGTTTGATTGCCCAGGATCTGCATGTGCTGTCAGTAGAACACCTGAGGAGTTCGGGATCAATAAAAACACCTGAGCTCAGATGCTCAGGATTCCACTGTCCAGTATGGTTCTGGGCAGGATAGTGGTTCCGTCTGCAGAGGTCTGGAAGAGTTTGCATCTATGAAAATGCCTCCGTGTCTCTCTTGGTGAGCCACCACAGCAGCCTGACTACTACACTCTGCCTCTTCCACTATTTGATGACATTTATTTTTATCACTTTCATATACATAGCTTCTACAGTACTAGACTTCCATTCTACCCCTCAAATGCCACTTAATTTTAGCTTTGTTCCCCTGTATTTCCTCCCTCGCCCCCTACTTTCCTCTCCCTCCACTCTTGATCCTCCCAGTCCAGCTCCCCAACCACCCATTTCTATTCCCTTTTCTTTTTCTTTGGAGATCTATCTGTCCCCAGTCCCTTATTCCATCTATAAAGTCTGCAGCTCTATGAATTGTAGATTGGTTATTGATGACTTACATCTAATAAATTCATATAAGCAAATACATACCATTTTTGTTTTTCTAGGTCTGATTTTTTTTTCAGGATAATTATTTTATTTCCATCTATTTACCTGTGAAATTTGTGATTTCATTCTTTTTAATGGCTATGTTACACTCTATTGTGTAAATGTACCACATTTTCTTTATACATTCTTCTGTTGAGGGACATCTAGGCTGTTTCCCTTTTCTGGGTATTATGAATAAAACAGTAATGAACATAGTTACGCAAGTGTCTCTGTGGCAGGATGAAGCATTTGGGTATATGTTCAGGAGTTGTATGTCTGGATTTTGAGATAGACCAATTTCCATCTTATAATTTAATTTCTACTAATTGCATCGGAAAGTGGAAACATAGAATAGTGGGAATCTTTTAAGAGCTACATAACCTCACCCAACTCGTACATGCTGCCTGAGTTAATTGGCCATGAATATGCACAGAATTGAGCCAGTGATTGAGAAAGTTTCTGTTGGGATGGTTGCATCTGGCATTGTGAACTAAAAATAACAAGTCAATGACAAAACTAACACAAATTACAAAACACAGAAAAAAATTTTGCACAACTATTCACAGAAATTAGCATCCTGCATTGTCAGCTGATGGATTCTTGAATATAATTCCTTTCACTAGAATTTTTTTGACTAAAAGAAAAAATTGATCTCAAAACACCAAAATAACCTCTCTCTCCATCCTTTGTAGTAGTCCAGTGTTGCTGGGGTGTTTCAGCAAGGAAAACAGGGAGGTATATTCATCAGTCCGAACTCTGCCAGACCTCCGCAGAGGGAACCACTGGCATGGCCAGTGCCAAACTCACAGTAGAACCTTGAGTGTGGAGTTCAGGTGATTTTATTGATACAGCATTCCTCAGGTACAGATCATGAGCAATCAAACATCCCCACAGAAATCCAGCACCTGCAGACAGTACAAAACACCTGGACAGCCCCTCACCCAACAGTGCATAAAAACAATTATTTTAAACACAACTAAAAATAAATTTCCACAACAATCCTTCCCCTCTCCTCTTCCCCTCTCTGTGTCTACCTTCCCCTTCCCTCCCCCTGTATGTGTGTTCTCTTCCCTCTCTCCCCTCTCTCCATTCTTCCCTTCCCCCCTCTCTCCCCTCTCTTTCTCTCTCTTTCCCCCTCTTCCCTTCTCTTCTCTCTCCCCTCTCTCCCCTCTCTCTCCCTCTTTCCTTGTCCCCTCTCCTCTCTTGCCTCTCTTCTCTCTCTCTCCCCTCTCCTCTCTCTGTTCCTCCTCTCCCCACCCCCCATAATCTGAATCAAGTTGCCTTTAGTACCCACAGCAGGCTCGCCAAATACCTTTGGACAAAACTCAGTTTTGGACAAATCATCTTCTACTTTTCATCTTGCTAAAATTTTAAGTTTAACTCTAGGAAAATGTGCTTCTGTGAGCTTCCAAACTTAATGTGCGTTCTAGGAAGCGCCTCTACCCTATGGGGCCCTCTCAACACTTTGACTCAAAATGCTCTCTTGCAGTTCTCATACAAAGTGCTATAACTTCTCAGTTTTAAATCTGAAAAACTTTTACAATTTCCCCACTACAAATCCTCTGAGAACATTTAGTCTGTAGCATATATCATAGTAAACTACATATCATCTCATGAACTGCACAGAGAAAAGATGTATTTCTAGGAAAAGCAAACCTTCCAGAGGGGAATTTTATTTTATACAGAAATATAACACATTACAGTGTATTGGAAAATTTAAGTTTGAGTCATCAACATTATTAAATATTCTTTTGGAAGAAATACAATATTAACCCCAACTGCTGCTTTTTTCTTTTTCTTTCTTTTTTTTTCAGTTTTTGGAAAAGTTGACTTTTATGGATATTGCATTAAACTTAACTATAAACTCTGATTAATTTTATTGCAACATTTTCAACCTAGAAACAATTTAGTCTAACTTTAGAAAGGGCAATAAATAAACAGCATCTTAGACACTTGTGGTTGGCTTATCTCAGCTTCCCACCTTAAACTACATTTACTGAACTTACTACTAAGTATCGCAAGCCATTTGCAGCCCCAGGAAACATAATTAACTCAATAAAATAAAGCAGATAGGGTAAATAAATGTGGGAAGATAAATAGAAGTGAATCTTTTGGAAGAAATGTGATAGTTAAAAATACAAGTACCATTTTTAAGAATGAATGCCTATGTCATGAAGACAGGAGATTATACCAGACTGCAGAGACACTCAAGGCAAGGCTCCCTGGAAGACAGGAGATTATACCAGACTGCGGAGGCACTGAAGGTGGGGCTCTCTGGAAGACAGGAGATTATACTGGATTGCAGAGGCACTCTGGCTCACTGGAAACAAAGCAGTGAGCAGAGAGTGAACAGAGAGAAAACCTGAAGATGCTGCCACTGGCACCACTAGCCTTGAGGTCTTCAGGGAAGAGAAATGGGGCTTTAAATGATTCCCTTGAAAATCTTAGGGTAGTCTCCTATTTTACTCTGATGCAGGATGGCAAAATCAGCAAATATGAATCTTCCCGTATATCTGGAATTCTGTATTCTAGTACCATGTACACAAAAAGAGAGACTACTCCTCTACAGATGCAGGATACACACACCACACATACCATACACCATACACACATATATCAGGCTGACTGAGAGAGCAGCAGAAGCACATGCCAGAAAGACTCCTGCACACATTAGCTTTGCCGACAGTGAGGTGTTTGCTACGATGGTCGGTTTCTAGAACGTGGAACAGTCATCACAAATCTTCTCATCCAGCCTCCTTCCAGATTCCATTGCATAAATTTGTAGTTCAGAATTCTAAAAGTTTGATCATATTCCACTAGACTACTTCAATGTTTTTAGGAGCAAACCATTAGAAAGCAGTGAGCATCGTTAATAAGCCATCATAAAAGAACTATATCAGGTACAGAATGGCAGCCTTCTGTTCAGGGCTTAATACAAACAATATTTCACTTCATAATCAAAATGCCACTGCCTTTGAAACAACTGGAAAAGAATTTAAGTTTCATAACAGCATATTATTGTTATTCCAAAATTAACCAATTGCTTAGGGTCAATGAACATATATTTTAATCAGATGTTCATTGATACTGTGATAAATTATCACTTGTGTACTTTAAAATGTCTTCACATGCAGCTGACAGAATTAAACAAACAGCATCTTCACATTTTAGGGTCTTTGATTATCCTAGAAGAACACAGGTGGGGTTTCTTTGACCATGGCAGATTATGCACACAACTTAGGGTGTGTCTGTCATAGTCTGTGAGCACCTGTCACTAGTCAGTCTAATCACTCCAATCCTGCTAGTTTTCTTGGGAACACCCTGGCTGGCATATAAAAATAAGTTCATCCTGAGTTGAAAAAGGGGGTCCTTTAGTAAAAGTATTCCGGTTCCTATACTGTGCTTGTGATACTGATACATACTGCCTGCTTCAATAATTCCCAGCATTCAATGATGTGGTTGGGTTTCTCCATTCGTGTTTAATCTAGTAACTTTGAGATTTTACACCACTTAGGTTTTATTACTTGGAGATTACATCTAATTTATCCACACAAATACATGGAATCAAATAAATGCAGTGTAAATCAGTAGTCAGGTAGCTTTAAGCCCGCCCTTTAATTAGACCAGTGGTAATCTGTCTAACAAATATATCACTATGCAATCAAATTAATGTATATAATAAATTCTGAAGCAGCTCCTCTGCCATTGGAAGATGGAGGGTGTTGCTGCATACCAAGTAGCATCAGTATGCTCTGTATGGTCTGATGTCATCCTACAGTGAGCGTTTATCCTTCAGCAAGGAGTTAGTAACTTACTCGGTTCCCACCCATGTCCCTGCCCTTGGATGAACCACCCAAAGACATAACTTTTCCAGTTTTTTTTTCCCAAAAATTTTGATATGCCTTCCAAGTTACGCTCCCACTAGTAGCATCATGCCCAGCCTTCTAACTTTCTGATATGAAGACTGTCATGGCCTTACTTATAAGTCCTCAAAGGGCTTCTTTGTAAGTCAGAGCAGTTCACTTGACATAGGTAATGACAGAAGTGAGCAGAGAACATCGATCAATAGCTCTTGTTGTACAGGAGACTCTGATGCCGAGACAAAAGCATCCTTAGATTAATCCTTTCTCAACACATGAAGCTTGGAAGCATGCATAAAGCCATCTTATGTGGAGAGAAGTCTGTCTTCAGCTCCCAAATGCATCTGCAATTTGCCTTTCCATTCCTCAGAGGTACCTATAAAAAAAAAAGGGAGTCAATATTTGTCTTTCACCATAAATTAATATCTTGTTGTTTTTTTTTTTTTTCAAAATAGTCTTTACTCCACAAAGTTTAAGACATCATACTCTTCCTGTGACTGAAGTGTTTAATGTTTATAACACTGGCTAATGACACAACACATACCCCTGGGGTTCACTTTGTTATTCAAATTAAAAAATAAACTCTTGAAAAGCATGAATGTGCACGGTCATGAACAGGAGGAAACCAGCTGCCCTGATAGGACCCTAAACCCTTAGGTTCCAAGCATTGACCTACTCAGTCTCCCTCACAGGTAGAAATGGGAATATTATGACCAGGTCCAAAGCCAGGAAGAGCGGCTGAGGATTGAATTTGATGCTCCCCCATCTGAGAGTCAACACACTTGCTCCTCAGTGCAACTCAACCTCAAGATTTGCCTGCTAAGTAGGCTGCTTCATAGAAACACACGTGGGTAACCATCAACGGAAACACTTCAAAGTTGAGCGAGAATTCCTTTATGTCAGAGATTAGCTTTTGTATGGATAGGTGCCCAAAGATGTGGGGGTCTGTTAAAAAGGCAAGTCATTTTTCAAATTCTGCAAAAGATGGCTGGATATAAATTATAAAATAAAAAGCAAGAATCCCATCCCAAAACAAAATAAACCAATTTTAAAAACCCACATGCGGATCACGTTTCCTGCCACTGTGAGAATCAAAGTGAGCACCATCCGTGTCATCTTTAAATCATAAGCATAAAGTGTCGAAAAAATCTTCATGCATGTGCTGTTCTAGGCAGAGATTACACTGAGCAGTACAAAGGCCAGGATAGGCTTCAGCATTTCTCAGATGAGGAAGGGGAAGAAAGGTTATATGGGGTGATGTCACCAAGCTGGAGGAGTGGCATACTTGCAGAACAATTTCTTGCCTCTTTGTCTTACCCCTTGTTCTCCTCTGCACCCTGGTCTGGGATTGTGTGTCTAGCCAAAGGCATTTTCACCTTTAACAAATATGTCTTTCTTATCTCAGCATTATCTGCCTACTGATAACATGACTCAGTCCCATCGCCTACACCCATAAGCCTTCATGAACTTTATTCCAGTTCAAATATTAATTTACGGTCTTTGATTATGGGGAAGTGGCACATTATATTTTCACCTCTACATCATCTAAAGACCACATTAAACATTTGTGTGCACAGAGAAAATTATCACTATGTTGCCGAACTAAGGATGGGAAAGGTAAATTAGTGTTTTATATTATAATGCATTCGAATTGAAAATAAACGATGTCATGAGAATCAGCAGCAGAAGGCAGGCTGGTGTTCTCCTGAACCAGCTGCATTTTGCCAGACTCCTTTTCTTGGCAATGGTGTGAAGATCTGCAGACGTGAAGCCTACACAAAACAGATGCGTACAACACGGTTCGACAGCCTTCGCTCCCTAACATAAGCTTCATCTGAGCCTTGCAAATACAAGTAATGTGTCAGTTTAGGCATGCAGTGTAAGAACATCCCTCCTGAAGCTTTGCTGCACTACATTCTGATGGATGCAATGCACGAAATAAACCGACAAATAGAAGTGATATTTTCCCAACCGGTTCTGCAGATACGAGTCATGTTAGCTTCTTCAGAGGTTAATGGCGTCTGCTCCCGCCCCACTCCCAAAAATATTCTCAGCTCCTTTCTAATCTCCCCTGTAAATTTCTTTCACCTTCTCCCCAAGAAAGCATTTCATTTCCCTGGTCCACAATAGTTCACACAAATTTTATACAGCATTATCATCCCAGGAAATTTAACTCCTTTCTCACAAAGTCATTGAACATAGAAAAGAAACAGGCGGTTGATTGCCCTTCTCTTTTGGTGGCAATAGCAATTTTTTTCCCATTAAACAGACGTGACACAAAGAAGAAAATGAGCTTACTACCAACCAGGGAAAACAACCTACAGTAAATTGCACAGAAAATTATATGTTAACATTTAGGGTTTGCATGTTTATATGTGGAAAGGATAGAAGTCTAAGTAAAATGCAATAGTTTATCAATGAGACATTTTATTTAAACATAATACAAAAAGTCTGAAAAAGCAGAAAATGTTGATGAGGATGAAATTTGACTCTCTCTACTCCCCCCCTCACCGGTACTTCCCCACCTCCCCTCCCCTCCAGATCCATTCCTTTTCTGTCCCTCATTAGAAAAGAACAAGCTTCTAAGAGATCACAAGAAAACAAAACAAAACAAAATATAATGAGATAAAACAAAAACTATCACTTTGAAGTTATACAAGACAAACCAACAGAAGCAAAAAAGCTCAAGAAAAGGCACAAGAGACACAGACCCACTCAGCACACACCAAGGAGTCTCATAAGAACACTCCACTTAAGGGGAGGATGATCAGTTGGACTCCACCTCCTCTGTTACTTGGGGGGTTCATTAGGACCACCTAAAATCTCTATTTAAAAATTTCCCGCTCCACTGGGTTTTCATAACACCCTTCAAATCCCTTCGATTCTAGCTGTCTCTCCCCACATTCCTTCCCTCGACCTCATCCCCCCCCCATCTATTCCTCCCATTCTCATCCAACCTCCAGCCCACCTCTTA
This sequence comes from Cricetomys ansorgei, assembly GCA_026225945.1. Taxonomy (NCBI): domain Eukaryota; kingdom Metazoa; phylum Chordata; class Mammalia; order Rodentia; family Nesomyidae; genus Cricetomys; species Cricetomys ansorgei. Next base: position 41,546,638 of record JAMJFZ010000239.1, on the reverse strand, counting down.
TAGCTAGTCCGTTTTCCCATCCCAGGGAGATCCTGTGTCCCCTCCCCTAGTCCGTCCCTCTATACCTAACCTCTGTGGGTCTACAGTTAGTAGCTTGGTTACCATTTACTTAATGGCTAATATCCACATATAAGTGAATACATACTATATTTACCCCTCGGGGTCTGAGTTACCTGACACAGAATGGATTTCTCTAGTTCCATCCATTTGCCTGAAAATTTCATGATGTCATTTATTTTAACAGCTGAGTAATACTCCATAGTGTAAAAGTACCACATTTTCTTTACCCATTCTTCTGTTGAGGGACATCTAGGTTGTTTCCAATTTCTGACTTTTATAAATAGTGCAGCCATGAACATGTTTGGACAAGTGTCCTTGTGGTAGGGTGAAATGTCCTCTGGTTATAGGCCCAAGAGTGGTACAGCTGGATCCTGAGGTAGATCAATTCCCACCTTCCTGAGGAACTGCCATATTGATTTCCACAGTGGCTGTACACGCTTGCATTTCCACAAGAAATGGAGGAGTGGTCCTCTTGCCCACATCCTTGCAAGTATGAGTTGTCACTTGTGTTATTGATCTTAGCCATTCTGAGAGATGTAAGATGGACTCTCAAGTAGTTTAGATTTGCATTCCCTTGATGACTATGTTGATAATTTTTTAAAAAAGTATTTCTCAGCATTTTGAGTTTCCTCTTTTGAGAAGTCTTTGTTTAGATTTGTACCCCATTTTTCAATCGAAATTGAAAGTTTTTCATTTTTCATTTCAATTTTCATTTTTCAAATTTCAATTTCATTTTTAATTCATTTTACATTTTCGTTGGATTGTTTGGTTTTGTGAAAACTAGTTTCTTGAGTTCTTTATATCTTGAAGATCGGTCCTATATCAAATGTGGAATTGGTAGAAAAATCTTTCCCATTTTGTAGGCTGCCACTTTGATTGACAGCATCATAGTACAAGCAACACTAAATGAACTCAGCAGGTTGTACTTAGGTATTTATGTGTTAATAAATGTGTATATAACAATAATACTTAAAGAAAAAGAGACCATGGATTTGAGAAATGATGGGAAATAAAGGAGAGGTTGGGAAAAGAAGAGTGCAAAGGGTAATGATGTAATTATATTTTTAATTTTTAAAAATTGGGAATAAAAAGAAAACAACAAAACCTCTGGTTGCTAAGGAGAAGCCCAGTGCTCTCCTCTAGAATAATAGAAAATGTGTTTTGCGGGTAAGGAGCCATTCATAAAGGTCTCAAAGTTTTGAAAATGCAAATCAATTTTAGACAAGAGAAGCTAAACTCAAAATGCTGAAGGAACTCCCTGTTTCTGGAAAGCAACCACTTAGGAAGTCTGGTGGCGGCTGAAACTGTAGTCTAGGTGGCCAAGCTCCAACCCAGGCTGGCAACTGGACTTAACAGCCCTAAGTGGCACTACTTTTGAAAGATGCAAGCCCAAGGAATCATGAAGTCTTTCTTGTGCTTCAAGAACTTCCTAAGAGACCACGTCATGGAGCTTTGAAATTGAAGTCTAAGTTGCAAATAGAGACACCTGGATATTGGAGCTGTCGGGACCATGGAATGCCATCTACAGGGGAGAGTGAACCAGCTCAAGGGAGATCTCCTGTGTGCTATACACAGCAAAGCTGGAGCAACAGGGCTACCCAAGCCCTCGGGGAACCAGAAAATTACACCAGGAGATCCAGATGCCCAACATGAAGCGGCAGGGTTTTGTATTTTCCCTGCTTTTGGTCTTATCTTTTGTTGCTACACGAAGATTCCTCTCTTTTGAGGTGGGTGTTTCCTATCTACCATTATAATGCCGAAAGTGTGTAATTTGTTTTTGGTCTCACAGGGAGCCACAGTAAAGAGATTGCTCTGAATATCAGAGGAGACTGAACGCTGTACTTTCAACTGTGTTTGGAATGTGAAAGACTTTGAGGATTTTTGAAGTTGGATTGAATGCATTTGAGATTATGAAATGTCCTGAATCGATGAGAACTTGGGGGAAAATGTTGTGGTTTAAGTGTGAAATGTCCTACTTAGGCTCCTGCATTTGAAATCTTAATCCACAAATGTTGGTATTATTTGAGCAGGTTTTCTGAAACTTTAGGAGATACCGTATCACTGTAAGAAATAGGTTATTCGTAGCAGGCCTTACGGTTTTATAGCTTCAACCCTCTGTTCATTTTTTGCTTGCTGTGTCTACAGGGTAATCAGGGTGCCTTCTATTCTGACAGCCTGGCCTTCTCCACCTTGATGGAATGTGTCCCTTTAAACTGTGAGCTAGAGTAAAGCATTCTTTCCTTAAATGACTTCTTGTCAGGGGTTTTGCTTCAGGAACAGTAAAAGTAACAACTGCATTAGTCTCTGCTTGTGGAATGCACAATATAATCACCATCTTTTCATGGTGTCCACTGAAACTTAACTTATGTGCCCAAATCTGCTACTCTAGCTTGATTTCTCTTACTATAACAAAAACCATGTCCAACAGCAACCTGGGAAGGGAAGGTTTATTTCAGCCTACATGTTAGTTTATCATCAAGGGAAGCCAAGTCAGGAGACTGAGGCAGGAACTCAAAGCAGGAGCCTGGAGGAACACCACAGAGGAACTCTGCTTACTGGCTGTACCCATGCTCTCATTTGGGTTTTTTTTCTATATAGCCCAAGTCCACCCACCTAGGGATGCTGCCACCCACAGAAGACTGACCCTTCCTACAGCAATTTTCAGTTAAGAAAATGCCCTTCAGATATTACTATAGGCCAAGCTGATCTGGGCAGTTCTTCAGTTGAAGTTCTTTCTTCCCAGGTGACTTTAGATTTGTGCCAAGTTGACAGTTGAAGCTAACAATGACACTTGGATAGGAAACACAAAACCCTTACTATTCGGAGAATAGAACTTCAGATGAGAACACTGCCCAACAGGAAAAATCGACATCAAGATATGTTATTTCTGCAATGGCCTATGTTGCAAATGTCTTGCTAGTTTTTTTTAATGTACAAAACAATAGCATTTTGTGGTTTGTACTTACTAATTCTCCTCTCTGCTCTCTCTACACAGTTCTTCCTCTCCTACTTGTCCGTGTCTTCCTCCCAGGAGCTTCCTTCCGGTCTCCTGTCATTTAAGATTCCCTTTCATTTATGTTCCCTTTTCTAGTTTTATTACCTATATATTCTCACTTCTCTGTCTGTCTCTCTCTCTGTCTGTCTCTCTCTCTGTCTCTCTGTCTCTCTCTCTCTGTTTAAAAACAGAATCCACATATAAAAGAAAACATGGTCTTTCTGAGTCTTGAATACTTTACTGAACATAATTTCAACTTTCATTCATTTTCCTGGAAACACCATGATTGATATGTCTGGGCCACATGGTATTTCTATTTTCAGAAACCTCCTATCGATTTCCACAGTGACTGCCTGATTTACACCCCTCTGAAGTGAAAAGGGTTCCTCTTCTCGCAAGTCCTGGCCAACATTTGTTCCTTGTTTTCCTGGTCTGACCTCAGTGAGGTGGGTTTTCAAAGCAGTTCCAATCTGTGCCTCCCTGATAGACAGGGATGATGCACATGGTTCAGAATGTTTACTTGTCATTTTTGGTTTGGTTTTGATCTTTTGGAAGGGAGGAAGGGGATCTAACTTTTAATGTTCTATATGCATTCTAGACAATAGCGCCCTGTATAAAGCAAAATTGCCAAAGGTTACTCCTGCTCTCTTTTTTCTGGATTCTTTTGCTGTACAGACTTTTAATTTTGTGGAGTTGCATTTGTCTATTTTTATAATTTACTGTGTTGTTTTCAGTAGGTTCTTCCCTGTCTCATATCTTGATTTCCTCATATTTTTCTCTAGACATCTTACTATTTCATTGAATTTCTCTGTGTGGCCCTGACTGTCCCAGAATTGGCTCTGTATACTAGTCTGACCTCTAACTCAAGAGTTCTGCCTACCTCTACCCTGTTAGTCCTGGGGTTAGAGGAGTACTCCACCATGCCTGGGTCAAATCTCTTTGATATATTCTGAACTGGTTATTGTTCAGGTTAAGAGCAATGGATCGAATTTAATTCTTCTGCATGTAGATGTCCAGTTTTCCTAATGCCCAAAGTAGAATGGACTGTCTTTTTTTCCAGCGTGTGTTTTTGACATACTGTGAAAAGGCTGGTGGTGTAGCTGTGTGGGTTTCTTCCTGGGTGCTGTACTCTATTTTCCTGGTTTACATGTCAGGTTTGTCAGATGCTATGCTCTCTCCGTAGCTATAACTCTGTATCTCTATACCTTTGTAGTGTAATTTGAGGAAGATTTTATGGTCCCCCCATGATAGTTCTTTCTGATTATGAGTGTTTTGTCTACTAGCGCTTTTTTTTTTCTTTTCTGAATCAATTTTAGGAATGCGTTTTCTAATTCTGCAAAGACCATTAGAACATCATTGAGAGTTGCACTGAATCTGAAGGCCACATTGGTAATTCTGCCAGTCTGTGATCACAGAATGTCTTTCCAAATGCTAGCAGCTTCTTCAGTTCTTATCACCAGTGTTTTCATTTTTCACACATTTCTTCTGCTTGTTCAATTTATACTCAAGTGTGCTATTTTTGGAAGCTACCGTGAATAGAACATTTCCCTTCATTTCTTCTTCATGTGTTTATTGTCAATAAATACAAAAGCTACTCTGTTAGTATATTGATTTTATATGTTACAATTTTGATGAAAGTGTCATATTTAAGAGTTTTCTGGGAGAGTCCAGGGAGTTTTTAAAGCATAGGAACATATCTGAAAATGGAATATTTAGAATTTTTTCTTACCTATTTGCAAAGTTGTGTTATTCCTCTAAATGAGATTCTGAGTACTAGACCTGGGCACTCTTGACTCTTTCCAATTTGAGAGTAAATATTCTCACTCTCAGTTTTCTCCATTTAGCCTAAAGTTGGTATAGCATACTTTATTGGTAGATTGTCACATGCTTTGGGGGCTCACTATGTTTGTTTCAACATGTCTCTTAAAGGTCTTGTTTGATAATAGACTGTCTCTTCCTAACCCTATCACAGAGAGACAAGAGAACAAAACAGGTTAAAAACACCATCTCCTTGAGAATACTTAGATGTAATTTAATTTCAACAGAAATTACCATTATTTGTCCCTTGATATAAAAATGCCTGCAAGTGGGAACAAGAAGCCAAAGTTTCAGACATAAGAAATTCATCCATATAGGAGAAATCTCAAGTGGAATCCCCAGCCCACTCTTCAACTTCCCCAGTTGGTTTATGCTAGATCTTGTGAGAAATGATTTAATGATGTCGGCTTTATCCTTTGATGTGTGTTCTTTTATTTGAAAGCCTCACCCAAGGGGAAACTCTACTATGCCTAAATCACGTGAAGCTGACAAATGAAACCAATAGTCGCGTGCAATACCACACATGTAGACCTGCATACATTGACCACATCTTTTATCTTATATGGAGGGAGCCCTCCAGAAATCTGAGGGAGAGAATCCTGGCTGAGAATGTCAACATTCTTCCCAGGTTCGCTTCAAGTCCTGGATGGGTGGGAGGGAGGAGATGGAGAGGAAAGGGTCCAAACTACTGTTTAAGCTTCTAAACCAGAAAGAAATTTATAGTGGTTCCTAATTTTATTGAAAGCCACATCTCCTGCATTTCTGTTTTTTCTCTAAAGACCCAAATCCTCAGAGATAACAAAAACCTTTAGAACTGAGACCCGAACTGAAGAAAATGTCTAGCCCCTGAGGGCATATGAGCTTCCACAGCCAATTCTGTATGGGCACCGTCCTACACAAGGAAGGATGGTTGCAAATAGGAATGCCAATGCGGCGTAGCTGGGAGTTAATGTAAGCACATATCCCCCCTTTCATTGCTTTCACTGTTTGCTTTAAAATCATCCAGAAATCATTTCCCCCTCAACAGCAGTCAGGTGTACATATTCTGGAATCTTTACAAACTATGTCCGATTTCCTACTTAGTGCTCATCTGAATTTAAACAACCTTTTGTGAGAATAGGGTTATGAATATTTTTATTCATTTCACAAAATGCCGAAGCAGATATTCCCAGAATTTGCAAGGTGTATCTTATAACATAAATACCACTTTCTCCTAGTCCAAGTCTCATCAACAGTTATGTATTACCTAAGATAAAAACAAAGAGCAAGGAGCTGGAGGGATAGCTCAGTGGTTAAGAGCCCTGGCTGCTCTTCCTGAGGACCCTGGTTCAATTCCCAGAACTCACATGGCAGCTGACAGCCTCACAGAGACATACATATATGCAAAACACTAATGGATTTTTTAAAAGGAGCAGACATAAAATGGATTGTTCTAATTGATGCCTTCGTCATCAGGAAAGGCTTCAGGTTTCGCTCAAAAAAAAATTTAGAGCAAAAAATTAGAATAATAATACCAGGGAAATGTGTTTAAGTTTATGGCGAGAGCAATACTAAACCCAAAAACTTCTTCCCAATAGTAGAACATCTGTGATGTCACAGGCAAGCTTTACATCTTACAATTACGTCAGTGAGAAGTTGAAACTGAAGGTATAAATTATGTTATCTTTAAAGCACTACACATGACTACCTTTATACCACTTCTCATAGAATTAGCATGGCCTTTCCACCTGTGGCTAGCAGAAGGTATTTCACACAGCGAGTGGGGCACAAGCACTTTGTAAGCATAGGGGCTGAAGCAGTGTAAGGGCAGGGACATACTGAGTGAAGCGCTGACCTGCTCTAAGGCGTGGCTGGATTGTGTGTGGGTAGGATAGGAGATAGGGCTCCTCTTACAACATGTCCACTTTCAGGACCTCATTTCGGAACTCCAACTGAGTGGAGCTAGAATCAGGAAAGTGATGAGCTCACTCGCCTGCTACAGCTCAAAGAGGCACTAGCTCGAATACAGCTTTTTCAGGAGCACCTGTGAGACAGTTATAGAGCAAACACCTTTGAGAATAATCTTCATAAAACATGGAAAAGGATGAAATTTCTGCTTGTAAATTAAAAGCACTTGTCCCAAGAGAGTCTCTATGACAACATGCATGAAAGGAATATGAAACAAAAGCCTCATAACACATAATTCAAAATTTGACTGTGAAGCAATTCTGACACGGATTATGCATTAATCCACAGGGGGAAAATGAGTTTTGCTTTACTTTTAAAATGATTTTGAGCATCAGACACGGTGGCATGTGCCTTCAAGAGTTTGATCCCAACCTAAGCGATATAACAATACCCTATTTCAAAATTTATTTGGGGGCTGAAGAGGTGACACAGCAATAAGATGCCTGCTTCTCTTCTGGAGGGCCTGGGCTCTGCTCTTAGCACTCATGATTTCGGATCTCCCGAATTGTCTGGTTTCCACACTCATCTGCACTCATGTTCTCACACACACACACACACACACATGCACACACACACGCACACACACGCACACGCACGCACACGCACACACACGCACACACACGCACACACGCACACACACGCACAAGTGCACATAATTAAAAATAAATAATAAATCTAAAAGGTGTTTTGAATATTTGGTTCACCCCAATATAAAGAACAGCCACACAGAAAATTATTACTCAGTGGGCACACAATGTTACAGTACATCCCCGTCATCTACTCCCCCTCTAAGCATGAATTCAAGAAAGGCTTACATACACCACTGCATATAGTACACAGGTCAGATAGAATGGGTTCAAGAACTATGAATAGGATTTTTCTAAAACGTTCTTGCTCAAAATACCATGATTCTATCTCAGACACAAGTCAAGGGAATTTTTTAAAACTTATTTTTTTGTGCATGTGTGTTTGTCCATGTGTATATCTCTGTGTGTGTGTGCACATCTCGGTGTGTATGTACACACACACACACACACACACACACATACACACACGCCTGTGGAGACCATGAGCTGTCCTGGAAAAGCCCGAGTAACAGTTTTGAGCCACCTGCTGTGAGTGCTGGGAACTGAACTCAGGTTCTGTGGAAACACCATGCACACTTAGCCACAGAACTACCTCCAGTCTCAAATCAGGGGAATTTTGTTTTAAGTTAACATTCAAAAATGAGCAAATACTTCTAAAAGAGAGTGGAATTTTTAAAAGAAAATTTAAAAGGCTTGTTGTCACACCCAAACTTTTGGTTTTGATCTTCAACTAATAAAACTCTTCCATATCAGAATATAATTTTATTTAAAATTTAGATTTTAAGTGCTGCTCTTAACTTGTTTTATTTTTTATCTTTCCTTCTTTTTCTTGTCTATTTATGTGTTTCATTTTGATGGAGAGAGGATACCAGAAAACCTTCCATTACGTTGCATGATATGAGTGCAAAATTGGCAAGAAATATTACATAGGGAAAAATGAAAATTAACAGCACAATAATATCGTGGAGCTTTTTCTTTGACTGAGATGAATATTTACTGCTTTGTCTTACCTTTCATTTGTCATGGACATGATGCTGCTTACTCTGTAAACTTGAGCAGGAAGATTCATTGTCTCTAGCACAGGAAGATAGGGCAATTCACACATACTCATCTTCAAGACCCTCTCCTGCTTAGATAGAATGCTAATAAATGGAAGTAATGCTGTACAGGGAACCTCAGAGAATGGCTTGTGTATTTTATGTGCAATATTGGAAATGACTTTGCTGAGCTAACTCCCCAAACGGGGCAGCATTAATGTTGTTAGTGTCATTCTTTGAAAGATTTCACAGTTCGGCTCTCTGAATTAGGCAAATTACCCGAAAACCTTTTGTGATGCATTGCCTTTACATTTCCATCTCTGGACCTCATTGATCAAAGGGGGGGTATGGTTAGGGAGGGAGGATCAACACTGTTTTTTTTTTTAAAGACTACACAAACAACTCTTTTATTGGTCTACATGGTTTATCAAAGAAAAAGAGAGATTATTTTTTTTGGGCTCTTGTCACATTCTTTGAACGAATTTCTTTTATCAGATGTGACCCCAGTTGTAATCTCTATCCATTGAATGCATTAACCGACATGAGGGTTACTATGTATCCGTCTGTCTAGGAGCTAAGTCCAAATCTCTCTAATTTCTTGTTACTGAAGTGAACAGATAAAACACCTTTGATGGAAAATAAGCCCGAGAAGAGGTAAACAGAAAGTTAAGCTGGTGTCCATCATTTTGTTCTGGCTGTGAAAAAGAAGAAAGTGTCATGTGACTGCCAAATGTTGTTCTCTGCCTGTCATGGTGGGTGTGATGGTTGTTCTCAATTGTCTGCTTCAGGGGACTTGGGATCTTTGTAGAAACAAATATCTGAGCCTGTCTCTGAAGGTGTTTTTTACAGTGTGTGGAAATACTCATCCTGATGTGCAGGCTTCATTCTGTGAGCTCAGGTCTGAAATTATATAAAGGGAGAAAGTTAGCTGGGCAGCGCTCGGGCTGAGCTTCTCTCTGAGCATTCTGTCTGCAATGGTCGTGAAAGCAGCTGCCTGAAGTGTCTGTTATCCCTGCTCCCTCATTATGATGGGCTGTTCCCTTGGACTGTGAGCCAAAACAAACCCTCCTTTTCTTCCTTCTCTAAGTTGCTTGTCTGGTATTCTGTCATGGTAATAAGAAAGGCAATATAGAGAACGGGTACTGGCCATGTAGTTCGGAGCCTTTGGAACTCGTTTGCAGGGGGAACACAAGAGCATGGGTCTTTGGGTTACAAAGGCCTTAAATTGCTGTAAGCAGAGAGTAATGGGCCATTCTGTCAAGAGTTTGAAAGAGTGCCAAGAAAAACATGGACAGGAAGCTTCAGAAGGCAATAAGAATTCTGTTGGGAAATGGACACATACATTAGGAAATATCTAAGGAATAGGACCCCCAATTATACACACACGCACACACATATATTTGAGACTTAAGACACAGCCTTAATAAATAGCATAATCTGACCTCAAACTCTTGATCCTCTTGAGTGTTAGGGCTACAGGTATGCACAACCATGCCTAGTTCTCAATTTATGTCTCATATATACTTTATATATCTAACCTGGAGGAAACTAATGAAGTATTCACAGAACACCTGCATTTTGGCTATGATATCAGATGAGGTCATATGAAAACTTACATATGTGTCACAAGGTCAGTGCTCAACAGGCTTATTTTGGAATATTCAGATTTCAGGCTTTCAGATTAATAATGTTTGACATCTATGTTCTCAGTGACATGCTATACATGTTAGGAGCGCATAACTTAGCCACACCTTTAAAGCCTATTTTAAGACTCCAATTTTCATAAAGTTTCTTGACTGTTTAAGATGACAGGGGAAATGGGAGAAGAATACAATGACATACCTATAGGAAAGAAAGATACTTTTTTAAACATAGATTCTTCATAATTTGGGGACATCCAAAATAAGTAGAGAGCAATATTGGGGAAGCAGGATTATTTCATAAAAACAAAATGCAACTGATACCTTATGAAAAGGGGAATAATTAGTTTTCTCCAATGGAGTGTCACTGGGTATAGCGAGCATACTCTAAGGCGGGCCCCATGCCCAGAAGTAGTTCAAAACCACAAGATGAACTGCTGTGTTTTCTTTCTGTGTGTTTTTTGCTTTGTTTGAGGTTTTTTTGTTTTTTTTGTCTTATTGCTTTTGCTGTTGTTGTTCTTAGCGTGTTCATTTTTATTTTTCTCATTACCTCTCTGTCTCTATGTCTCTGATAATGTTTCTTTCTCTGTCTGTCTGTCTCCCCCCTTCGTCTCTCTGTCTCTGTCTGTCTGTCTTTCTCTGTCTTTCTCTGTCTCTCTCTGTCTCTCTCTGTCTCTCTCTGTCTCTCTGTCTCTGTCTCTCTCTGTCTCTCTCTCTCTGTTTCTCTCTGTCTCTCTCTGTCTCTCTTCTCTGTCTCTCTTCTCTGTCTCTCTGTCTCTCTCTCTGTCTCTCTCTCTCTCTGTAAGTTTCAGAGAGAGAAAGAGAGCAGACATTATGTGAAAGAGAAAGATACCAGACATCAAGGCAGGAAGCATGGCAGCATGCAGGCAGAGAATTCTATATCTAGACCAGCAGGTAGCAGGAAGAGATAGTGACACTTGGCTTGGCCCACCCACAGCGATTCACTTCTTTGAACAAATCCACACCCACCCCACCAAGGCCACACCTCCTAATAGTGCCACTCTCTATGAGCCTATAGGAAGCCATTTTCATTCAAACTGCCACACAATGTAATCCAAATATATTGTGTCAAAAAATAATTAATTAGGAAAGAGAAACTTGTTGGGCACAAACAAGAAAAGGCAATTTTCACATTCTGGAAAAAAAAAAAGTGAATAGAGAAATTGAAATAACAGCAACGACAAAAATGGACTCCATATTTTCTAGTAATGCAACAAATAATTTGTATTCCAATATTAATACAAAAATTAGATAAATAAATATAGACAAAAATTTGTTTGTGTTTCAAGCTGCTGCTGTTGTAGAGAAACCGTGAAGGAACTAAGGCTGTGCCTTAACTAAAGGGCGAAAAACACAAAGGGAACAGGAGGGAGAAGGGGTTGAGGGTGAGCGGCTGCCACTGGAGCATTCTGGGATGTGAGCGTTCTAGACCTGGACTAATATCTTCCTACCAAGGCAGCTCAGCACTGAAGCATCATGGAGCTGGACATGGGCCTAGAGATATGAATACCTTGAGCCCAAGTGGGTAAAAGAACACATGAGCACTTTCTAAAAATGCTTGGTGTTAGTAAAGTACTTTATTGAGGTTTACGTAACCTCCCGGGGTATACCGATGCCACTCTCTGTTTTATTCCTTCCTGTTATTTTCATACCTGTTTGCATGGCACACATATCTGAAAAGGTATGGAACAAAACCTTAGAGATCTTTATTGTTTGGTCTTCTTTGTGTAACTGTTAATTCTGTCTGAAACAAAATAAGCCATAATCAGCACTTTCATTGTAACTGCCTAATAATCCCGTTAAGTTCTACTCACACCTGCTCATGAGGTATGAAATATGTTACAATGTGAAATTTTAAAGAGTGCTTGTGTTGAAATAAGCAGTTTAAATAGAAAAAAAAAATTATCCAAATAGAAAAAAATTCTCTCACTACATCTACTAAATCATGATACATTTTTTTCAATTTTAGCCATCAATATACATATAAAATTGAGCTAGTAATTTTTTTCTTTCTGAATGTTAATCAGATCATGTAAATAAAACATGTTTTGTTCTATTTAAGATCTTGATATAAGTATGGATAGGAACAAGTGTGTTTGCAGACACACAGACTCCATAATGTAAGACGGTACATCTGCAATTGAATTTGGCAACCAAACCACATAACAACTATAACATTTTGAAATACATACTTTCAAAATCCTCTTATCATGGCACAAATAAGAATTCAATCTCTCTCTGTTAAAGTTACACCTTTAACTTGGAGACACATATTTTGACTTTGAAAAATAGTGTCCTGCAATTTACCTTCTCAGCTTCAGAAAGGGCAACCAACTTAAAGTGGTTGACTTCTGTGTTAGTTACTGCTTCCCATTTCTGTGAAAACAAAACAAAACAATAAAAGCATCCTGAGGAAGGAGGCTTACTTTGGGCCCGCAGTTGAAGGGACACAGCCATCATGGCAGGGAAGAGCGTCAGCAGGTATATGAGGAGGCAAGTCTACAGGAGGTAAGCTCTGTGAGCCCCACGGAGAAGGTAGGGGAGGGATTGTGGGGACTATGGAGTCAAGTGACTTGTACTCTTAGGGGCTCACAGAGCCTGAAACGGCAGACATGGAACCCCACATTTGGGGAGTAGGGAAGTCTTTCTAGTTCTTAAACTTCTCTGGAAATACCTTCCTAAACATGGCCAGAAAAATGTCCCTAGGTTATTCTAAACCTAATGAAATTGACAATGAAGTGAAGGTTGATTATCACACTCATACAAAAATTACAATTGTCAAAATCTGTAAATGTTTGCATAAGATAGCAGCAAGTAGCTTCTGTTAAGAAAGAACTTTCATGTGTACCTGAGTTAGGTTGAGAACTAATTCAGTTTTGCTCCAAGTATTGTTTCTCATTAACTTATATTCAAAACAGCTATTCGTGATATTTTGACTTCCAATTCTTCTTTACAAATAACCCAACATTTCAGGTATGAAGATATCTCTACAACCACAAGAAAAAATTTATTTACAGTTCCAAGCAGTACCTATTGCCCACTACAAATAGAAACTTTATGACTAATGCTTAGAGCAGCGCTAATCTATGGGAATAAATTCTTAGAAGGTAATTTGTCACTTTGTCCATCTAGCAAAATATAGCAGTATGTTTCCTCTTAGGACCACTGACCTTCTTAAGCAAGCAAGCTTTATTAATGTTTACACACACACACACACACACACACACACACACACACACACAAACACAACATAAATGAGTTAGTTATATTGAGAATGCATCTCTAGTGGTATACCTTTCTTTTTCATACAATAACTTTAATCTACCAGATACCACAGTGCAAACTGTGACAAAACTTGTACATCCACACGACAGTTTAACAAGTCTCCTGCAATGATATGGTTTGCATTTAACACATTTTACTTTATCCTTTAGCAGTATTTCTACCTCCTAATACCCCACATTAATTCCATGAAGTAGTTCAAGTTATTTTCGTTAAGAAAATTATAATTACAACGACGAACCATTCTAGAATGACGAAAAGACATCTGATATTTCAGAACTAATAGAAAACTTTTTTCAAATTCATTTATTTGATTAAATTTTATAAAATGCTAAATTCTAATATGGTCAAAAATATTATTAAAAGCATGGTTTTTTTTCTCCAAAGATTAGCTTTTCAGTTCCCAGATACTAATGATGGTTTCATAACAAGGTTAATTAATCAACACATTTAAGTATTTTTTTCTTTCTTTTTGTTTCCACTGCCCTTCATAATCATCTTTGTTTTCAACTGAAATGTGACTGTACCTCATTTTTCAGACCGGTTTAACATCTTCTGACACAAAGTGTATGTCTTGTATTTTGGAACTTTAGCATCTGGCACACAGTGTGTAATCAAAAATCTATATTAGGCCAAGCACAATGGAAGAAAATTAATCACAAACTGTTTTGGACATGTTGTAAAGGTTCTGCAACTGTGTAAATTTAACTGCTGTCAGCCTTAAAATTTTAATAAAAATGGGCTTCAGAGAGTTGGAAAAGAAAACCTATTCCATAATACTTCTTTCATCTTTCAAAACTGTGCACTTGTGTGAGATAAAATCCCCTGGTTCATGAAGCATGTCGTCGAGGAACCCTGCCCAAGTCATCAGGTTCCATCTGTGTGTCGCAGAATCCACAGCTGACCTTCAGAAAAGGCATCACCAATGTACCCCAGATGTAAGGAACTGCACATGATACTTCTGGGTAAGAAATTAATCAAATGCTCATCCAGCCTTCTCTCCCTGATTGAATACATAGACTGAGCACTTACAATAAGAACTACATGGCAAAAGGGGGAAGGGCGGTTACAAGCACTTCTTCCTGCAAAGGTGCCGTGGTGTGGGTATTCAATGCGACTCAAGGAAGAAAGTGAAAGAGGCCAATCTCCTGAGAACACATAAGAAATAGTTTAAAAGAGCCAGATGTGGTTGTGCGGGCCTTTAATACCAACCAGCCCTTGGCAGGAAGAGACAAGTGGACCTCTGTGAGTTCAAGGCCAGCCTGCTTTACATAGCAAGTTAAGCTATGTAGAGAGAGCTTGTCTCAAAAACAAACAAAAAGAAAAAGGGAAAAAGAAAAGAAAGAAATGTTGGGGAAGTTTATTTTTAGTTGTGTTTAAAATAATTGTTTTGGTGTACTGTTGGAAAAAGAGATTTAGGCCTTGGCACTTTGCACTGTCTGCAGGTGTGGGATTTCTGTCCGGGATGTTTGATTGCTATGATCTGCACCTGAGGAGTTCTGAATCAATAAAAACACCTGAGCTAAGACGCTTGCCGTTCCTCTGTGGATCAATTATGGTGCTGGCAAGGAGGGTGGTTCCCTCTGCTGAGGTCTGGCAAAGTTTGCAGTTCTGAAATATGCCTCCTTATCTTCCTGGATGAGCCCACACAGTAGGCTAACTACTACAAAGAAAGAAAGGAAGGGAGGAATGGAGGAATGAAGGAAAGAAGGAAGGAAGGGAGAGAGGGAGGGAGGGAAGGAAGGAGGGAGGAAAAGCAAAAAAAAAAAATTTATAAGTTTTCCTCCATGGAACCCAATTTAAAGACTTCGACACCTCCTTAAATATTAAATATAAAAATAAAGAAGCTGGTTATATCCGACTTCCTGAAACCATCCCCGAGATTTCATTGCTCTCAAAAGTAAGAGACTTGTAAGAAGCAACCCCAAACACATTCTGACCTTCCTAGCCTAGGATAAGAGGATGACACGTGTTCTCCTGTGGTACGTGGGCAGGCGTGGGCGTCTTGCTTCTCCTGAGGTGGTCGTGGCAAGAAGTCTAGGTATGCATGCACCGACAGGCTGAGAACACTAGCCTACATTTCAGGATTAGACGCTGGACAGAGACAGACTATAGTCAGTAAGGTAAACGTGCAGGTGTGATGAAAGGCAGAGGAGCACGTGTGGGTGCGTGTGGAGCGCGCGTGGGTACGTATGAAGCACTCGTGGGTACACAAGGAGCACGCGTGGAGTAGGTATGGAGCGCGCGTGGGTATGTGTGGAGCACTTGTGGATACGTGAGGAGCGCGCGTGGGTACATGTGGAGCACTCGTGGATACGTGAGGAGCGCGCGTGGGTACATGTGGAGCACTTGTGGGTACGTATGGAGCACGCGTGGGTACGTATGATGGGCTCTCGTTTCCCTGCATTCCTTTTGCATCTTTTCTCCTCCATGCCGAGTTCTGACTGCTGTTTTCAACGACTCGTTTAATAAACACCCGTCAGCATCACCTGGTCCGTTCTGTCCCCTGAGGCCCAAGCGAGAAATACCATAAAGAACAAGGAGCAATGCCCTCCTGTTCCCTGAAATCCCGTTGTACAGACGGCCATTCCAGCAGAGACCGGAGAGAACTGGAGAGTCATGCGCTTTAAGGACGCGAACTCTCGAACCACGTGGCGAGCTAACGAAGCAATATAACTTAGGAAGAAAAATAGAAAAATAAAACAAATGGAATTTAATGAAGACACAGCATTGGACACAAGTTAAGAAATTACTAAAGTTCTGCAAATTAATGAAAAAGAAACTGATGCCAAATAAGTGAATTCTGGTCATGAAAACAAGATCGGGCATTTTGACATAGAAGGTAAATTATATGAAGATTGTCATAATCAATAACAACAACTGGCTAATAGTTTTTGGAAGATGCCGTAAACTAGGCTAGCTAAAATTTTTCTGAAGTTATGTGATTCCCAACTTCTGATATGAATTATATAGCCTTGATGTAAAATATATAAATAATATAAATAAGTAATAAAATATTGATAGTTCAACTACAAGTAATGATATTTGTCTTTAAAATGTCACTTATACAATTAATATGCAAAGTCCATGGAGATGCATTTGCTATCTGTGAGTATGAAATAAATGTAGCGAATTTATTTTAAAAAAAATTACTTTTACAATTTTGAGAACAGGAAAAAAAAAAAACAAAAACCCATGGTTAAACAGTACCAAAATCATCTACCAGATAAAGCGCAAGTATGCATTAAATAGAGATGTATCCAGTCTTATTATCAATGATGATAAAAGTATAAAACTTAAGGTTAATTTTTATCTGTTATATTGGTAAGAATACTTGTAAAGTCGTCGTGAGAACATGAGCAAGATTTGACCAGCGAAGCCACAGGCTGCGGTACCATGGAAATAATACTTGCTGCTGCTGCTCGGGAGAGGTACTGCGGCTTTGTCAACAGGAACGCAAGTGCACGCTGCTACCTTAGACCACATCTGCGTGTTCAGTCGGTAACAACTTGAGACATCAACAAATCGCACAGCAGTATTTCTTGTAATATTCATAATAAAAATAAAAGAATCTAAGAGGAAATTAATAAGGCATATTATGAAGTTGTTAAAGGCCATGTTTCAAAAGAAATGGCATAATATATTTATTGTCTTGTCTAGTGATGTCGTGTGAATGAAATATACTTTTAAATTTCAAAATAATCAATATTTATATGCTAAGTGTATAGAAATTGCTTGTAAATATGTGTGTAGATATATATATGACATATGTACATCCACACATAAAGATATGGACACTGCCCCATCTTAAGATGCTATTTCCTGATGCCTAGCTGTCTCATAGGTGTCTGTATCTACACACACACACACACACACATATATATACACACATATATCACATTTTCTCAATTTGATTTTGATAGGCAAGTATGGCAATAAGAGTAATTATAAAATATTTAATTTTAGAAGTAAACCACAGGACACCTCAACTGCACAGTTTTCAAGAGCTCTCAGATTTCTGCTGAGGTACACAGATGATGGGTTGACTGTTATCTGGGAACAATGAAGGAGTGCTTTAAACTCAAATCAAGGGTGTCAGCCATGCTCCTGGCACAGCTGTTCCTCACTGCCGTGCTCGAGGCCGGGTTTTTCCTGTAGGGTCTCTGTCTGCTGAGGTTTATTGTGGAACATAGTACCCTTCCTTATTCATGGTTGCTTTTGGTTTCAGTGACCCTGTTAACAATTATCTGGAAATGTTAATGCTCTCTGATTCTTTAAAAATTTAAGACTACAGTCGAATAACTCATGTTGGTTTGTATTGCTATATTTTTCATTACATTATAGTTTTTAATTTTTACTGTATGTAATATATAAGTTAAACTTTAAGTGTGTATGAATGTGGGCAAATATACTGTATGTGGGGTTGGGTTTTATCTGTGGCTCAAAGTGAAACACAGGAAAACGCGCCGAGCACCATGTCAGGAAGGACACAGCTCTACCCTCATTTTAAGCTTTCACAAGTTTCAATGCTAAACTAAGGAGGAGACAGCTTCTACGTTAACAACTTTCATTTCAACATTTGCAATCCAATATGGATATTTCATACCAGCATGAAAAGGAAAACGCAAGCGAGCAAAAGAAGCCAGATGTGGAGTCGGAAGTAAGCAGAATGGAGAAACGGTGGACGGCCGTAGAAGGGGACTTCCCAGAGTCTGGGGCAAATCTGTCTTTAACAGATCTGGGAAAAGCAGAGCATTAATCCCGAGGATCCGTCACACACTCATTTTCTCTCTGTGCCTATTTTCTTCCACTGTCAAGTCTCTAATTCCAAAGGCATAAAGAGAGAAAACCAATTACCAAAAGAAATTGGGACCGGCGCTAACAGTGTAGTGTCCCTTTGATTGGTGGCTTTATGGGACTCGGGTTTGTTTTTTTTTTAGCTATCAGCTTAAAGATACTGACTTCGTTTACACAACTGTTAATGAGCAAGTTGTCTTTTTGGGTTACAGTACTATAAACATGTCATAGACATAGTGCTTGGAAATGTATATAATAATAAAAATTAGTTAACCTCAATAAGGTCTCTTTAAAACCATCTCCTCACTGAGATATTATATATAGACAAACACAGTTTAATTTCAAGTAGAAGTAGGACAGAAAATAAATAAGTCCAGATAAAACAGTTACGAGAAAAACAGGAAGAAATCTTCAGCAAACTCGAAAGCATTTTCCTATGTACTTGGTGGTGGTATTATTAATACGGCATTTTCAAGTTCTTGGGATCAGTAAGTCAGGAAACAATGATGCTCTCCATTTTCTCCCAGAAGAGTGTTACTGCATTCAGCCTATATGGTGATATATGATTTGTGAATCATATATCATCAAAACCAGTAATGTAGATGACAAATAGACAGCAGGTTCGCTTTAGAGCAGAGCTCAAGACTTCTAACTCAGAGGATCCCAAATAACGCTGATGTAAAGAAACCTACAATGTCCTGCTGTTTTGCATAGGTTTTAAAATTACATATTTGGAACTAACTTGCCCATGTGAGGCTCAGGAAAAAAAGTAAACTGAGATCATTTTAGTTGAGATCGTTCAGTGCTGTCTTTGTTTTGAATTACACTCTTACCACATATGTGAATCTGGAGTTCACTTGAAGTTTCCTTCTAATTTGCTGGTACACACTCAACATTTATCTAACCATCTTGTGTCTGTGACACATCAATTTTTGTAACACTATGTGAATCTCAAGAACACAGTGAGGGACCATGTGGTCTCAGGAGACCCTGGTGTGCTTGGTGAAGCCCCTAGCCTGGGGCAGAGCATTTGCAAGCAGAGTTCATCAATAAGCAGCTTTCCTTCCCGCCAGATTTATACCTTGCTTTCTTTTCCTTCCTTCTGTGGGCTTCTCCAAATGGGGGAGTTGGAAAGGTGTGTTCCAAGTAGCATTCTAAAGATGTTAACAATGGAGGGCACACCTCAAGAACTTTTTTTAAAAACTTGGAAGTTAGAATAGCAATCCCCCCAAAGAAAATAGGACAAGTGTTTTAAAGGGCCATTTTGACCTGGTCTACACCATACTATCTTCAACTGCATACAGGATTAATTATGAAGAAAAGGTTTATGCTATTAGGGTCCTAGAGATTCTGTGTTTAAAAGAAATCAAGAAGCTACTTTGTCCTTGTCAATGTTTTTCAACCAGGGTTCATCACATTTCAGGTGTGCAGTTTAGTGATAACCAAAAAGAAAAACAAAATCCTGAAACAAAGCTTGTAGCCATGTGAATAAACCATTTATAAATGTTATGAAATCAGAGAACCTTAAATTATAGTTGTGTTTACAATTGTGCTTTCTAAATATTAAAATTCAAAGACAGTAATTAAAGTAATAGGTCACTTTAGTTAACCAATAGCAACCCCAGACATCAAGATGATTAGCAGTGTAAACTGAGGAAAGAAATGAGAGAATCACATTATTAATCAGAGGAATCACTGCACCAGTGCCACACATATATTCTTGTGGCAAATAATTTATTTTAGTAAATTTATGTCAGCATGAAGGTATATGGGTCTGAAACTGATGACTTGCTAAAAGTCATCTATGTGTGGGTGTTGAACCTCATGAGGAAACAAGGGGGAGCTCAAATGTTAGTGCAGTTAGGAAGACGTGGGGAGCACCCCTAAGACACGGCAGTGGAAGAGTTCCGTGAGTGGAAGTTAGAGCATGCACTACATGTGACAGAAAATTCTACTGAGAAGGTGGCTGGGTACTTTCTCAAAAGCCTAAAAATAAAATAAGATTACAGATTCTGTCACATCAATCAGTAATCAAGAAAAAGCTCCCCTACACGTGTCTACAGGCATTTTCTGAACTGAGGTTCCCTCTTCCCATGTGATAGCTTGTGTCATGATAAAAAAAAAACAAAAAAAAAAAACCTAGCCAGCACAGTACTGCTGATACATCAATAGCACGCTTCTAATGGACGTAATCATTTTAGCCACACCCACCATAAGCATTTTCCTTGGAGAGACAGTCTCATCGCACACTGCCTTCACTGCCAGATGTCTCTGCTGTGCTTCAGTGTACCTTGGCTTCTGTAACACTGGCAGACACTTCTGCAAACTACAGCTCATCTATTCTGTAGAACGCCCCACATTCTGAGCATCTTTGGCAAGAACATTGCAGAGGACGTGCTGTGTTCTCTGTGCGTTCTGCAGAGGTGCATGATCTCACGCGTGTCTGTTACCCTTCGTGGTTCAGTTAAGGTTTAATTGGACTTTCTCGTATCTAAAAATGGAATCATTCCATACTTGTGTGTAACTGAAAAACAAAGACAAAATCCTGTGTTCGACATAGCATCAAAGGGCTGAAAAGGAAAAGCTCATTTTTGTCTGTAAAAACCACATCATCCTTTATTTCTAGTCTATCGACTCAAATTAAAACAAATGAAGTCAAATCAAAGTAAAGCAAAAGGCATTTGTTTTATGTTAATTTTATGTAATAAATATTCATATTGATTTACATATAATTTTATAATCTTATTTCCTTAAGTAAAATTATCAACATTATAATAAAAAGTACTGAAATCTGTGAGAAGATGCATTTAAGGATCTACATGTAATCTAAACTTAAAGATAGGGAGAAAAGGTTATTAAAACCCATCCGTAGTACATTAAACAATTTTGAGTTTCACTAGGTGGAAGAAATATCATGTTCTAGTGGCAGATCCAGAAGCCAAATACAGCTCAAAGTTTTGTTCTCATTCACCCAAAAGCATTTGTCCCAAATACTATCTTCTCTTCCACACTTGAGTTGGTAGTTACAATAATCATAAAATTAATGGCATGGTCTAGCTATATACCAGGTATCAGGAATTAATCAAAATGAGGTTTATATATTTTCTAGTCCTCCCCCTTCCCATGAATCCTTGCATGAAAATCCTGCTGTTATCCCAATCTAAACCAAAAGGGAACTGCAGCCGGAAAACAACTTCTTTCAAGCCTGTGGTTTCCTAGCGATGAAATCCCTGCTGGAACTGGCAGGTGCTTCTTAATTTTGCACACATGGACACTCTGTCTCCCCTGTTCTGCCGATGAGCCCTTCTGCTCTGTGCTAGAATTATTCAGAGGTTGATGTTTTCCTTTTGCTCTCTCACTGAAGTACAAACTCCTTGAGGATGAGAATTGTCGTTCTCACTTGTTTCACATAATATTGGACGCATAGGAGGGACCAATAAATGTTACAACTGAAGTAAGTAATCAACAGAAAAACAAAAGCAAATGCTAAATGCCCAAATTTAATGCACTTGGAAATATGATACTTGACTATAATAGTTCCTGAACATGTTTTGCCAATGATTAATTTTAAATCGAACTCTCAATGGATCTGGAGCATTTGGGGCAGTGTTCACCTGTGTGGGACCGTGGGACCTCACTGCGGCTTTGGCTCTGAGCTCAGAGCATGGGCACTCAGTACTGAGCATGCTGTCTTGCCATGCAAAGCCAGCCAATGCCGCTGTAAGCACCTTGACTCTGCTTCAGGATTGTTGTTTATGGTTTTTACTGTGCACGCAACGTTTTGACTATTGGCAATCAGTCACCTTATCATTATCAAATATGATTACTACTTTACTTAGCAACTAATATGAAAAATACAGCCAGAATGAGTCATAGTGCACCTAACTTCTAGCACCACTCTGGTTCAGAGTATGTTTTAATGCTCAATTTAAAAAACAATCTTCAAATAATGTAGAAGTGTGTTGAATTCCATAAAAGCAGCACTGCTAATGATTCTCAAAGAGAGAAATGGGCCAAATCATCAAAAGTTAAAGACAAAGGGTAAAAATTAGCCTACTTAGGCTGAAATAGTCCTTTAATAGGTTTCTTCAGATCATGAAGGTTTTGGCTTTAAAAGTAAAATCCTTAACAATCCTGAAGTAAATTGAAAGACAAAATCCACAACACAAGACAACACAGTCTATATTGTCAGATCGCAAAAGGGGGTTTTGTTACTGTTACTGTTTTGTTTCACGTTTTGGGGCTGACAAGCACATTTTGTTTAATTTCTGACCTGCAGTTTGCTGTTTGAGACTAGGGAAAAGAGAATGGCTATGGTAGAATGCAGTTACTAAGGTCAGCTTAAGCAGGACACTGATATGATCTGAACAGCTCCAGTATCATGCTAGCTAGTGAGCACAGTCAATCTCAGACCTGAGTCAACCCCACAGTAATTTTTCCTGAAGTAGAGAAAGTTTCACACGTAACAACACATTTCAACATTCTTTAAAAAAAAAACCCAGAAAACATAACAT
The DNA here is from genome assembly GCA_026225945.1 of Cricetomys ansorgei. Taxonomy (NCBI): domain Eukaryota; kingdom Metazoa; phylum Chordata; class Mammalia; order Rodentia; family Nesomyidae; genus Cricetomys; species Cricetomys ansorgei. The sequence goes on along the minus strand of JAMJFZ010000239.1, from coordinate 41,523,940 downwards.
ATGGCTATGTAATAGACACCAGCACCCTCAGCAGAAATAGGAAGGTTGTTTCTACGATTAAAGATGTATGAGACTATGTGTTGCTTCTTCCTTTGAACGCACCGTTCTTTGATGACAAGATCTGTGCCTTCCTGTAAGTCGGATGAGAGTCTAGGCAAGAGCAGGGGCAGGTAGATCATAAATACTTGAGTGATATCCCTGGCCCTCCAATTATCACCACTGTATGAAAAGGAAATATTGATGCCTACAGTTCTCTTCGGGAAACCCCCGGTAAAGCAACAGTTCGAGAGAAGTGCGTCTGGCCCTAACGTGGAGCTTTGCCTGCCTTTCATTGTTCAGTGCAGAAAAGACTGTGAAGACACTGGGGGTGGGGTACCCACTGTGTCCACCTTGCCTGTCCGAGAAAGATGGAAGACAGACAGGGCGTGTGAGGACAGCCCTGTACTAGACGCCACTCATGCTGTGTCTGATGGCTCTTAATTACTTGGAGAGAAAAGCAGCAAATTTCCCATTTTAGTTCTGATGAGCTAAATATGCTTACGTTTTCTTTTCTGATTTCAGTTTCCAGAGGATTAAGCAAACCTAGTCTACGAGTAGCCAATGGCCATTCCAAGCATATTTTTCTTAAATATACTGAGAATAAGAAGTGTGTGCAGGTTTTTGCACATGTGTCTTAAAACATACAAATGCACATAAATGATCCATAGTGCTCAGTGGTCTGCAATAAGCCCTTTTTGTTCAAATGCTGCTCTCAGAACTGCCTGAGGTGTCTATCTTGCTTACTGACAGCAAGGCAGACTGACTTCACAAAAATAAATAAATAAATAAATAAATAAATAAATAAATAAATAAATAAATAAATAGAGCTGGGCATGATGTTTCTTATATTTTTGGTTGTGTGCCTAGCCTTTAATGTCTGAGCCAACTCTCCAGCCCACAGGCATTATACTTCTGAACCAGGAAATTCCTCTACTGAACAAATGGCCACTTGCCAAAGTCCTGAAACAAATGAAAACTGAGAAGTTGCATCAGCTGTGTTCTGGGAACTTCCCTATAAAGAAACACAGATAAGTTTCCAGTTTCCAGTTTCCAGTTTCCAGTTCTAGAAAAATCTAGAGCATTCTTCTGTTCTGAGACCTCTCCCAGAAGAACTTCAGATTGTGATGGATTGAGCCCTGTGTGGGGAAAGTACACAAAACTTGATGTTTGAATTTGTTCTCTTCTATGTCCTCCATCAACCCAGCTATACACTTTACGTCCAGTGTTCTTCTCTGTGCACCTGTTGGTGGATATTTGGGCTTGTTTGCTTGTTTCGTGCCTTATTATCATAATGACTGATGCCACATGAAAACTATGGTTTATGCCATTCTGTATTTGATACTGGAAGGAAGTCATGACAAAAACAGCTCTAACATCAAGAAGAATGCATTGCAGGCATCCAACTACATACTCAGTCGACATGTTCTTTTTCTCTTAAAATTATCAGCCCCAACCTCTTCTAAAATCTGGATATTACACTGTCTTTAGTCTAAGAAAATATTACGAATCAGTTTATTCACAGATGTTGCATTACTTTTTTCTGAGGAGATGTTAAAAAAAAAAAATCTATTGACCCCAGATAGGCACTAACAGTGAGCCAAAGTACAATCTCACCAAATTCCAACTCAGTGACACTAAAGATTTGATTGAGCTTTTTCACACTGCACAGATGGGGGTGGGGGGAATTACCTTCTGGAGCATGAATGACCCGGAAGACAGCTGCATGTACCCTATCATGAATGAGGACCTCATGGGAGCTGCATCAGAGAGTCCACTTTTAACTCACCAATTACTTCTTACACGCTCGTAGCATTTTCCAGGATCACTTGCAGCTAGACAGAGGCGTGCAATAGTTGGAATCTCAGAAAAGGATCTCCTGACCCTCCTTTTCACTGCCCACTAGGAAATGTCAGTATATATATTAAACATGGATACTGGTTTAGATACTGATGTATATTATTTTGCTCTGGTGGCCATGGTTACCAAGGACCAACTCCAAGGTGGCATCAGGCTTAAAAGAAAATAAAATTCTATACAACAGCAATGCATGTGGTTGTCCTCTTTTCAGACATGTAGCTTTAGTTTTCTCTATCAAAGATTACTCCAAGTCCATGTGTACCTCCCTAGATAGATACATAGGGATTATTAACCTTTCTATCTCTGATCTCAATGACTTGATTTTTTTCTGACCCTTATTGGCATTCAAAGTGAGATACACTATTCTAAGAATTCATAACAGGACCTGCATAGGAGGAAAAACACACAGCATATGTATAGAACCAGGGTTACCCATTTATTTTATTTTTCAGTTCCATCCAATTTCCTACAGATTTCATTTTTCTTTATTGTTGGATACAATTATATTAAATATAATGCCACATTTTCATTATCTATTCATCCGCTGATGGACATCCAGGCTTGTTCCATTTCCACATTTCCATTACTGCTGTAAAGAACTTGGGTTTAGAAATGTCTCTGAATTAAGGAGTAGACTCATTGACTAATATCCAGGAATAGTATAGCTGTGTGGTAAAGCAGTTCTGTTTATAGCTTTTTAATTAAGGTTCACAGTAATTTCCACAGTGGCTACAACAGTTGACACTTCTACTAACAATAAATAGGGATTCATCTTTCCACACACACTTACTAGCACTTGCTGATTAGGGTTTTGTTTGTTTGTTTTATACTGGCCATTCTGATGAGGTAAGATTAAATTTCAAAGTATTTCTAATTTGCATTTCCCTGGCTAAACATGACGAATACCTTTTTTAAAGGCTACTAAATGCCTTTTGAAGTTTGTTTAGTCATTTGTGGTTTTCCTTTTGAAAACTATCCATTCAGTTCCATAGACTGTATTTAAATTTGGTTGTTGGTTTTCTTGATAATTAGCTTTTTGAGAACTTCCAGACGTTAATAATTTGTCAGATGTATAGCTGGCGAAGATTTTTCCCATTTTTTTATTCTGGGTATTTATTTTATTAAATAGTATCCCTTGCAGTACAGAAACTTTTTAGTTTCTTGAGGTCCCTTAATTTTTTAAGGACTAGCTCTATTTAGAAAAAGTCCTTTCGTGTGCCTATTTATGTCTTGAATCATACTCCCTTTATCCTGCAGAAGCTTCGGTTTCAGGTCTAATAATAAAGTATTTGAATAAGAGGTAAGTATCAAGTTTCATTCTTGTTAATGCAGATATTCAGTTTCCCAGCACTACTTCTTGAAGGTGCTATTTTTTTCTCTGTAGCTTTTTTTTTTAATTTTTTTTTTTTTACTTTATTGATTCCTCGTGATCTGCACATGCTATCAATAAAACACCTGAGGAGCTTAGATATCAATAAAAACCCCTGAGATGAGACACTTGGGGTTCCACTCTCCAGTATAGCCCTTGTCAGGACAGGTGATTCCCTCTGTTGAGGTCTAGTAGGGTTTGTGTCTATGAAAATTCCTTCTTGCCTTCTTTGCTGAGCCACACAGTAGCAAAACTGCAACATAAATGTAGAACGTTTCAGCCTCTGACACTGATGACTGAGCTCACTCTGACTAGCTAGCTTCAGAACTACCTCTTTTCACTCTGAGCTTTCTTGTGAATTCTGACCTGAAATCATAAACCATCTTCTTCTGACTCTTTGCTTTTTCTCTCAGCTTATTCTGGACTGGTTCTGGTCTTTTTGGCTTCTACTCTGCTTCCACACTCTGTTTCTACCCTGTTTCTCTCTCTGAACTCCACTTCTATCTCTGGACTCTGCCTCTCTCTGAACTAACTCCAGTGAGCTAAGAGCCTCCGTTTATATCCTGAGAGTTGGGATTAAAGGCATGTACTACTATCACCTTCTGAGTTGGGATTAAAGGCATGTACTACATTGCCTTAAGCATAGAAATACCTTTAACCTAACATTAACACAGAAGACAGGATTAGTCCGACTAACATTCTTTCTGTATTCCATCCGTATCAAACAAGCCTCTGAATGTGATCCCTTTATACAGGCCCTTGGATGTGATCCCTTCCTAGCTTTCACACAGGCCTTTCAATGTGATCCTTTATAGAGCAGCCATGCTGCTGGATTAAAGGATTAAATATTCTTCTGCAGATATTACTACAGACATAAGATACAACAAAATTTATTAAATGGCCTTTATTTTTATGGTTCTGCTTTTTAATAGAAACAAGGAAAGAGACATAAGCACCCAGGTGCTTCAGATAATGCCTGTCTTAGTCGGGCTTTCTGTTGCTATGATAAAACACCATGACCAAAAAGCAGGTTGGGGAGAAAAGTTTATTTGACTTACACTTCCCTATCATTGTTCATCATTGGAGGAAGTCAAGACAGGAACCTCAACGTAGCAGCAACCTGGAGGCAGGAGCTGATGCAGAAACCAAGGAGGGGTGCTGCCTACTGGCCTGCTTCCCATAGCTTGATAAACCCACTTTCTTATAAAAACCAGATCCACCTGCTCAGGAGTGGCCCCACCCACAATGGACATCAATAACTAATTAAGAAAATACCCTACAGGCCTGTGTTTAGCCCAATCTTATGAAGGCATTTTTTTTCAATTAAGGCTCCCTCCTCTCCAGTGACTCTGGCTTATGTCAAGTTGACATAAAACTAGCCAGCACAGTGCCCCACCCTTGGCTGACCAGATCCTAATTTTCAGTTATCTTCACAATGGCTCTACAATCATTGGACCTTGTCCTGAGCACTTTGGGGCACATCACATACGTTTTCCATAGGTGATTGGACAGTCTCATTGAACATCATCATCATCAAAGAAATCTTCAAAATCATTTAAAAAGTCTTTATTCCTTTTCTTTGGCTGCCAAGTCCAACAAGAGCCCTTATTGCCTGGAGCCCAATCTAGATCAGCATAGGGTCCAGCGCCCTCTGGCAACATCTCAGCTGCAGCCAGTTTCATCTCTGGGCCTGTTAAGTGAAATTTTAAAATAAAGAATTAAGCCTGAGATGCTGAGAATACAATACTCGGTCCTTGAGGCCGGGTTCCTCAACACTCTCAGTAACCCCAGAATTGCTCTCTTTCATGCTCAGTCCACAAAGTGGGGTGCCTTAGTAGCTCCATTCTGGTGCTGGAAGCCCATGAAGTTCCTGGAGAACATCTGGTCCCTATGCCACAATGAACTGCCAATTCCTTTATCAGGGAAGGTACCAGCAGAAGCAGCAGCAACAACAGCATAAATCCATTCAGGTGGCAAGACGGAAGTCAAGAGAGTAACAGGCAAAAACGAATTTCCTTCTGAAATAACCTATTTTTCTGGGCTACTACCCAAAGGTGCCCACAGTCAGGGTGGGTATTTCCACAATGATTGCTTTTGGTAGGATGATCATTTTCATTATATTATTTCTAATGATCCATGAACATGGGCGATCTCACCATCTTCTATGTTCTTCAACTTCTTTCCTTAATGTCTTGAACTTTTTGTTATACAAGTTTTTCATTTGCTTGGTTAGCGGTATTTCAAGTTGTTTTATGTTATTTGAGCTGTTTTATGTTATTGTGAAAGGTGGTGTGCCCTGATTTCTTTCTCAGTCCATTTGTCATCTGTATATGGGAAGGTGTGGAATTTTGTGTGTTAATATCCTGTCCCGCTACTTTACGGAAAGTGTTTACCAGCTGTAGACGTTTCCCAGTGGAATTTATAGGGTAATTTGCATATACAATAATATCATCTGCTAATAAAGATACTTTGACTTCTTTCTTTCTGGCTTAGGTCCCCTTGATCTCCTTCAGTTATTGTGTTTCTCTAGCTAAGACTCAAGTGCTGTATCGATTAGGTATGGAAAGAGTGCCCAGTCATGTCTCGTTCCTTTCTCGTGTAGAGTGCTTTGAGTTTCTCTCCATTTCGGTTGACGTTGGTTACGGGCTTTCTGTACGTTGCACTTATTACACTGAGGTATGACCCTTCTGTCCCTGACCTCAACTTAAATCTCACCCCACTTGACACGTGCCATCACACCCAGTTGTGGTCTTACGTAGTTTATGTTCTTCTTCAGATTCCATTTTTCCTTTATCCTCTCGTAAATGCTATCATAGCGACTACTTAAGGAATCAAGGGAGGAAAGCCAGAAAGAGACAAAAGCACCGTGATCTTTCTCAACTGGCACCATTACAGACTATTATAGCCTCTGGGTATGGCTGATGTTGAGTGATGTTGGGACGCCCACAGGATTTGGTCAAGATAAGATCTTATGGGTCTGTGTCTGAGGATCTGCCGCCCACATTCCCTACTAAGAAACGTTTTGTCTTGGGCCATGAACCCTGAACTTTTCCTTCAAGCTGTGGGGCTCTATTGCGCAATACACCCCAGCTCTATCACTGGTACTTCTTGTGCCTCTTGGGAGTAAGGGTACTGTGGGAAAGCCATACTTACCCAGTGTCCCCTCTGAATTTAAAAGTAAACGCCGCTGCTTGTCATTATCTTCTTGAGCTGCTGCCACAGGTTTGTGAAGATGCCTTCTCGGATTTCCAGTACTTTCCTAGACAAAGTAAACGACCGGGCCGCTGCTCCCCAGTTCTGAGATAGACATCAAGCTCCCAGGAGTCTTCTGAAGAATTCTTCATTTCATTTGGAATAGCGTAAAATAGAACGCCATCGTGACAGTGCTCCATGTAGGAGGCCCTCTTCACACCTTCCTCTATGCTCACACCACTCACCCCCGCCCACGCAGTCCAGACCTAGGAATGACCAAAACAGGGAGAGAGAGAGCACGTGACAGTCTCTCGGCGGTGTTCCGTTCAGTAGGCCCAGGACTTCTGCTCTATGTAGGTTCATGGCTAAAATTCTAAATGAAAGATAGACAGAATTCAACAGTTTTCCTTCCATCCACTGCCTAGTTTATGTCTGTTGGGGATGTATTATTATTTTAGTAGATGTCAGGAGATTATTTTATTCCCGCTATTATGTGTTTGATCACTTCATCGCTTTTAAAATTAACATTACTAAAGGTTTGATTTACTCTACATTTTGTTGTGCTGATACCTTCCAATGTTTTTTTTTTTAATTTTCTATTTCTATATAATTTTTTAGTCTTTAATTTCTTCCAAGTGTCTGTGTGTGTGTGTGTGTGTGTGTGTGTGTGTGTGTGTGTGTTGTGTGTGTACATGTGTGTGTGTATTCATTTACTCTGGTGCTTTATGAGTTTTCATGTCAAACTTTTGTTGGTTTGTTGGTTGGTTTTCCATTGTTCTTTGTCTCCAGGTCAGGTATATCTACTGAAATATAAAAGTGTCCCAGTTCCTCTTTGGTTGAATCTCACAAATATTTTCATTTTATACTACTCATGTTCCATAATTTCACATGAATTCCTGTAGTGAAGAAAGTGTTTACTTTAGGTCTCAATATAAGAGATACTTTCATGCTGTCATTTGCTGTAGACTTCTAAGTTTGTTGAACTTTCCACGGCCTTAGGATAAGGCTCATTGCTTAATGTCTATTGAGGTTTCATTTGTGGTCTTATACATGGAATCTATGAATTAATTAAGGGAATACTTTGGTGTGGCACACGTTTTTACATAAGCCTAATATTTTCCTTTCAATAGTTATGCAAATCCACTATTTGAAGAGGTATTTTTGCTATGTCTCCCAGTTGAATTCACAGTGCTTCACCTGCCCATTTCTCATTGTTCAGAACACTGCTGCGGTCCATGCTTTGCAGCTGCCCCTGTAGCCTGTCAATCACGCACAGGGCCATTGTGCCTTTGAGATCCAACACTTCTTGTGCCAACGAGCACCATCCTTCTATGTCCCCATTGTGTTTGATTTTAATTTAATTTGTGTATTACTGGAATAAATATTTCATATTGTCATCCAGGTTCACTCTTCCTCCTTCATACCTGTGAATGGTGGGCAGCTTTCCGGACCGCCCTCGTCCTCTCTCCTCTGCGTTTCCCTCTTGCATGTGTCGCGCAGGATTTAACTACTCCTTTTATTCACCATCTGTCCTCCCCGAGTTCAAAGGTCAAAAATGCAGCTAGCTGCTCTTCTCATCTGTCTCGCCTCCTTTGTGCCCAACACCTGAAAGAGCTGCTGACACCTGGGAGGCCTCCCTCAAATATTTGTTGAATGGATGAATAAACACTTCCATACTCTTTTGTCGGAATGCACATCTGGACAACAGCATTGCTTATTTGTATGTTTATTTTAAGTCCCTGTCTCTGCCTACCTCTACCACGGAGGGAGCTGGAGTCTATAAACAACATTTTCCAACATCTCTCACCAACTGGATTCCTGTCAGAATGCTGTGAATAGTGTCCTGGTAGGAATTTGTCTTATGAAATACCTTTCATCTTGCTTCCAGTTTGTGAAAGTCTTCAGTGGTGACAGCAGCAGCTGCAGCCTTGAGAATAAAATGTTTCCAGCACAGCCACGGATGACAACTCTGGTCAGAGGCCATGGGGTCACCAACAGCTGTGACACCCCTGTCCACAGACGACACTGATTGTAGGCCATGAGGTCACCAACAGCTGTGACACTCCTGTCCACAGATGACACTGATTGTAGGCCATGGGGTCACCAACAGCTGTGACACCCCTGTCCACAGATGACACTGATTGTAGGCCATGAGGTCACCAACAGGTGTGACACCACAGCCACAGATGACACTGGTCATAGGCCATGGGGTCACCAACAGGTGTGACACCCCTGTCCACAGATGACACCAACAGTAGGTCATGGGGTCACCAACAGCTGTGACACCCCTGTCCACAGATGACACCAACAGTAGGCCATGGGGTCACCAACAGGTGTGACACCCCTGTGCAGAGTGTCACAGCATGCAAGCTTTGGATCTCATTTTCTCTCTTTCCCTCCCTTCCTCCCTCCTGTCCTGCCCCTGCTCTCTGCCTTTCTCCCCTCCCTCCCTATGTACTACCAAACATTGCCTGCATTTGGTTCTTCCAATATTTGTGTAACCAATCGCTGGCACCCTTTCTCTTCTAACACAGAGCGTGGTGATGCAGGCTGTACACCTGACATTCTGAGGCAGAGGCGATGAAAGCAAGAGTTCAAGGTCGTTCTTAAACATATAGACAGTTCAAAGCCAGCCCAGACTACGCAATATACTGACTCAAAATTAACTAACAAAAGAAGCCTAAACACTTAGAACAAGCTGGGCAGTGGTGGCACATGCCTTTAAACCCAGCACTCAGGAGGCAGAGGCAGGCAGATCTCTGTGAGTTCGAGGCCAGCCTGGTCTGCAGAGTGAGTTCCAGGACAGCCCAGAGTTACAACAGAGAAATAAATAAATGAATAAATAAATAAATAAATAAATAAATACTTAAAGAATTCTCTTGATGGTATCTTAATTGATAAATAGGATATTGCTAACCTCTATTCTTAACCTAATGTGTGTGTTTAGATATTTCGGTTTAATTCTAATTTATTAAAGTTGCTCTTATAATAGGATTTTCTTATATTTAATTCTCAGTATTCTACATCACCATACTTGATATTAAGAGAACCTAATTTCTGTATCCCCTTTATTAAAAATAGATATTTTTTTCTCATACAACATATCCTGGTTAAAGTTTCTCCTCCCTCACCTCCTCCCAGTTCCTCCTTACCTGACTCCCATCCAGACCCGCTCTCTGTCTGTCTCCCCTAGAGGAGAATGGGCTTCTAAGAGATAACACTAGCAATAAAATAGCAAAGCAAATACAATAAGATAAAACAGACCATCACATTGAAGTTGGACAAGGTAAACTAACAGGAAAAAAAAAAGGAGCCTGAGAGAAGGCACTAGGAGAATAAACCCCGTAGAATCAACTGACCAGCACTCTTAGGAGCTCACAGAGCCTGAAGCAGCAGACATGGAATTTCCTGGGTCCCCCAAATACGTCTTGAGGATGCCTGGCCTCGTGCTCCTGCAGAACTCGTGCAGACTGGAATAGGGGTGCTGTGTACCTGAACCTCTTGCCTGCCCTTGAGTATCTCATCTCCTTACTGGGTTGCCTAGTCCAACCTCAAAGTGGGGAACTGGGTCTGAGTCTGTTCTGTCTTGCTATGCCATGTTTGGGCAGTTACCCTGGAAAGACTGGTCTTTCTTGGGAAGAGGCAGGGTTGGGAGGGGAGAATGGGGGTTTAAATCTGGGGGAGAAGAGACTTGGAGAGGAGGGGGAGGAGTGAGGGAGGGGTGAAACGGTGTTGGAATGTATTATATGAGAGAAGAAAAGGAAAAGACAGAGACCAACTCACTCACTCACTCAGGAGATAGTAGAATTCACCAGGGAATCCATCCCGCCCTGGCTTTTCTCTGTGGGTGGAGCGTTAATTACTATTCTGATCTTGTTATGTTTAATGGGTCTATCTCGTGGTGTTTATATCGTCCTGATTTAGAATTTTCTATGTTTTTTTTTCCCTAGATATCTCAGCTTTTTCAGTGTAGGTTTTTCAGAGGATACCCTAAAGATTCTTCTGATTTCAGTGACTCTCTATGTGGACCATGCTGGCTTAGAACTCATTATGGACACCAGGCTGTCCTAAACTCTCTACGTGGACAAGGCTGGCCAAGAGTCACACAGAGCCTCCCAAGTGTTGGTATTAAACCACATCTGGTAAGCATGCTTTTGTTTGTTTGTTTGTTTGTTTTGGTTGTTGTTACTGTTTGTGTGGTTGGATTATTGCTACTTTCTTTTTCCTCCTCTGATGGTCATATGTGTTTTATATGTAGGTAATGACACATCTTTTCCCAGGTCTCTTTTTCTAATCCATCCTTCTCATGAAATGAATTAATGTTATTTTTCATTAATATTAAGAGGTAGCTTTGCTGGTAATAAAAACATTTGGTGTTCAGATTCAGAATTAGAACACACCATTCCATGCTTCCCTAGATCTTAACGTTGCTGCAGGATCTGATTTTATTTTGAATCTTCTGTTTTTCTGTATGGGTTCATGTTTTTCCTACAGGTTTTTATGTTGTTCCACTGATTTGTGTATTTACATCTTGATCTTAACGTCATGTAGACTCTCTCTCACATACACACTACTATCTGAAAGGCTGAAAACCGCCTATAGTTGCCAAAATGCAAATGAAGAATGAGTGACTCCTGGTTTCCTTTATTAAAGAGTGATCGCGGTTTGTACAGAAGGGTTCTCTCCTTTGCTTTTGTCTCTCAAACAAAGGCTGACCCCTTCATTTATTTACTAGCAAGACAAACATGGTATGGAAAAGGAATGAGCAACTTTTGTCTTCGTAGTTTACAGGAGTCGCACAAGGGAGGAACTCATTATTATTTTCCCGATTCACTCAGACCGACACACAGCAGCCGATGATCAGATCTTGCCAATCTGTACCCACGTGTCATTTCAGCGTTTCAAACATTCCCCATTTCATGGGGAAGGGCATTGCTGTTTTCAGGGAATGATCTTGTACATTCACACTTTTTTTTTCCTGCATCAGAGACATGAATGGGTCACCAAGGGAAAGTTGGGCACCGAAGCTGTGCCTTCTGCTGAACTGGCCGATGTTACTTATATTGGAAGTCCAAAGCAGAGTCAGATTGATTACAGTGTTGTTCTGAAAGGTCAGCTAATTCTGAACGTGTTGAGCACACAGTATGTACGAAGAAGAAATGGATAGTTTTAAATGATCCTAATGCATATTGCTACTTTGATTACAGAGTGGGTAAAAGTTTGAAAGGCAAGCATCAAACAGTCCTTTAAAAAAGTTTATTTCCTCATGCTGCAACAAATGTAATTATTTGGCAGGAGCCCCAGTGCTACCTCGGAATAGGATACTCCCACATACCTCATCACTACGGAAGGCACAAAGCACTGATTAGGAAAAATTCAGCATGTAGGCTTTTGGGAATTAAAAATCTCAATAATTAAGTATTAAAATGATAGACAAATAGGAAAAAGAGAAAACGAGCAAGTAAATTATAAATGAGAAGGAAAGTCCTTGGGTTAAAGGTATGAGAAACAGGAAAGAAAAAGGTTGTAGAGTAGATGAAGAAAATGAATAAAATGATAGAAAGTCTACCCAGACGTAGGCCAAAGCAAAGCGACTGGACAAGTGTGAACATGCAAACAAAAACAGCAAAGCAATTAAAGCTTTTAAAAAAAAAAAAAAAAAAAAGAAGGAATTAGGGAGTTTCTCAGATGGCTCAGCAAGTAAATCTGCTTATTTCCAAGCCTAGACACCTGGGTTTGATGCCCAGGACCTGCACGGTGGAAGGAGAGAACTAATTCCAATACCCTCTGACTTCCACATGTGCACATTTACACACACAGAGAGAGAGAGAGAAAGAGGAAGGGAGAGAGAGAGAGGGAGGGAGAGAGAGAGAGGGAGGGAGAGAGAGAGAGGGAGGGAGAGAGGGAGAAACGCAAGCACACATACAGGGACACACTTGGGCATGCTTCCCTCCCCCAAACATAATGAAGTATGAAGTAAAACGAAATAAGAAACAAAATGACGGATTGTTAAACCTTGTTGAGTATTTCTTTCTACTTTGGATGAATGTGGCTTTTCTCTCCCTCCTTTTTCTTGTTCTGTTTTTTTAACAACCAACTCCGCAGCTCTACAGGAGGGACTGTAGTTTTAGTAATTCAAACCACTTCCCGCTGAGAGCCAGCTCTGTGTAGGAATCCACTCTCTCTCAGAATTGTATGGTATTTTATGTGCGGTATTGCCAATTACAGCTGGAAATAGTTGTGTTCACACGCCTGCGCTGGGTTTTCTGATTCGGGTTCTCAAGGTCAGGGTGTTGAGGCCCCGCAGCTTGGATTGTACCTTTGTTCTTGGGAAATCTCTTGGCACCAGAGTCTGTGCCAACTTCAGCATTGCACTGCCTGTCCCCTTTAGCTCACACAGATAGCAGCAGGCGCGGTGGTTTCTCAGTCAATTAACTCCAGAGTTCCTCCGTGGGAGGACGGCGCGGTTCTGTCTGCTCCAGCTGCTTCCTGCTCTCACGGTCTGTCTAGCCTGGCCTTACCTTGTAGAGAAGGAGCTTGCTCTGCCTGTCAGCTACCGCTGCCCCCAGCTCTGCATGAGGAGCCCAGTGAGGCTGGGTACAGGCTTGGCTGCCTCACTAAAGACAAAAACATCCCACAGGCACTTACGACTTTTTCCTTACCTTTCTCGTGTAAGAGTAGGGTCTGTTACCTTTATTCCTGACTCCTGTTTTTTTGTTGCTGTTGTTTTTGCTTTTTAGCCAGGTCTCACAGGAGCAGCTTCTGATCTGCTGAATTACTTGGGAATTCCTTCTCAATTAGCAGAACTTTCTCCAGCTGACAGATAGTATTATCTTTCACACTCGTAAACAATAATGGCACGTTTTTCATCACTGAGACTTGCTTTGTTGAATCTGGTGGTTTGATTCATGAGATGTCCCCGTAATCTCAGATGGTTGCAGACGGTGGTGATGTCTGGGGGTGACTTAGAAGGGATGTCATTGCTGGAGAAGATGTCATTGAGGGCAAGCTCTGAAATTTCCAAGTTTCACTCCATTCCCAGTTTGCTCTCTTTTTTTTTTTTTCTGCTTGAGGTTCAAAATCTGAACCCTGCCACCATGCCTGACACTCACTGTCACGTCTCCCTGCTGTGACAGAGTCTTATCCCTCTGGAAGCATAAACCCAAATAAACTGCTCCTTTTCTAAGCTGCTTTGATCATGAGTTTTGTCACAGCAACAGGAACGTGATTCGAGTGTCGATATAACCTTTAGTTGTAGAGAATTATGCACGGTGAATTGAATTGGTAGAGTGCTTATAGCACAACACACACACACACACACACACTGCCTTTTGAGGATTTCATACACCATTGTCAGGTCCCAAAGAAACAGGACAAACGGCTAGCTGTGATTCCTGTTGGCATAACACAACTTACACAGCCCTCTAGGCTCAGGTAGTGCTTGTGGCTCCTCTCAGCCCTCCTCATCCCAGCCCCAACATAAACTTCTCCAGTCCACAGGCTTTGCTTCCCTTCCTCCAGCTTCTGATTCCTGTAATAACCCTGACATTTTGGCCAGGCCCTCTCTCTGCTCGTCTCTTGGACCACTTCCTTCCTCTATCTTGTCTCTCCCTCTCTCTCTCTACCTCCCCACCCCATAGCCTGATTCAGTCTCCCAGCCATGTTGAATCCAATACTTCCTCTTCCTGCTCTGGACACTTGCAGATGCCTCTGGCTGTACTCTCCTTCAGATCTACAATGAAACCTTCTCTGCAGCCATACCTTGGAGCTGCCACGTCCTCCTGTCATTCCTGTGGTTCATTGATTACACTGATTTAGATCCCTTCACTACCTTACCACCACCAACGAAACCATTACTAGGCTTTTCAGGATGCTATTTCTTAAAGTCCTAACATAGCACTCTTTAACTGTAGTGCGTGCAAAATTGGAAGGAAAGGCTGCCTACACCATAGCCACTGTTCTACACTTCCAAGAAACATGTTGAATTTACTTTCCTCTTTCTGTCACTCTAGAGCACACTTTTAAAGATTTTTAACCTGAGAAGATAAAGAGTGTTACTGAGGAAAATCTAAATTTTATTTGGCTTTCTCTCAGCAGCCTCAGGGAACTTTATTAATTCTGCTTCAAGGGAGATTTTCGGTGCAGAGAGGTCTAACATCTAGACAGGTTCTGCTCAAGTAAAGAACACCCATCTGTTGTTATGAATGTGTGGGAACAAAAGGAAAAGAATCCTACTGCAGCATTTGAAAAACTGAATCGTTCTGAAGCACATAAATAAGTACATATGTTTTAATCTTTTTAAAGTAGGAAGAGAGAGCAAAGAAATTGCAGACAGGAGGTGAATGGAAAAAAAAAAAAAGCGAAGTGTATGCCTTTCGGCAAGATGATTGAAGGGATACCGCCACAGTCACGATGACACAATACCTAGCACTTATTAAGTGATCAACGCCGGCCACCTCCTCCAGCCCTCCCAGGGTCCGCATGGAACGTGTACCGTTTCTAAGCCCATGTATATATAGAATAAGTTATGGACGTTATTAAATAACACGCTTGAGATCAGCCAATGATGAATGTGGACTTCAGCTTTTCAGTCCACATAGTCTGAGCGTTGAAGCTACCATGTGCTCACACCTTTTCCTTGAATGAATCTGTGGTCTTAGGACCTGAGGAACAGCAGACTGTCCTGATGCCCTTAAGTCCCACAGTCTTCTAATTCGTCTGACTTCAATTTTTTTCACTGTCACCAAGAGGTACACTTTCTAGATTTCCTGGATATCTAAAGAAATCCTTTAAAGGCTGGATTATTTGTCACTGGAATTGTTGAAACAGTGTAATTCATTTTCCTTACTAAAGCACTTCTTGGGGAGTGGGGGAAGGGACTCACTTAATGGGGAAAAAAGACAACTTCGAGTTTTTTTTCTGTCACTTAGTCAAGAACAAACCGTCCTTGACATTATGACGTTCAGCACTTTGAAAAACTTAGTGAACAAAGTATATACTGAAGCTACTAAGTTGAAGTTATAAACTCCCTCACCTATTCACCGTCGTCATCAATTGTCCAGGGTTTTTCTTAGGTAAAGTCTCTCATTTCCTAAATGTGAGTATCGGCGATCATTTTATCACGTGCCTTTGTGTGCGCACACGTGCGCACGTGTGTGGAGTTGGGCGACGACTGCGGGAGTCAGCCGTCTCCTTTCAGGACGTCAGGCTTGAACACAAGTGACTTAGCCAGCTTGCTGGCCCCATTGAGCTAGTTCTTTAGAAGTATAAATGACTTTTTCAGATTTTAAGTCAGTGGCGTCTGACTGCTTTAATCGTCATCCGGTTTGCATTTTGAACTGTGACTAGACAATAAGCATTGCCCCAGTGTGATTGAAGCAAAAGTTAGCTCTGTCAGCCCCGCGCTCACAAATTCAGTCCTGCTGGCCTGTATCTTACACATTCCAAGACACTGCTTTTACGAAAAAAGAATTTATGTATATATATAAAGTGCTCAGTTCGTTTTGCAAACCACATTTGAATGCTTCACTGCTGCTTTACATTTAAATGATAAAAATGAATTAACTCAGGGGAATTGAATTTCGAGTCTCCTTTCTCAGGAAAGGTCACGGACGGTTCTCCTAGTACTAGGTTGTGAAAACAGTAGAGGCGATTGAAGGAAAACACGTTGGAGCTCTAACATCAGAAATCGCAGGGCACAACCATTTGTGGCTGCACCTGGGGGTACAGTGCAGTGTCAGGCATCGTACGCAGCACACAAAGCACGTGATCAGCTCTGGATTGTAGGTTAGGCCGTGTCCTTTCTTGTACCAGTTGTTAAGTGGCTAATAGTGATTCATGGAAATTAAAAAAAAAAAAAAAAAAAACAAGAACAAAACACAACACTGCTAAACAGGGGAATGCTGTCAGGAAGACTGAGTGTGAGGTTAACAGGACAGGACACATTTTCACCGCTGTGAAGGAGACAGTCGGTGTTAAGGAGTTGCACATCCTATCCATTTCTTACAAAAAGCTGGAGAACTGGCAGTCCTGATCTTCCTGTCTGATGCACCAATAACAACAACACACAGAATCAGTCGAGTGCTGTGATGTAGCTCATAGAGTCTACTTTCAATATACTTTGTCTACTTAAGATAAACTAGACTGGTGGCTTCAGGACAGACATCCCAAAATACGTATTTCACTTGGAACTTTACAGCTGAATTTTTGGGTAGATTTTGATGTGTCTATTCTCCATCTCTGAGAAAGGCTTTATATTGTATTGGGGAAAGTGGGACATTGGAGACATGAAAAACTGGGGTTGGAAACCGAGCCCTAACACTCCTGAATCGTGTCATCCTGAGCTGTGCTCTTATATTCTCCAATTGTAGAGAATTTCCTGAGATTCTGAACAGAAAAAAATTACCAACCTGATTAATTGGAGGAAAATAAAATTGAATCTGAAAATAAAATTGAATTTGCCATCCAGTGACGTAAATAAAAACAAAATTTTCTATGATCCTCAAATTCTAACAGCTTTCACAAGTATTTACATTTTCAAAAAGTCCTTTGGTCAGAATAAGACCAAGTATTTCATGCTGGTCCTGAAGCTCAGTTAGCAGACTGCTGCCTAGTAAGCAGAAGGCCCTGGCATCCGACCTCAGTACCAAATAAAACCAGGGGTGATGGTACACACCTGTAATTCAAGGTCTGGTTTTAACGAATTTAAAATCTTCTACCTATAATAAACAATTGCAGAAAGTTAAGAGAGTACACGTTCAAAATACAATTTTCCATTGCACCAGCAATAAAAAGATTTTACTATATTTAAATATATATGACGTATAATAGGATCCTCCAAATGACATGCTTCCATATAAATCTAACAAAATATGGACAAAATCTCTACCAGAAAACCATAAACACTGTTGAAAACTATACTTAAAAAAAAAAACAAAAAACTAAATTGGTAGAGATTCGAAATTCACTATACATTTAATGTTTGTGTGATAGGAGGAATTTTTTTCTAACCCAGTCTATTTGGTATTCTCTGTGCTTCTTGTAAGGTACATTTTTTTTCTTATTTCTTATTTCTGTGTGTGTGTGTGTGTGTGTGTGTGTGTGTGTGTGTTTCCCCTCTTGTGATTTGCTTGTCTGGAATTATTTATTCCTTGTGTTTTCTGGATGGGGTTAACCTTTCTAGGTTGGAGATTTCTCTTTAGCACCCTATGTAGGTAGGTAAATATTACTTAAATTTGGTTTTAGCACAGAATGTCTTATTTTCTCCATTTATTGCGATTGAAAGGTTTTCGGAGTATAGAGGCCTGTGCTGACATCTGTGGTCTCTTCAAGTCTGTAGAACATCTGTCCAGGCCCCTCTGTCTTTCAGAGTCTCAACTGAGAAGTCAGGTGTTATTCTAATATGTCTGTCTGTATATGTTACTCTGTCTTTTCCCCTTGCAGCTTCTAATATTCTTTCTTTGTTCCGTACATTTAGTGTTTAAGTACTATGTGTTGAGGGGAATTTCCTTTCCAGCCCGGTCTATTTGGTGTTCCCTATTCTTCATGTACCTTGATAGACATTCTTTTTCCTAGGTTGGGGAAATTTTCTTCTATGATTTTGTTGAAAATATTTTCATTGCCTTTGACTTGGGTTTCTTCTCCTTCCTCTATTCCCATTATTCTTAGATTTGGTCCTTTCATGGTGTCCCAGATTTCTTGGGTGTTTTGTGCCAGAATTATTTTATATTTAACTTTTTTCTTTAACTGAGGTATCCATTTCTTTGGTCATGCCTCCATTGTCTGAGATTGTCTCTTCCATCTCGTGTATTCTGTTGGTAAGACTTGCCTCCAAGGTTCTTGTTCAAGTTCCTAAAGTTTTCATTTCCAGAAATGGCCATCCAGGAACTCACTCTGTAGACCAGGCTGGCCTCGAATTCACAGAGATCCACCTGCCTCTGCCTCCCGAGTGCTGGGATTAATGGTGTACGCCACCACCACAGGGCTTACTGTGTTGTATCACAGCAATAGGAACCCCAAGTAAGACACTCACCTATTTACGCTGATAACTTTTGGTTTTACTTTGGTCTAAGCATAACTGTTCCTGCTCCTTCTCTCTTGGAATAGCAAAGTTTATATATTGTTTTTGCTTTGCAGAGCCCAAGGCTTTGGAGTTTTAAAGAGACTTTGCACACTAAAGTGTCAAAGTTATTAAGAATTGCATGATGTTTAAAGTTATACTTTGTGTTATATTGTAATAGTTAAAAATTGTAAATGCCAGTTATTTTTAGATAATGTGATATGCATTCAATATGTAGATAGTTTTTGGTTAACAGAATACTTAAAAGGTGAAAGACATAATTTATTAAAACCATATACATCGATTATTAGTTTTACAAGAACTAGGTATTTTTATTCAGCTGTATATTGTCTTATTCTATACTGAAAATACTTGAGAAAATGAAACTTATTAAAATTTTTAGTGTGAGATAATTAAAGATATTCTTTATTTGGTTTATCAAGCTATATTAAAATCAAAATAATTTAACAAAGTAAATATTTTCAAAATTGAGAATTGTTAGATTGAAAATAATAGCTTAAGCAAAGATCCATAGATTTGTTTTAAATATATAATTTATAAGTTATACTTAAAAGGCTGATTTCTATAGTAAATATACTCAAATCATAAATTTAGCATAATATATACAAATATGCTTTACATGCTCTGAAACTTTATCTTTCCCATTTAGAGTATTTTAAAAACTAAAACAATGAACTGTAAATCTGAAGTTCATCTTTTCTTTACCCTAAATATTGTGAGTTTCTGCTGTGCTATGCATAGTAAAGGCCTGTGGAGAAACTCCTAGAGATTAAACATCAAGTTTATTGTCAGCTACATTGTGAGTTGAAGCCTGGGCTGCATGAAATCTGTCTCTAAACACAGTCCCAGTAACAAATAAACATAAATAAGTAAATAATAAACAAATAAGTACACATTTTGCACTGCAAAGGTGGAGACGGTTTTGATGACGAATGAGCTAAAGTAGGGCAAAGAATTTGAAGGAAGCATTTACCCGGGGCCATCCTTTGAGGAAGACTTCCAATATAGAATTCGGTTTAGTACCTAGCAGTAAACCATAAAACCACTGTAACAAGTAATTATCTCTCCTCTGCCCAGGAAACTGTCACATGAAGTTCCCTAATAACGTGTGTATGCCCCTGCCACTTGTAAGCAGATTTCGGAGTTGCCTAGAGAGTAAGAAATTAAATGCTCTTCGCATGGAGCACATCTCAAATTAAACAGTAAAGTGTCACTATAGATAGAGACGTTGCCATAGAAATGTAGGGTTGGGGAAAAAAAAATGCTTCTCGGCCGTAATGAAACGAGAAGACTTTTATTTAAATTTGTTCTGATACGAAAGTAATAAGGTGCCTTTCAAACCGCTCCTTTAAGTCTCCTGACGGTTCCTCCGCAGCTGCAGCACACCTTTGGAGTTATTAAAACTTAGGCTTCACTTGTCAAATCCCGACAGGCATTGTATCCTCTTCACAGGGAATTGAAGCATCATGTGAAGATAGCGATGCCATCAAAGATCTGGTGTTTGAGAGTGATTCTGTCATGAATTCTAAGTGTGGCTCAAAGGAAATCCTTCTCTGCTCTGTCAAGCCAAGGCTGGGATGGCAAGAATGCTGAACTGTGTTCAACAGGGCTTGGTGTTCGTCAGTCATTTATCCACACGCTCAAAATGTGCTGTCAACCAGAAGAAAAAGTCTACTAAAATGAATCACGAGCTTGTCAAAGAAAAGGTGCTTCAGCTTCCCAGCTGTGAAGAGTAAACGAGAGCGGGTTGTTTCTTTCCATTTCCTCTTAAGAGGCTGAGACAGCAATACTAAGGAACTCTCTTCGGTGTGAGTGATTAACAGACAACTTTGCTCTCCCCATGGTTTTGATTTTCTTTCTTTTTAAAGATAAGTGTCATGTCATACAGGTAAGCCTAGCCTTGAACTCCCGATCCTCCTGCCTCGACTTCCTAAGCTCTGAGATGACACCTAGTGCTAGTATGCCCGACTTCCCAAAGTTCATTCTCAAATGCCACGTTTCTGACGTACGTGTCATACTTAATAATTAGAAGCAAGAAGTAGAGTGAACTCACTTATCCAAAATGTAAATAGCCAGCAAACCAATAGGACTGGCATTTTAGGAAAACGGAAACAGCCTAAAACAAAGTGAACCTCACACTACAAGGATTTTAAAGAAAATGGTTTGCACATCACTTCCAAGTAGAGATATGTCAGTGCAAAGATTATCAAGGTCAGCTGCTGCTGTTACAGATGGAGAGCAAGGAGCTGAGAGGAATAGAAAAGGACATGAAAGGGGAAGGAAAAGGCCATACGAATGCCTGCTGTGTCCATTATGTGCACCAAAGAGAAGGTGCAGAACCATTATCATGGCTTGCACAGGGACTATCCACCTCTACTGAGCCCCGTGTCCAGCAGCTGGTCCCCTGCTGAAGGGGATGTCTTGGGAAGTCCTGAGGCCTAGGCAGAAGAAGAAATAACTTGGAACAGTTTCCTGGGAGAAGGTGTTTTGTCCCTCATGCCTTACTCCCTCTGTCTCATACACCATGAACCAAACCGTTTTTATTTCCACACACACCTTCCATGATGATGCTTTGGGTTCAAAAATCAATGAAATCAAAGACCATGGGCAGAAATCCCTGAAATCTTGAGATGAAATAAAGCACCTTTCAACTGTTCATGTCAGGTGTTTCATCCCAGTGACGAGAAAAGTAAGCAATACCGTTATCAATCTCATCAGAGCTTTGAAGGAGTGAGAGAAAGTTCCAGAGATGGGTGGATAAGGAGTACCAGGGTTGTCATTCCATGCATCTTGGACTCTTAGTTGGGGGGGAGGGGTCTGATTTCATGTTTGTACAGAAGCTGTCACATAATAAATGCTCTACGCATTTAACAAATCATAATTACACCCAGTTGTCTCCAAAGGTGACCCTAAGCGTCTTCACTCGAGCCAGGAAGACTGGTGACAGAAAAGTAGAATGTGAACTTTGGACTCAGGTTTTAAACTCTGAGTCAGCAGGAACTCTGTGCCCTCACCCACAGTCACTTGACCAACCAACATTAATTTTCTTACGTGTAAAGTGGGGTTAATCATAGATGCTGAGAGGCTCAATTAGAGACAGGTCATGGAAAACACTTAGCAAAGCATTTCACAAATAGCAATCTGTCAAATAACAGAAGATAAGAATGCACAGATAACTTAAATCAAATGAATTTTAAAAACTTTGTTTTAAAATGATTTTAGCCTTATGGGAGACTGAGAACATAGCACATAGGTGTTCTCTTATGCCAGCGTGTCCTATAGAATGTCAGGTACTAAATTTTTCAGGCAAATAGCCTCAGTCACAACCACTCTGCTTATGCATATGAACTCTGTCGGACATGGGGAAACACAGGGATGCTGCTGTTTTAATAAAACCTTATGAGAAAAATCTGCAATGGGTTAAATGTTCTCATAGTTTGTAGGTTGCCAAGTCTAAAGCCAAGGTGTAAGTTTTAATCAACTATAACATTTGCTCACAAATATCTTTGTGCTCCAAGACTCAACCCAGAAGTCCTACTCACTTGGTTTCCTCCAATCTGGCTATTTCTTGACCTTTGTGAACATGAAATCAGTGAAGAGAAATGTCCTTTGTAGCACATCAAAAAGTTAATTTTCTTTGTCCTTTGTTATCAAAAGATTGTACTCCTACGGCTATGAGATATTTGTTTGTAGACTACCAAAAACATAACATCATCTCCTCTAATCGGATTCGGTCACTTGCCTGGCCTACTAACTGTTATACTAACTGTTCACTCAGTCAAGGTGATGGCTACCCATTTCTTTCAAGATAAAGAATCGCTCTTCTCCTTTTCTGTGCAGTATTCATTGGAGGCGCAACTGTAAATCTGGCCCCTCAAAGAGAAGGAATCTGAACTCTGTATCTAGGAAAGAAAACTATCAAAGAATGTGAGGCTCTACGCTGTAACCTCCGCAGTCATCACTTCGGGGTTTTGTGGAGATGCTGTCACGTGTTCTTTTGTTCTTCACTATTTCTTTGGTGGTTTTTATGAGCAGCTGCTCCTCATCGACCGTGACTGCTGCGGTAGTTTGTTGAGGATCGTTCTCTGTTTCATCCCTGCCTGTACACATACTGGTGGAAGTTCTACCAGGAAAGCTTATCATCTGCCCCCTGGTTTCTCTCATACAACTCCTGGAGTATACTAGAATGCGCTTAAGGCATGTTTTTTGACCCTGGGTTATCATAAACTGCCATCATTTGTTCTAATGCTTCTGTCTTGTAACTCTGGCCCCTCTAAGCTCTTCCGACATGACCGGAGAATACTTTGATAGGACTCATCTTTTCCTTTTTATTATTGCAGTCTGTACTTAAGTTAGCTTAATTATTTAGTTTAGTTCAGTTGTTGAGTTTGCTTTAGTTCACTTTAGTTTCCGTCTAAACTTCCTAACACTAGAACATACTCCAGGCTCATGTTTATCTCCCCACCCCAAATTTAGAATCTCCCGTTTTCTTAAAGGACTGAGTTCATTTCACTGGAGAATGAAGAGAGCAAGCTCTGAGTGCTGTCTGTGATATCGGCAGTGGGGTTTTGTGTTTCTAGGCCCTCTCGGAGAACAGAGCCCAGGAACTTCTTCATCGGACTAAACATGGTTAGTGTGGCCAGATAAAATATGTAACAGTTAAAGCTGAATTTCATAAAAGCAATTACTTATTTTTGTATGTATATGTCTAAGATATTGCCGTGGATCATAGCTCTGAACTTTCAAATGTGAGTGGACGACCAGACACAACTGCAGGTAATAGGAATTTATAAAGCGACCATGAAGGGAGCAGGAGAGAAGGCGTTCCAGAGAGGAGAACAGCAGGATACTGGCAACATGCAGGGGAAAATAGGAAAGGGGGAGGGAGAATTACCTGGGAAGGGGGAAAGAATGCAACAGAGAAGTGAAGGGAGAGAGGAGGAATAAATCATTCTCACAATGTTTTAAAAGCTATAAGGAATCAGATGATTTGGTGTTTACTTATAATTACATATATGTAAATGAAGTTATACCACTTGGGCTTGATAATTCTCTCCCCAAAGTCATAGACTATTTTACAAAAACCCTGGTGCCAGGCAATGGAAATTTTTTTTTCAGGTTGTTGATCATGGCAATCCAAGATAACCTCCAAAAGAGTATAGGGTGTTGCTGTGGACCTTACTTGCCTACCAAGAGAAGGTAAGACCCCATGCGTGTATGATACATGGCTTGGAGGAATGAAGCTGGAACCAACCTGGAAGTCTCCTCCCTGAGGACTAATCACGACGAAGGGCCATGCAGCTGCCAAGGGAGACAAGCAATCAGCAGTCTTGCTTTGTCGTTTTCTGTTTGTTTGTTTGTTTGTTTTTACCACCCTATGCTTTAAAAATGTTCAGTGATTTTTTTAATTGAAAAATGTTTCTTATATAAAATATTATTACATTTATTCCTCCCCCCAACCCCTCCCATATCCTCTCTGTATCTACCCAATGTCACACTCACTCTCTCTCTCCCCTGTTTAAAAAACACCAACCAACAAACAAACAGGATAAGAAACACACACTCTGGCCAATCTATTGGTTTCCATGTAGCTTTAAAGCTTAATTCTATAAAGATAACCAGCATCCATCAGAACACAAACTTCCTCTTACACAGCGTATGTGCCTCCTAGAGGATGTAAGAGACCGGGACAAGAATGATTACACCAATCCTGAGATGCAGGAACGTGAATATCATACCCTCAGACACCTGAAGGGCTCTCCGTCCTACCAAGCAGAAGACTATGATGAGCAAATCAGCCAAGTGATTGACACAGAGATCCCGCCCAGGCTTGTAGAGCTCATGACAAGCTAGTAACTCGATGTCTTGACCCCTCCTTACCACATTGTAGGCAACATTGTCACTGGAATGGATGATCACATCCGGATGGTCCTCAATGAAGGCATGCTGAAGGTTTTGCCCTGGATCCAAGCACCTGAAGTCCTCCATGCAGAAGAAGGCGTGCTAAGCCCTGAGGAAGGTAGTATCCAGGCCCCACTGCCACGTCCAGAAGCTGGTCATGTGTGACCTGCTGCCTTCTTCGGTGACACTCCTGAAAACGCGTATTTCCAAGTCCAGAAAGAGGCTGTGTGAATCATGCTAGCGTTGCAACAGAGTCCTCCTTGGACCAGTTGTTGCAGATTGTCTCCTGGGGCCCCGGATGAATCTGATCAGTGTGTCCAAGTGAATTCTGAAGCTGATGCAAGCTGCAGAAATTGTCAGTAGAGCAAGATCTCCTGAAGCATAAATCCTGCCTCAGCAGCAGCCATGAAATATTCAAAGCGGCCAACTCTCATGATGACAGCCAATCTGGTTGCCAAAGAGAGGGTTATTCCTTGATTGACAAATCCCTGCTCAAGGCAGAAAAAGAACATCAAACAGCTATCAATCAAAGGGTCAGGTGAGCCTAGTTCCAACAGCTTAGCTCATACGAAGGAAAGATGAGAATTAAAGAATGATTACTTTAAAAATCATGATATTGACATTCTTAATAGTAGTTCATTGTACTTAACTCCCAGCCAAATAACCTCAGTGAGAGCTGGGCACTCTGATCTGCTCGGGTATAGAATCAGACTCGGATTCCTGCTAGAGGTAGAGTTTCTCATCTCATTCTCTATACACCGGTGATTTAAGGTTCTGCAGAACTCTGCCTTCCATGCCTGGCCTGGCATTGCAATTCTGAAATCAGAGCAACTGTGATTACCAACCTAATAGGAGCCGTGTAAAGTTGAGCCCACTAACATCTGTGGAAGCAAAGAGAGCTCCCGAGGCTCACAGTGCATACAAATCACATGAGGTCCCTCCATTCTTCAAAAAATACATGAGCTGTTAACAGTTTTTTGACAGAGGGAGACTCCTCCCAGGTGGGTGTAGCCACCATGTGGACCGTGCTCTCCTCCTTCTATTCCTGCACGTAACCCCAGTTTAATTCATTGGCTCATCCAACTAGACTTGAGCGCAATTGTTTCTCTGGAGTGTCATTGGTACCCTCTCTGAAGTGAACTGATGTATTCTCTGTATCTTTCCAGGAAAAGTCACAGAGCACTCGGCCTTCAGACAGGAACATGACGGGAGCAAAAACGTGTCTGGAAGGAAGTACGATGGCCACTGTTACAGATGGTATCACATGGCAACATGTCATAAGCGGTAACCAGAACTGAGGCGAGAGCCTGTCATTTGGAGGAGCAATCGATTGTGACTGGATCCCTGTGTTGTACGGACTGGCATGCCTTCCTGTAGTCCTAGTAGTCTCGTTGTGTCCATTATGAGAGATAAGCTATGCAAATGAGGGTGCCACTTACGAATGTGAAGTGTCTGCTGGGAGGAAGTCCCGGGACGCTCATGTTCTTCAATGTATATGGAGAGTGTGCCTCCTTGATATGCAGGGTCCATGTGTGGGGATGTCCCCCAAAGCCTTGTGAACTAGAGGATGTATTTCACTGTCTAAGAGTAACAAGTATTGGACCAGATCATGAATGCACACCTGCGTACATAGACATACACACTATCTGCTCCCAAACTTCCACTGGATTTATGAAATACTTTTTGGAAATATGTTGTCTTTAATCATTACCAAGGTAGAACGTCTGACTGGGTATCAGCAAGGCTGACAAAAAAGAAAAGATGTGTTTTACTCTGAGTTCGTCCGTATCTTGTTATTAGCAATATGTGGTAGCACTATTGGGTTTATTTATTTATTAGGTCCTTACTACATTAATCCAACAGTAGAGTTCTAATAGTAATAATAGTCCGATAGAGTTCTAGGCGGTTACATTCTTTCCCTCACACTTCAGTATTTCATTTCAGCCATTCTAGTGAATTTAGACCGACATTGTGATGTGCACCAAGTACTCTCTGTGTAACGCCTGTTAAATCTCCAATCCGATCATGTGGAAGGAGTCATTAATAAACATCAAGCTGAGCTTGGAATATGCGTTGTCACACTGCAGACTCTCAGACTCTCAGACCTTCCTGGCGGACCCGCCCCTGAACACACATCAATCCTCTTCCTCCTGCACCTGCACATCCCTGCACTGGCAGAGTCACTTAGTGACACAGATGGAAATCTATCATTCCTTTCCCATGAGCTCAAAATATTAATCAAACTGACGTCGCAGTTTTCCCTTTTAACCTGTGACATTCACAGAGCTGCCTCTCATGCGCCGGGAAACTGACATTCACACTGAAGCGTCAGCAGGCATGGCTGGTGAAACAAAAGCACAAGAACGGCCAAACAAGTGTAATGATGCACAGTTAAAAGTTTTCAGCGATGGCGTGGGACGAAACCCTCCCTGACCACACTCGCCAGCACCTGAGTGGTACACCCGAGAGCTGGGCTCAAGGTTGTGAGCATTTTCTTTGCAATATCACGGCGTAGATTAAATCGGTAACTGCTTCCCTTGTCCTTTTTAATCTAAAGCGGTATTGAAAACCTAGTTACATGTATTTATACGGTGTGATTTGTGAGATACATACACAGAGCTAAGAGAAGCTTTAAGGAAATACGACATATGGTCGATTTAGAACAGTAATGAAAGATTAAGGCAAGATAATTAACATATCCCTCACTTCATCGATTCATCATCTTTGTACTTGGAGATTCTGGAAGAGTAATCTCAGCAAATAATTTTGGAGTAAGCTAGACACAGGCATTAAGTGTAGTCACCATGGTGTACAGCAGATTGTTTAATTCTTTTGTTCTTGTTAAAAATGAATAAGCCATTTGACCCTTTGGTAGACATCTTTCTGCTCCCCAACTCCCTCTTTCCCAGAGTGGTAACCACTTTTCTACTCTCTGCTCCTAGGTACTGTTTTTAGATAAGTAAATCCATGCAGTATTTGTCTTTCTATCCTTGCTGTATTTCACGATAATGTCCTCTGTCCCTGATGCAAATAACATTCCTTCATTTATCTTTAAGTTTGGATTAGTTCATCAGCGGTACAAATTGTTTCTATTGATATATGTTAAGTGACATGAAATCTTAAAATTATCCAATGTTAGTAAATTGTATCATGTATGTATACCTATTCATTTTGTTCTTTACATATCTTCTACTATTCGGTAGTTACTTAAATGAATCTGCTATAGCCGCCGATAGCAGTTAGAATGTTCCAAATATTCTGTATTTCAGGTCTCTTGAGAACAGTTCATTTAACATGTAATTACAAAATGTAGTCATTGTTTGGTCATTTTTTTATTCGGAATTTTCATCGGCAGAATCAGTATGAGGAAATGGGAGGCGTTAACGTTCCAGACAGTAGAGCTCCTTAAAAGTGTACAAAAGGGAGAGGAAACAGAAATGCAAATACAGGATAGAAATTAAAGTATTTCTATCTTAAGCTTAAATCCCATACGTCAACAACTCTGCGGATTTTACCTATTCAGGATGCACACGTACTAACAGCACTTGCTATTGTAAACTACTGTAATTTGAATACAGTAGCCGATGCTTACAATCCCAATACTGGGAGGAAAAACAAGACAAGCAAGTGTTCACCGCCAGTTATGACTTCAAAGCAAGTTTGAGACCTGACTCTAACTTTTTATTGAGACTCTGTTCCAAAAATAAAAAAGGTCCTTGACCTTGTAAACTGGAGGAAATTTTATCTTTGCTCCACAGTACTGTGATTCCTTTCAGGACTTGGCCAATAAAAACCAGGACATGATACCTGGACCTGAATGGATATCTTTATGAGAAGATTGAAAGGAAGGGATGCATGATGCCAGTCACGTAGCTTATCCCACACACCAACCAAATGATACGGAGAACAGCCCGGCAGAAAAGGAAATCACCAGAATCAACATGATTGCATTCAAGAACTGTATATTTGTTTTCTGTTAGGGAGAAACGCTGGAAGACTAACAATGGAAAAGTTAAGTTTCACTGTGAAATACCAGCCCATAACAGTCTAATGTAGTGCTGAGACACCATAAGCAAAATGGATTGCTCAAATTGAATTCTCAATGTTTGATTTAGGCTTTTTAAGAGAACCTGAATAGTCAATTAAATCTAGTTTCCACAGTGATATATCTGAATGACTGGAAAACTTTTACACACCAAAGTCCACAATGCATTCTATTTTTGTTAGAAATTGGCAAAACTGAAATTTTACGTAATGTCTATCTATAAATACTTTCAAAAGCACTCTTTAGACAACAAGTAGAAATAATTCTAATGTCAACATGCAAAAAAAAATCCATTTTAGATCTACCATTATGTCTTAAAATCAAATTATACAGTCAGTCACCAATACTTTAGTTTATTGATCTGCATGGATTTCATCAGCTCCCTTTAGGCATAAAGTTACATTTGATTCCCAAAACTTTCAAGAAAATCTGCAGCTTTTGTATGTCTTCTATCTACTGTACACATAAATTTCTGTGATCAATTAGTTATTATGGCATGATATTAAATATTATACCATGAACAGAGACTATTCTTAATAAAACAGAAGACCGCGTTTACACGGTGAAATATTTTTCAAAACAATGACACGCATCAGTGAGATTTTACATGAGTTCCTCACTCAGCTGCAAAGCCGATTTAAACAAAATCCATCCCTCTTCATCAGACCCTGTTCCTGAGTGGGTTAATAAGCTGTACTAGGCCTGCATCATCAACATAGGCCCAGAGAACAACTCGAGATGCTTACTATTTTTTAAAAATTTGAACCCTAAAACAAATAGAGATTATATGCTTTGAATGGAAGTTTTATCATTATTAGACCAAATTGCATAAATGTTTTTGAGTAAGAGGCAAAATAAATAAATAAATAAAAGAGTAAAGATTTCTCATTAGAGCCTAAACTATAAATCATTCCCAAAGAAACCCATGAACATTCTCCTCTAGGTCTGAAGTTGAAGTCCCTTATCTAACATATCTTTTTAAAACAGATGGGAGCATCTCATAATTTTGCTAATCGAAAACTAATAATCGGTTATTCCACAACTGCAGGATTCTTATGCTTTTTGCTTCATATCTTTATAAATCACCAATTTATATTTTGCCTAGCAATTTCTAAGAAAAGAAAAGGTACACTCTTTGTTTTTTGTTTTGTTTTTGAGACAGGGTTTCTCTGCTGTAACTCTGGCTGTTCTGGAACTCACTCTGTAGACCAGGTTGGCCTTGAACTCACAGAGATCCACCTCCCCCTGCCTCCCGAGTCCTGAGATTAAAAATATGTGCCACCATCTCCTGGCCAAAAATGATTCCTAAATCATCTATGTGTTGGACACAGTTATTCACTATACTGTACGCTCACTATTGGATAGTACATTTTTGATGACCAGTTGGGAGGAGTCAATAAGAATATTTCAGAAGACTTCTTTTTTTGACATTCAAAGTATGATAATTTTTTGTCAATCTTGAGGATTTGTTTTTGACTGGACTCAGACATAGAAGTAGAAGCTCTCAGGAAGGAGAGCCTACAACTCCAGTTGGTTCCCGGCATTTTTCTTTGGCTTCCTTCATTCTCTTGAGCAAAAGTTTAGTATGTTCTGCAGCCTCGTTTTTCTTAGTGCACTGTTTCTTCAGAGTAATCCATAAGTGTTTGTGTTGCAGAACATGTGGAGTAACAAGGCGCCAACTCTTGGGTGCTTTGATCCTGGGCTTCTTATTTTCTTTGTTTAAGGGCTTTCTACAGGTTGGTGGACATCTTCTTTAGAGAGATTGAAAGCTTCTGGATTCTTTTAAGTCTCTTTGACCTCAATGCCCAAGACACAGTAGTATCTGTCAACCCAGGAATATTCTTCTCTTCTTTTTCTTACAATAAGTTGAGAACACTCAGGTATATATATCTGTATATATATATAGACACACACACATATCACACATATATGGAGAGAGAAAGAAATATTAAATGCTAGCAAGGAAAAGCAACCTGGATGAACTGTGTAAATCCCTGTAGCCACTGGAGGAAACTGAGGAAAGTGCTACAAGAACAGAACTACCAACCTGGAAATTCCATTTCCAGATGTATGTTGTGTGTGTGTGTGTGTACATGTGTGTGTGTATGTGTGTGTCTGTGTGCACTGTGTCTGTGTGTGTGTCTGTATGTGTGTGCCTATGTTTGTGTGTGTGTGTGTGCCTATGTCTGTGTGTGTGTGTGTGTGTGTGCCTATGTCTCTGTGTGTGTGTGTGTGTGTGCGTGCCTATGTCTGAGTGTGTGTGTCTGTGTATGTGTATGTGCGTGTGCGTGTGTGTGCATGTGTGTGTGCATGTGTGTGTATGTGTGTGTGCATGTGTGTGTGTATGTGTGTGTCTGTGTGCACTGTGTCTGTGTGTGTGTGTCTGTGTGTGTGTGTCTGTGTGTGTGTGCCTATGTTTTTGTGGGTGCACTGTGTGTATGTGTGTCTGTGTCTGTGTGTGTGCACTGTATGTATGTGTGTGTGTGTCTGTGTACACTGTATGTATGTGTGTGTGTGTCTGTGTGCACTGTGTCTGTGTGTGTGTGTCTGTGTGTGTGTGTCTGTGTGTGTGTGTGTCTGTATGACTGAGTGCCTGTGTGTTTCCGTATTTCTCTTCTTCCTATGTGACTTATTTCATATAGTGTAATAACATCCAATCCACGCAATCATAGATGATAGATTAGAAAGAGAAAGGGAGATATTCATAATAACAAAAGCATGAAAACATGTTTTCATTAATGGGTGAATAGACAAAATAATGGAATGTTGCAGAAAGTGGAATTATTATTGATAAAAGGCAGAAACTCTTGGCCTGATGAGGATACACATGGAGGACATTACAGCATGAAATCAGCTACACAGAGCAACAAACAGAATACAGCCGCACTTACACGTGAAATCTAACAAAGCTGAGCTGACAGGAGCAGGATGATCTCGGTGGGTGCCAGGGTCTGGAGAAGGACAGGATGGACAAACAGTCTGAGTGCCATACATTCTCATCATGAAATAAATTAGTGCAACCTGATGAAAATAGTTAAAAATACTGCAGAAAGGTTGTGAAGTAGTCCACTTTGTTTTGTTTTGCTTTGCTTTGTATTTTTGTCAGAAAATATCTCAGACCTGGTTTTGTCATGAACTAAGTGACTTTCGGGGAGCCACTAATTCTTGGACATTAGATTGGCACTTGTTTGGGGGCCTCCTCATAGATTCACTTCTTTAATGAGCACAACAAACATATTGGGTCATATAATCTCTTTAGACTCTCCCAGCCCTCACTCTTCAGTGGCTCCTCTTCTGTGCACATTCATACTTTACAGATATTAAAGTAGAGAGCGCACAGTGCACGTGAGTCTGGTCTACTACCAATGCCACAAATCAGAGGGAAATCACCCAAGCTACGTGGCACTTCCCCACAAAGCCTAAGCAGGCTACGTTGTGTGAATTTCAAAGAGATAACAGTGAGATGATCATAACAGTGAGATATCATAAGTTACTCACATCACCAAGCACTCTCTCTTTTTTGGGGATTCTGCCCCCTGTTGCTCTTGAGCAGATTTTTTTTTGGGGGGGATAGTAGGGTTAAGACTCCTTTGTTCAACTTCCTCCTAGTCGATTTTCATTATTTCCTTTTGTACCAGACAGCATCTCCTTCCAATCTTGGTGCTTATCAACTTCAAAGGTTTTTATAGTAACATATGGTGCCTTAGTCTCTTTCCAACCTAATACCAAAGCCCCAGAGCTCCATGGAAATTCTGCATGTTTTACCAAGAAGTAGAATGCAAATCATGCTATTAATATTTCAAATCTAACTTTGTGATACGATGCTTAAAATTCCATTTAAAAAATAGAATAAACGCCTTTACATTTTCTATTTCAAAACGGCAAAAGGCTTCCAGGGAGATGAACGCCCTGCTTCGCAGGTGCCGTGTCTCCTGTAGACAGGAAGAACCTGCCACGTGGCGAGTCCCAGGTCCCTGACTCTGACAGCCGGGCTCCACTTCCATTGTTCTCCTGCCCGCCACATCCCTGCCTGCCATCGCCTAATTTCCCCTTCGGTGTGAGCTTTGGTTGTTTCATGTTCCATGAAGTTTACTTTCTTTGCATTTGAAAATTAGCACATTCTACTCTCCTCCAGAGTGTTTATCTCCTCATTTTCAAAGTCATCTCATTGTACTGACGCATGTTGATACAGTCTGTCCATCATTTGTACAAGAATTGTTCTTTCAGCTCAGCTTCCTGTGTGGGACAGACCTTTGCTGTCAGTGTACTGTATGATTTTTATATTTTACCTGCTTTGTTTTTCAGGGAAACAATTCTCCGTGTTACTAAGACATTTTTTCATCTTATAATGAAACCATTGTTTTAGAAATTTCCCCATGGGTATTTTTATGTAGCCACTGAAAATTAAATATTGGATCATAGCTATGCAAATATTTGGGAATCGAAAAGGTAACGTGGAGCGTCTGCAAGGACGTTTTGCCTAGCCAAGGCATGACACAGTCCCGAGCATGGCACTGTTTTAGCTTCCTTTCTTATTTTCGTGTCGCAGGGCTATTCAGAAAATCCCGTGCACCATATCCTTTTCAGTTTAGAGGTTGATCTTGGTGTACCTGGAACACGAAGCTCACGATAAATTTTGTTTGATGTGTGGTCTAAACAGAGACAGAAGTAGACGCTATCTCATTGGGCCGATCACTTTCAGGGAATCGGCCTGTGAGTTACTGGAACACACAGTAATGACAGATTAACCGAGCTGTCCGTTCCGCCTCTGTCCACCGAGGGGAACAAACAAACGTGTACATAGTGATAAGGACTCAGTGAGGAAGGGTTTGTAAAGGCCACAGGGAAGCACGGTGAATTGCTAGACTTGAGCTCACAGAGCCTGCCTTAAAAATCCAAAGATATTTGGAGAAAGTATCTTTGATACCTGAGAATCTCTGAGGCTTGAGTATGAGACTTGGGATCTGCAAAGTGAGAGCAATCTGGAGAGGCTGAGTTCTGAGACACAGAGGCACACAGCCTGTGCAGAGGCAACAAGCGCTAACAGCAACCAAAGCTCCTTACAGTGTGTGGGTGACTGTGAGTTCCTTCGTCACACCTGTGTTTCTCAAACATCTAGGAAATACGCTACCTACAGCACGGAAAGTGTGGTGATCATGGGAGCTGCGGGCCCTTTGTTATTCATAACTCAGCTCATTCTCAACGTACATTTTCCCTTTTGCATACCACTGCCGATTAAATCAGGCTTTCAGCACCTACACTCGAGATTTCCAGGTGAAACTCCAATTTATTCAGTGTAGGAGGCATGCCCATCTCCGTGAAGAGAGTTACACAATATTCTTTAAGGAGAATAAGTGGACCCCTGAACTTAGGCGTGTGCCTATCCCTCCACTGGAAAGAATCGGCCTCTGAGAGTGACTCAGAGGAACAGCTTGGGGCTGGATTGTAAGTTACTGGT